>JAOTQJ010000001.1:4177730-4192359 GCA_025642045.1 Solanum sejunctum | reverse complement strand
TTTAGGGTTGTCTGGTTTTTTCTGGTTTTGTTAAATGAAGAAGGGAAGAAAGATGATGGGGATAAATGGGGAATTTGTGGGCGCGTGTATCTATTTTTTTTTTAAAATAATGGTTAAAATTTGTTAAAAACAAAATAAAGCTCGGTGATTAATTTGACACCGTGGAGGGTAAAAATTGGGTGTCAACAAACATAATTAGAATTAGAATTTTTTTTTTTGAATATCTTACTTATTATGTAAATATTCATTAATAATATTGTATAACTAGAGCAGGTATGTGCTAGCACAACGATGAATTATATAAGATTGATTATGCACTAATTTGGTCAATTCTTATAAAATTCTTTCTTACGTAAAGTACATATTTAAAGATATTATATTTTTAGTTATTCTGATCACGTATTATTTATCCTATATTCTATTTTGTATATAATATTATAATTTCCAAATATATATAACTTTCGAAAAATTTCACTCCTAAATTAAAATCAATATAAAAAATACCCCTAGATTAGAGGCGTTATTGATATCCTTTGAATGGTTATTTTATAAAATTTAAATTGTACTATTTTTTCAATTATATTATTTTTTATATAGTTAAATTAGACTCTTTTACAATTGTATCATTTTCTCAATTTCTCTTCGTGGTATTATAAAAGAAAACTATCTTATTCTTGTCCTTATTTTTGATTTTTTTTATATGTTCCGTCTTTTAATTTTTATTCTGTGAGCTCCTCTTCTCATAGTCAAGATGGCTTTCACTTATTAACAAAATATCGATATGTTTTGATTAATTATTGACATTTTCTTAAAAATAAATATAAAAATAATTAGAACACAAGTATCACGTATATATATATATAACTTTTGAAAAAATTCCCTAGACATTTTATTGTTTAAAAGATAATGAATCAAGAAAACAAAAATAAAGATTCATCCCGTTATATTATAGCAGTGTAAAATAATATTAAGTAAAAATAAAAAGATATCATTTACATCACAAGAATGGAAAGAAATTAGTCGAGATGAAACTGAATAACTCGACTTTATTTAATAAAGTATCCAATAAGAGAAATCTAAACCATAAAAGAGGAAAAATATCTAATAACTTGTAGTTTTTTTTATCCAAGATCGTTGAAATACTTTGTTGATTACCAATTACTATTCGAGAATTCAGGATTAATTATGTTCTTACTTATAGTCACTTTCATTGTTCTATTCTAAAGTAAAACTTTTAATATTTTATTATTTTAAATTCAATATATAAAATATATTTTACACATAGTATTCAGCACACTTCATTTTTCTTTATTAATTTTTATAAAATAAATCATATTTCCAATTATTTGGTACGATTCAGCCAATTTGTTTGAAACTATTGACACCCCTAGCTTTAAGAACTGATGTTTGATCATTAAACAAAATCATCATGTATAATTATTTCTTTCATAAAGTGCATATTTCAAGAAAGTTTTATTTTTAGTTACTCTTGTCATCGTATTGTTATTTTATATTTTATTTTGTATAAAATATTATTAAGTATGGCTAGTACTAAAAGTACCCTAGAGATAGATAGAGATGTGCATCGATCGGTTCGATTTCATTTTATATACTATCAGTTCAATTTATTAGTTTTTTATTTTTAAATATACTAAACCAACGAAATATTTTTTATCAATTTTCATTAATATTTTTTATCCTTAACAGTTCAGTTCTCAATTTATCCAATAAGAAAATACTTAAAAATAAATATATGACTTTTTTAATAATTTGATACAAAACGATGAGATAGAGTAAAACAAATATATCAATTGAGCACTTAAACTTAATTATGTGCAATATTTGACTTAATATTCTAATCTACTCTCCAACAAAAGGGTTATACATTGAAAACCAAACAAATATATAACTTACAAGTATTGCTTTTGTATCAAGCGATGTTAAATTATAAATATTTAATATTTATGAAAGGACAAAATAGTAAATTATTATAATCTTAATGGATTATCAGTTTACATAATACTAAAAATCGAAATCGAATTGATAATCCGATAATTTTTCTTAAACTATTAAAAATTCGTTAATCCAATAACCTGTTAATAATATTTTTTTTGATTTAATGTATCGATCGATTCGATTTTGGTATACCCTTACCCCTACCCCTACATTTGATATATGGATTTAAAAACACCCCAAGCTCATAGACCTTAGTAACATTCACATGCTCTTTAATTGGACTTTATTAAAAAATGTGTGATAAATAAATAAAATTATCATATATAATTAATACATAAATTCCAATCATAATAGGATTAATACTATCCATGTGAAAATATTATAAAAATAACGAATATATAAACACTAGCTAGCTAGCCTACTATTTAAAAGCCAACAAAATCTTTGTAAAAAGCCAAGCTAAAATCTTTGCTAGATTTACAGAATCAAAGAAAAAAACAGTTTTTTTTTTCATTTATTTATTTTTATTTTACTGAACTAAAATGTTATGGTCAAAGAAAAAAATAGTTTTTCATTTATTTATTTTTACTTTTATTGAAGTAAGAATAGAAGCATATTAACTTTATGGTCAAAGAAAAAAAATATTTTTTTTTTATTTATTTTTATTTTCACTGAACTAAGGATGAAAGCATATTAACGTTATGGTCAAAGAATTTCTTTTTTCATTTTTATTTTTACTTTTACTCAACTAAGGATAGAAGCATATTAACGTTATGGTCAAAGAAAATAAAATATTTTTTTCATTTATTTATTTTTACTATTATTAAACTAAGGATGAAAACGTATTAATGTTTTGGTCAAAGAAAAAAAATAATTTTTTCATTTATTTATTTTTTCTTTTCCTGAAATAAGAATGGAAGCATATTAACGTGATGGTCAAAGAAAAAATATATTTTTTTCATTTATTTATTTTTACTTTTACAGAACTAAGGATGGAAGCATATTAATGTTATTGTCAAAGAAAAATAGTTTTTTTCATTTATTTATTTTTACTTTTCCTAAACCAAGGATGGAAGCATATAACGTTATGGTCAAAGGGAAAAATTAATTTTTTATTTATTTATTTTTACTTTTACTGAACGAAGGATGGAAGCATATTAACATTATGGTAAAAAAAAAAAATTTATTCATTTATTTATTTTTACTTTTGCTGAACTAAGGGTGGAAGCATATTACCTTTATAGTCAAAGGAAAAAATAGTTTTTTTCATTTATTTATTTTTATTTTTACTGAACGAAGGATGAAAGCATATTAACATTATGGTCAAAACAAAAAATATAATTTATTTATTTTTACTTTCCCTGAACTAAGGATGGAAGCATATTAATATTATGGTCAAAATAAAAAAAATAATTTATTTATTTATTTATTATTACTTTTTCTGAACTAAGGATGGAAGCATATTAATATTATGGTTAAAATAAAAAAAATAGTTTATTTATTTATTTATTATTACTTTTTCTGAACTAAGGATGGAAGCATATTAACATTATGGTCAAAGAAAAAAAAATATTTTTTCATTTATTTATTTTTACTTTTCCTGAACTAAGGATGGAGGCATATTAATATTATGGTCAAAGAAAAAAAAAGTTTTTTCATTTATTTATTTTTACTTTTACTGAACGAAGGATGAAAGCATATTAACATTATGGTCAAAACAAAAAATATAATTTATTTATTTTTACTTTCCCTGAACTAAGGATGGAAGCATATTAATATTATGGTTAAAATAAAAAAAATAGTTTATTTATTTATTTATTATTACTTTTTCTGAACTAAGGATGGAAGCATATTAACATTATGGTCAAAGAAAAAAAAATATTTTTTCATTTATTTATTTTTACTTTTCCTGAACTAAGGATGAAAGCATATTAATATTATGGTCAAAAAAAACAACAACAGTTTTTTCATTTATTTGTTTTTACTTTTATTGAAATAAGGATGGAAGCATATTAACGTTATGATAAAAAAAATTATTATTTTTTTTTATTTTTACTTTTCCTGAACTAAGAATGAAAGCATATTAACTTTATAGTCAAAGAAAAAAAATTTATTTATTTTTACTTCTTTCTGAACTAAAGATAGAAACATATTAACTTTATAGTTAAAGAAAAAGAAACAATTTTTTTATTTATTTATTTTTACTTTTCCTGAACTAAGAATGAAAGCATATTAACTTTATAGTCAAAGAAAAAAATAGTTTATTTATTTTTACTTTTTCTGAACTAAAGATAGAAACATATTAACTTTATAGTTAAAGAAAAAGAAATAATTTTTTCATTTATTTATTTTTACTTTTCCTGAACTAAAGATAAAAACATATTAAATGTTATAATCAAAGGAAAAAATATATTTTTTCATTTATTTATTTTTATTTTTTCTGAAGAAGCATATTAACTTTATAGTAAAAAAAAACAGTTTTTTTCATGTATTTATTTTTAATTTTCTTGAACTAATGATAGAAGCATATTAACTTTATTATTGACTAGTACTATTATTATTATTTGGAGGTATTAAAAAATGAAACCGTTCAAAATGGAACTGTTCATGATGTAAATTTGTCATTTTTTCAAGTGGATTTAAGTTTGGTCAATTTTTTTTATAAGGACCACTCAATTCTTTTAATTAGATGTCTTTTATTATTGTATGTAGTTATTTAATAATAAAATTAAAAATATAAATATTTTAAAAAATTATGTAATTTTATAAATTAGACAAAGTAAATTAAAATAATTGCTTTTAAAATGACGGTCAAATAATATTAAAATATGATTATCTATTGTCTATATAGATAAATTAATTTTGACTGACATTGATGATTTTTCATAAATTATAGTCAAAATAATTTTAAAATATAAATAAATATAATCTTTAGAAATCCAACCTTAATTAAATTAATTCTTTTGTATTTCTTACATCAAAATATGATCTGGCTTGATTATTTAATTACATTTCAATCTTTTTTTTGAATATTTTTTTTCGTTATTGAGTATAAGGTGACGATGAGGTCAAATGGTTCGCTCAGAGACTAGCAATAGTTTCTGAATGTCGACCACACCAAAGGTACGCTCCTGGGCATGACAGTTTGATTACTGTTCAAAGGTTTGGGGGCAGGGGAAAGGTGAATAATTTAATTATACTTAGCCAATGCATATTCTTATTTCATGATTAAAAAATAATTTAATTATAATAAATTAAATTAATTTAGCATAAACACTTGATGTTTTTTTTGCCTTTTAACAGAAAGAACCAAATGATGGAAGAAAAACTGACTACACTGCCTTATGTAGTAAAAAAACACAAATTCATTCCTATCCAATGACAACTGATTTTTGACTCTCCAAGTGGGCCTTAATTACTTTAATTAATTATAAAATCTGACCACTAAGATTTCTTTATTAAGTCATTAATTAAACACTTTCATTTTAAACGTGCTTTAATTATGCACCTTTTTGAAATAATTAATACTGGTCAAGAAGTTATTGCAAATGACAAATATTTGGTCCCTTTTTTAACAAAGTAATTTGACTTCTTTTTCTCTTTTTTATAACTAATAACTAGCTTAACTTTTAAGGTATATATTTTACACCTAAAAGTAATATTATCGGGTCATCACGAAATACTAGTTTAGGACACGTATATTGTACATGTATAATAAACAAAATTATTAAAAAGCAATAGTTGGTGTTGATTTAACTCTTACATGCAATTTGATTTCTATAAATAATAGTGTCACGTAAAAAATACTAATGAAGAATATATTTTTAAAATAATTTAAAAATAAAAGTGATAAATATAAATATTTCGCTACTTTTTAAGAATCTTATCTAATAATAAATAATCATGAATATAAAGAATGTAGAGCGCAAGAATTTAGCAACCAGCCTTATTTAAACACCCAAATTCAAAGGCTATATTTAATTAAAACTCTTTTTCTATTCCGTCTCCCAATATAAATCAGACATGTAAGATCCAAAAAAGGAAAAAAAGAAAGCGACCATTAAATATAGTACAGATAGATTTATGAAAAATATGAATTTGATTTTTAAAAAATAAGATAAATTATATATTGTGATAAATAAACGTGATTTAATAATATAAAAAATATATTTGAATATTTGAAAAATTTACATAATTCAAAACTTGCATTATCCGCACAAAGTCGAAGTATCAGTTGAACCCTAACTCCTTTTTTCTATTTTCGTCTAATATCCTTTTGTAAAGTTTAAAATCGTAGATGTTTTGACAACTTCTTATAAAGCATATCTAATAATGTTAATTTTTTTAATTATATTCACGTGTTTATAACTAAAACTCTAACATGAACTCAGAGGGATATCTAAAATTTAAAATATATGAGCTTTTACAATGATTTAGGTAAATATACAATAATAAACGGATCAACAAATAATTCAAAGTTAGATGTTCTTAATTGATTGAGATTTGAGGGTATAAGTTTAAAACGATAGAAGTTTTCATGCTCTGAGAACAGGGGCTAAAATAAATTTTTACTCTCAATGAAACTAAGAATAAAAATAAGAATTGTCTTATTTTATTACTTTATAAGTGAGAAAAATTAGTCCAAAATTCTTATTTCAAAATAATGTAATCGTTTTTGTGTAAAAAGAGACATTCGGATATATAACAACTCCGTTATTCTCCCTTTTAGTTAGGAGTATACAAAAATCAATTCGATTGATAAATTAAATCGATAAAAATATTATTAATTTCCATCAATCTTGGATAGAGCCAAAGATTCACTATTTTTTGGCTTTGGGATATGATGGAATAAAGCAAAATGGCTCTTTAAATTATCTGCGCTTCTTTCAATTGTGAAGTAACTGTTAGTCAATGCAACTTTTGACGCTCATCATGGGTCATCCGAAAACAGTCGCGCTATGTTTTTAAACATAGGGGTCAGGCTGTGTACATCCGACCCTTCCTACCCCACAATGGACGGGAGCCTTTGAGGCATTGGGGTAATATTGTTGTTGTTGTAGGTTATTAAGTTATCGGGTTTATGATGGTTTTAAAAGAAAAAAGATTATTGGGTTATTGGCTAATTCCATATCGATTTTCACTATTGGTAAATCGATAACCCAAATAAGATTATAATAATTTATTATTTTATATCTTTATAAATATTAAATATTAGTAATTTAATAATAATAGTACACTATAACAATATTTTACATATTTTAATCTTTACCGTACTCATGTGAGTAGTTATCTACTTTAATAATTTAGTTTGTAATTAATTAATTAAAGTTTTTGCAAGTTTATAAACATAATATTCATACTCTATCTATTTTTAAATTTGTAAATATAGTCTTCCCCCTCTATCTATTTTTTATTAATGTAAACTATCATTGTCATTCTTATTAGATAAATCAAAATTTAAATCGTTAAAGACTTAAAATCAATAGACTAAAAACTAATAAAATTATTTTATTTATTTAATAATTTTAAAATTAAAAATTAATAAATTAAACTAATAATATATAAAATCAAACCAAACTCTCATATGCATACCTCTACTTTTAATGAGTTATGAGGACTAAATGACACATGTTTTATATTTATTAATTTAGTATAAATTTTTGTTTATTTTTTCTCCAAAGTGCAAGGAGGGGATGGGGTCCCATATGAACCCTGATCAAGTGACCATAGACCATATTTTCTTTCTTTATAAGTAAAATTGTAACGCCCCAAAGAACTCTAGACAAAGGTCAAGGAGCCATCCATGTGGTCACCCCCTTTATATATAACCAACACCAGCAACACATCAGATCCTTTCTGTCCTACTGACTCAATACACACACACAACACAAGTGACACAACAGCAACAGCAACAAAAAAAGCTCTCTTTGAGAGCTGAAAAAACCAAGAAAACAGCACAGAAGAATTTTGATTCATCCAAAATGGATTACTGGTCTCCTTCTTTTGTTGATGAGGAATTCAAGAAACTTGCCCTTCGAATGAACCCCCCAAGGTACTTTTTTTTCCTCTTTGTCAAAAATGGTGTCAGAATTTGGAGGTAAAGTTACTGAATTTGACTGAACCTGTAGCCAGACATTCCCCCCTTATGTTCATTTGTCATCAAGATTGATACTTTTGTAATCAAGATTGTTTGTAAATTGAAAATTTTGAATCTCTCTGCTGATTGAATTGTCAAAAATGGTGTCAGAATTTGAAGCTACAGTTACTGAATTCGACTAAACTTGTAGCCAGACATTCCCCCCTTATGTCCATTTGTCATCAAGATTGATCCTTTTGTAATCAAGATTGTTTGTAAAGTGAAAATTTTGAATCTTTCTGCTGATTGAATTGTCAAAAATGGTGTCAGAATTTGAAGCTAAAGTTACTGAATTCAACTGAACCTGTAGCCAGACATTCCCCCCTATGTCCATTTGTGATCAAGATTGATACTTTTGTAATCAAGATTGTTTGTAAAGTGAAAATTTTGAATCTTTCTGCTGATTCAATTGTCAATTTTGATGATGTGGTGTTTATAGGGTTACTGTTGATAACAAATCTGACAAGAAAACAACTTTGATTAAGGTATGGATGTGTTTTATATTTGTTAAAGATCCTTTTTTTTTTTTTGTGTGTGTGTGTGTGAAGTGGATTGAGTCTTTGATTTTTAGAGAAAAGCCCTTTTAAAAATGATTGGACTTTGCAGGTTGATAGTGCAAATAAAAGAGGAAGCTTGTTGGAAGTGGTTCAGGTTCTTTCTGATTTTAACCTTATCGTCAGAAGAGCTTATATATCTTCTGATGGGGAATGGTTCATGGATGGTGAGTTTCTTGACTCTTCTTAGGTTTTTCGAATTTGTTTAGGAGTATATGAGTTGATGGTCTATCAAAAACAGCCTCTCTGCCTTTCGAGGTAGGGGTAAGATATACGTACATGCTACCTTTTTCAGACCTCACTTGTGGGGTTATACAGGTTATGTTGTTGTTGTTGTATACCTTTTATGCTACAAAAACAAATTGGAATTAGCTATGAACATCATTGCTAATCCGTTGGTAAATAGGATTAATGATAGATTTTGTTGTTTCGCTACAAAATCTGTCGGTCGTTAATTTCTTTCTTTTTTTGTTAGTAGTGTTTGTTTGTTTTAATTGTTCTTTCCCTTGTTTCAGTGTTTCATGTTACTGATCGATATGGAAAAAAGCTCTCTGGAGATAATGTGGCCGACCGCATTCAGCAGGTACATCTAATTCCGGATTGAGACATATCAGGCAGTCATTGTTTACACCTTTTTAAAAGTTTTTCATCCATCAATGTGTTTTAATGCAACAGTCTTTTAGATTCGGTATCAGTAGTGGAGCTAGGATTTTTGTAAGGGTGGATTCAAAAGATTAAAAAGTAAACACAAAAAACAATTCAACATCTACTTTATATACATAAAAGAAATAACTTTGACCGTATGTGTTCGAATCTTGAGCTCCCTGGCTCCGTCCGTGTCCAGTATGCTTACTGAAATAAGTAATTTCATTAGTTGTCAGCCTCGGTAAATTCTTTACTTAATACAGATATTGGTATGGTGTGAGACTGAGTAAACATTAAAGCGCGATTATTTTCCTGTGTTGCAGGCACTGGGACAGAGGGGGCTCAGCTTCCGGGCTTTGGAAAGACCTGTGGCTCTTCAATCTGTAGCAGAACATACAACCATTGAATTGACTGGGCAAGACAGACCAGGATTGCTTTCAGAGATCTTTGCAGTTCTCGCGGATCATAAATGTAATGTTGTAGCCGCAGAAGTATGGACTCATAATTCAAGAATGGCATCAGTTGTTTACATAACTGATGAAGAAAGCAGATTGGCGATAACTGATCCTGATAGGGTTGACAACATCAAGAGACTGATGTTGTATGTTTTAAAAGGAAACACAGATTGGTGGGGTGCCAATACAGCAGTTTCTGTTGGCTCAACTCATACTGGAAGGAGGCTACATCAGATGATGTATGCTGATCGTGATTTTGATGAAGATTCTACAGATTGTGTATCGGTTGACAAAAAGAGGCCCCTGGTAACTGTAGAAAAGTGTAAAGATAAAGGGTACACCGTTGTGACTTTGAAATGTCCAGACCGTCCTAAGCTGCTGTTCGATGCAGTGTGCACGTTGACAGATATGCAGTTTGTAGTGTATCATGCTACCATCATTGCCGAAGGACCTGAAGCTTATCAGGTAGTCTTTTAAATGCTTGAAAATTTCCTAAATTGTTTTTTACGCTTTATAGTACACGAACCTGCTGAGAGCTAGTGGCTAAGAAATGCGAAAATCAACTCTCGTGGGCCATTGGTAGTCTAAGATTATGAAAGAGTCATCATTTTTCTCTCTTTGCTACACTGCATTCGTGTTGTTTGCTTTTGTTTTCGGTTAGGAATATTACATTAGGCATATGAATGGGTGCCCCATTAGTTCTGAAACGGAGAGGCAACGTGTAATACACTGCTTGGAGGCAGCTATCAAGAGGAGAACTTTAACGGTACAAAAACTCATCCAAATGCAAATGAAGTTCTCAAACTCGCACTTTTAAACTTGCGTTCTTTCTTGTGTCCATAATATGCAGGGAATAAGACTGGAATTATGTGGAGATGACAGAATTGGGCTTCTAGCTGATGTGACTCGCATATTTAGGGAGTATAGTCTTTCCATTTCCCGGGCAGAGGTTATGACGACAGGGTCACAAGCTGTTAACGCCTTTTACGTGACTGATACATCAGGTGGTCCAGTGAAAACTGAAACCATTGAGGCTATCAGGAAAGAAATAGGTGTGGCCACTCTTCAAGTCACGGACGATCTCTACTCGAATGTACCAAAACAGCAAACTGCCAGGTTCTCTTTAGGTCACATACTAAGGTCAAGATCAGAGAAGTTTCTCTACAACTTGGGATTGACAAAGTCATATTCTTAAACTTGAAATAGAAGTTCATAGATAGGCAGGGGCTTCTACCAGTTTCTGTTAATCCTTAGCATAGATGTTCTTAGTCATATCTCAAACTTGTAAAGTTTATACTCAGAAAATGTACAGCAATGCTTTTACCTTCCTTTAAGGGGCTCACAGGAGATGCATTTTCTCCTTTTAACAACTATGTTTGTGTGATCCTCTTTGTGTTTGTTCTAATTTGCAAGTAACTACTAGTTCTAGTAACCTCAGTTATGTTCCAACTGAGGCTAACGAAAGGCGGAGACATGTTTTATAGGCATAATATATAAACAGACACTTGAGTACTTGACCTCGCGCCTTGACTAAGTAAGCACTTCTAGCTCAGAGTGCACGTCCAGTAGACACCTCAACTTCTCTCCGCTGCGTTAGTTGAGCACTTCAACTTACAAAGCGATCACAGTGGGACTAGTTGGAGTGCTTAGTCATTCGTTGAGATCAAGTTGAAGTGTCTAGACATATCCTCTAAGTTTGTGTACTTATTTATCAGCTAAGGCCAAACTTGAGTTATTGTTTATGTATTAACAACTATGTTTATGTGATCTCTTTGTGTTTGTTCTAATTTGAAAGTAACTCTAGCTCAAAAGTAACCTCAGTTATGTTCCAATTGAGGTTAATGAAAGGCGAAGACATATCTTATAGGCGTAATATATAAACAAACACTTCACCCCTTGATTGAGTAAGCAAGCACTTCTACATTGAGAGTGCACATCTAGTAGACACCTCAAATTCTCTCCACTGCGTTAGTTGAATCACTTCAACTTACAAAACGATCATCTAGGCACCTCCAAAATTTATTTGTCACATGAAGGTCAAGTATCCGCGAGCCATCGTGGGACTAGTTGGAGTGCTTAGTCTTTCGTTGAGATCAAGTTGAAGTGTCTAGATATATTCTCTCAAAGTTTGTGTGCTTACTTATCAACGAAGGTCAAACTTGAGTTATTGTTTATGTATTATGCGTATTTTATATTGTTAAAACGCCATCTATTCTCACACATATTTAGAACATGTCATATTCCAATGAGAAATATTCTTGTTCTTAACATGTTGAATTGATCAACATGTGAGACTTGGATGAAAAGGACATGAAAGGCTTACTTTTTTTTTTATAGCTTTTAGCTTGCTGTTTATGATTTGATTGCATGTTATTGGGGATTCCATTTCGATCTAAACCTAGAAATCATTACCTTTATATACTAAATTCCGTCTTTGCTGCCTGCTTCCTTTTGTTAGTAGCCTTTTGAACAGCTATTTTTTGAGCGACTTCTGTGGCAAGGTGTACTAAAAACAGTGCAACGAGGCATAATAATAGAACCCTAAAGTCAGGTGGGGCATAAATTCCAACCTTTCGATTGTTCGCTTAGATATAAGTTTCAATCTTTTAGGTATTCATTTTGGGGTTTAATTCTAGAAAATATTTTTCATGTTGGAGTGTACTACTATGGCGCAATTATCATGAGGTATAAATTCCAACCTTTTGAATGTTTACTTAGATGTAAGTCGTAACTTTTTAGGGATTCATTTGAAGCATAGTTTTAGAAACATTTTTCACGCTGGAGCGTACTAATATAGCACAATTATTATGAGGCATAAACTTCAACCTTTTGAATGTTTGCTTAGATGTAAGTCTTAACTTTTTAGGGATTCATTTGAGGCATAATTCTAGAAACGTTTTTCACACTGAAGCGTACTAATATAGCACAATTATTATGAGGCATAAACTTCAACCTATTGAATGTTTGCTTAGATGTAAGTCTCAACTTTTTAGGCATTCATTTGAGACGTAATTCTAGAAAACCTTTTTTACACTGAAGCGTACTAATATAACACAATTATCATGAGACATAAATTCCAACTTTTTAGGCATTTATTTGGGGCGTATTTCTAGAAAATTGGAGCCAAATTGCTCCATAAACCTTTTTAGTTTTTAATAGTACCTAGGTACTTAAAAATTAATTCATAGTAAATTTTCAAACTAAAAAAATTCAAAAAGCAATGGCATTTTTCAACTGTCTACCGTAGTTTCAAAGTTTTCTTCCTTAGTCATTTGGGTCATTTGATGGGATGTATTTTAAAAAATAATGTATGAATTGATTTTGTGTAATATCAATATTTAATTTGATTTACTTTTTCAATTTATGTACATTCTATGTGATATTGTAATTTGCATAACTAATAAGTGGGACATTATCAAACAAGGTAGAAGGTTTTGATTATGCACTAGCATGATTAAAGATACAATTGTCCTTCAAACATTTTTCTGCATGCTTTCTATCGCATTTCTGTGGGATATTTTTTTGTAAATAAATATTTTTTTTAAAAAAAATACTATACAATGCATGTTTTTTAACACACTAAATCAAACATTTTTTAAGAAATAATTTCAATGTAACTAATACAAATATAACTACTATCAATATTACTAATACATTATATTCAATGTTATTCTTATATATCCCACTTAACAATAATAATGCTTTACGGAGTAACATATATTATTTGATCTTTTGTCTAGCAAGTGCAAAATTACAAGCATGAGCTTGTAATTTTTACTTATGCTGCATTTTCTTCTAGATTTCTTTTTTCTTTTAATTTTGTTCTTTTCAAGTTAGTTATAAATTTTAGATTTTTTTTGCTAGTACTCTAGTTAAGATATTGTTCTGGAGACTCAATTTCAAAATCAAAAAATGTCATCGTATTAGAGTTAAGGATTTATTTGGCGTGAGATATCACATTGTTTTAAGGAACCCTAGATATTGTCGGAGTAAAGGATCGTCAACAAAGGCATTCTAATACATTATAGATTCTTATTCAAGTTGCAAAAAATCTAATTATACCATTTATTCACTCATTTTACTAAAGAAAAAAAACTCACCTAATTATATTTCTAACTCAGTTATGTCTTTTAATCAACGATCAACACTATATTTAGAAAAACTTATATAAATTTCACATAATATTTTATTATTATTGATTCAATTTTAAATTCTAAATCCACTCGCCTAATTTTTGACTCATTCGAGATAGAACATGACATTATTGTTCACTAGTGGATGGTCTTATCTTAGTGTCCAATATGCCTCTCATTTACCTTTGGAATGGGACAATTTTCTTACTCCTCAACCACATGTTTAAAGATTATGGCAAATCCACATAGAAAAAAATGCAGAAAAACCCCCTAACCAGAAAACCTTAAAAGGGATATTAATACTGTGCAATGAATGATCATTTACATCCTTTGATTCAATCAAATCATAATCAATATTTATTTGAAAGTATATATAGATTTGGACTCAATTAGATCCTCCCATTAATTCAATCCCCTCATAATCAAGTTGTGTGTCAAAACATGGACCACTCTCTGTTAGCCATCTATTTTACAGACACTGTTTAATGCAGCAGCCTATTTGTCTCAACTTGTGGGACAGTACTATTTTTGGCTTAATATATATTTCTCTACTGTCATACTTTTCGTAGTTCATTTTTATTTTTTTATTATATTATTTTTTGATATTTGATAATATTTATTTAGTATATAAAATCAAGAGATAATTTATATTTTATTTTTAATTTATTTTTATCATTAATTATAGTAATATTTTTATTATATTTTTTAAAATATTATATTTATTATATTCAAAAGATAATTTGATAAATT
>JAOTQJ010000001.1:4154950-4176095 GCA_025642045.1 Solanum sejunctum | reverse complement strand
ATATTTTTTAAAATATTATATTTATTATATTCAAAAGATAATTTGATAAATTAACTTTATCATTTACTATTTTTTATTTCATGTGTCAAGTCAACAAAGAAATGGAGGGAGTAGTAAATGCACCATTTTATCCCTATATGATAGGGTCCCAAACATATTCACTCACTATATTTTTCAAAAACATTAACCCATTGACAATAATTTGAGGGCATATTAGGAGGAACAAAAAATTTTCCTACCTTGATTTCTCAAAAATGACAAATAATTAAGTGAAAATCAAATTAGTGAATGAACGGAGTAATACTTATCTAATTGAAAAAATCAAAAAGTAATTTATTATTTTACATGTCTTCTTATTATTTAGTTTTTAATATTTAAATAATTAATAATTTATAAATATAATATAGTAAAATTATCTTTTTATTATTATTTTTAAAAAATATATCAAGTCAAATATGAACAAATACAGATAAGCAAAGGAAATATTTGGCCTCATCTGACATTTAACCTTCAACTTTGTTTATAAATAGGCACATAATTTTCTTAAAAATTGAACAAGTCTTAAAGACATGCATCTTATATAAAAATTCGTGTCCTAAGTACGTTATGTCATACAACTACGATCTATTTTACTTGTTATGTCTTTCTTTGCATATTTATCTTTATTAAATAGAAATATTAATTATATGTACTCTTTAATTTTAATTTAATATTTATTTTGTCATATTAATACTTCTTTCTATTTATTAAGTAAGATAAAAATTGAAAAAATAAATGTATTATACTTTTAATTTTTTAAAATGTAATTATTTTGGAACGATTATTTATATTATATTAAGAGCATGAACACTATTAAAAATTTAAATTTTTTGTCCTTCATAAAAAAATTTCACTTTAGACAAAATTATTTTTTTCTCTATTTTTCTTTAATTGTTGTATTATTATTTTAATAATATTAAATATTAATCATAATAAACATAATAAAATTAAATAGAGAATAATTTCTCATTACGGTTAAATTCATATATGGAGAACCTTTTTCTACTAAAATAAAATTGATAAAAAAAATATTCAAAAACTTCTAACATAATAGGGGAAAAAAAGATTGTAAAACATCCAAATTTTTTAATATTCAGAATTTTGAAATTAATATCGTAACATTTTGGTTATTAAAATCTTTGTTTACAACTACGTAAGAATTCTAAAATTTAGAAATTTTAGATTGAGTTAAATACTAATTAAACGATATTTGTTGTTTTGTCCTCTACGAAACAGGTTCTCCTGTCAAGTCCTAATGTTAAGTAAAAAAAAAAATCAGGGATACGACAGATAATAATAGATTTAAGATATAATATTTATTTATATTATTTACATAGATATAATTGTATTTTAACATCAATTGCTATTTTTTACAAATTTATTCTTCAAATATATAATTTTGTTAATTGACGAAAATAGCACTATGCTAAATTAGAACTTTAAAATTGATTAAAATAATAAATATTATATTTTTACTTATTTTGTAATATATTTGAAAATATTAGTATTGGTACTTAATTCAACTATAATTTCACTTCTTACTGACTGAGATGGTGATGTGCAAGAAATCTAAATTGCAGAAGATAAGGATTAAAGGACGTTTTTGACCAACATTTATCTATAATTGATAAAAATGTATTATTAGATAAATTTCAAATGATCTAATATTAATGACATTGAATTGAAGTATGAATATATTACTTGGACTTTTCATTCTTATAAAAATTTTCGAGCTTGAATAGAAAATGATTTTATTAGGTCGTGCAAATTCCTTGTAGAAGAGTGTCAACTTTATGTGAGAGTTCCTTATAACAAAGACTCAATAATCTCAGGCGAGTTTTCCATGTTTATAAAGAAAAAAAACTCCATCCATTTCCGTGGTACTTTCTTTCTTAGTCCGATGTCTCTTTCTCTTTTATCAACTAAAGAATGTCTCCTTCCCTTTTATCCCACTCTTTAATTTCAACTTTCTGCATGACATATTTAAGATTATAAATTAAAAAAAATATTTTAATATATTGATATTTTTAGTTTAAGACCACAAGATTCAAAACTTCTCTTCAATTTCTTAAATTCAGTGTTAAGTCAAAATAAAACAAACAAATTAAAATGAAAAGATACACCTGTTGAAGTCAAAGGAACAATTGAGCATTGATAAACACAAATTTGAGAGAAAAAATTTCTTCTATTACTTACAAGAATAGATTACAAAACAACTCTCAAACTCACACATTACACTCTTGTCTTGGTGTTCTTGGTGCTGTATTTTTGGAGGAGCTCAGCAACACTTTTTATGGGAGGAGCTTTGCCTCTTGATATCATTGATGAAATCAATGACAAATCAAACAAAATCAAACTTTACTGCTTTACAACATTACTTGAATTGAATTTGCAGCCTTTCTTGACTTCAATTGTGAAATGTTGCTTTCCAGCATTTCTTGATTTCAAAGTCAAAAAATGTGGTTGGATTTCTTCAATTCTTCCCCTCCAGCCATATTCGGAACAAGCATCCTAGCTATATCTTTGCATAGCTCTAACTTCTCTCGAGTCACCACTTTCGTTAACATGTCAGTTGGATTCTCCTTCGTATGGATTTTCACTAGTCTCAACAGTTATCGATCCATCACCTTGCGTATTCAATGATACCAAATATCAATATATTTTGTATGAGAATGGTACATGGAGTTCTTGTTCAGATCCAGAGTACTCTGACTGTCACAATATACCTTATATTCCTTTTACTTGATTCCAAATTCTTGGAAATAACGCTTTAACTACAACACCTCTTTTCCATCTTCCGTGGCAGCAATGAATTCTGCTTCAGTTGTGGATAAAGTAACACACTTTTGTAGTCTTGACTGCCATGAAACAACTCCCCCTGCAAAAGTGTAAATGAATCCTGAAGTAGATTTCCTACTATCAAGATCTCCGGCCATATCTGTATCTATAGAGACCTCCAAGATTGGATCAATTCCCCCATAGCAAAGACATAATTTCATTGTACCCTTAAAGTACCTGAGAATCCACTTTACTGCCTCTCAATGCTCTTTCCTGGGGTTGGAGAGAAAATGGCTTACCCTTCCCACTGCGTGAGCAATATCTGGCCTTGTACACACCATCGCATATATCAGAATTTCGACTGCTGAAGAATATAGTATAGACGACATCTCCCCGATCTCTTCCTTGGATGAGGGACACGATCTCTTGCTCAACTTGAAATTGTTGGCTAATGGAATATTAACTGGTTTGACATTGTTCATGTTGACCATACAAGCACTCGTTCAATATATTTTTCCTGAGATAACCATAACCTCCAGTTCTTCCTGTCTCGGGTGATCTGCATTCTCTATATTTGTTGATCCGGTCCTAAGTCCTTCATGTCAAAAGCCTTAGAGAGTTCCTTCTTCAACTGGTTGATCTTCGTTGCGTCTTTCCCCACGATCAGAATATCATTTACATATAGTAGAAGAGCAACAAAATTTCCATCAGAAAACTTTTGAATGTAAACACATTCATCCGCTGAAGTTTTCTTGTACCCTTGACTCGCCATACATGAGTCAAACTTTTTGTACCACTGCCTAGGTTCCTGCTTCAGACTGTACAAGCTTTTTTTCAGTTTGCATACGAGGTTATCTCCCAAAACCTCAAAACCTTGTGGCTGCTCCATGTAGATTTCTTCCTCTAAGTCTCCATGAAGAAAAGCTATCTTTACATCCATTTGTTCAAGCTCCAAGTTCATACTTGCGGCCATTCTAAGTATGACTCTAATTGAAGTCATCTGACTACTGATGAAAATATCTCATCAAAGTCGATCCCTTTTTCTGTTGGAATCCTTTGACTACAAGTTGTGCTTTGTATTCCACCACTTTTCCGCTGTCATCCTCTTTCAGCTTGAAAATCCATTTATTTTTTAGTGCCTTCTTCCCTCGTGGAAGTTCTACGATCTCATAAGTCTAATTTTTCTTCAAAGACTCCATTTCATCCTGCATTGCGAGAAACTACTTTTCTTTGTCCTTATGAGATACTGCTTCATGGAAACTCTCTGGTTCTCCATCTTCAGTAAGTAGAAGGTACTCGGATACTGAATATCTTCTCGATGGAATCTGATCTCGTTTAGATCTACGAACTTCTGAAACAATTTGAGGGGATCCACCATCATCTTGGCCTTGTGATGGTCCTGGAACGTCTGCCAGATGGGGTTATGGCTCCCCCTGCTCAGCACCGTCACTTTCCTCATTGTCTTCTACTTCTAGCATATTTTCTAGCACAATATTACCATTTCTCATGAATGGTTCTGTTGTTTCTTCTGGCATAGAATCTGCAATATTTGTCTTCTGAGACACTGTCATCAATTGTCTTACTTTCATAAAAAAACTACGTCCCTACTTCTGATCACCTTTTTCTCCTTTGGATCCCATAACCTGTATCCAAAATTTTCATCTCCATAGCTAATGAAAATGCATGGAGTAGTCCTTGCATCTAGCTTCTGTCTGAGCTCCTTGGATACATGTGCGTACGCCAAACACCTAAATACTCTCAAGTGAGAGTATGATGGATCCTTTCCAGACCAAAGTTTCTCCGAAACTTCAAAATCCAATGATACTGATGGAGATCGGTTGATCAAGTAACAAGCGACTCTGACTGCTTCTCCCTAGAATGGCTTTGGCAGCTTAGCCATACTGAGCATGCTCCGAACATGTTCCATGATTGTTCGATTCATTCTTTTAGCTACACCATTGTGTTGAGGGGTGTGTGGGACCGTCTTCTCATGTCGGATGCCATATGATCTGTAATAGGCATCGAACTGCCTGGAAGAGTATTCACCTCCATTGTCGGATCGAAGACACTTCAACTTCTTTTCTGTCTCACGTTCTACCATGACACACAACAGTTTGAAGTAATCAAACACCTGGTCCTTCGTCCGCAAAAAATATACTCATACCTTTCGAGAAGCATTATCAATGAACGTTAGAAAGTATTGGTTATTGCCGAGTAATTCAACTTTCAAGGGACCACAAACATCAGAGTGTACTAGACTGAGTAACTCTGATCTTCTCATTGAAGAGGAATTAAACGAGACTCTATGCTGCTTACCAAACAGACAATGATTGCAAGGATCTAGTGCAGCATCCTTGTCCACATTGATAAGCTCCTTCTTCATCAGGGTAGACAACCTTTTCTCACTCATGTGATCGAGTCTCTGTTGCCATAAATTTTGAGAAGCCTCCTTTTCTGCTACATTAAGGCTGTCTATGAATATCTTCACATGAGTCTTGTATAACATGCCACAAATATGTCCTCAAGCGACTGTCATAGTGCCTCTTGACAACTTCCACGTGCCTTTACTGAAATGACTATCATAGCCATGTTTGTCAAGAGCTATACTTGAAAGAAGATTCAGCCGAAGATCTGGCACATGGCGGGCATCCTTCAAAGTGATTGTACTCCCAGAACTTGTCTTTATATGGATATCACCAATTCTTACAATCCTAGAGGAACTGGAATTCCCCATCTTTACAGCTCCAAAGTCTCCAACTTTATACGTTGTGAAGTATTCCTTATGTGGAGTAACGTGGTAGGATACTGCAGTATCTACCATCCATTCCGTATCTTCTCTTGAGACGTGAAGGCATGTCTCATCATGGATTGGACAATAAGCTACATCTCCAATAATAGTAATTAATGTTTCTCCACCCTTGTTCTTCAGCTGTGAACTGCTCCGGGCTTGCTCCTCTTCTCATTTGTAGCAGTTCTTCTTCATATGTCCTTCAATTCTACAATTATGACACTTATATGTTGATTTCCTGCCATCAGTGGATCTACCTCTACTCTTGCTTCTGCCCCTCCATTTGTCTTTGCTACTCTTTTGTTGCCTCCCCCGGTTCTCTGTGACAAGGGCATGGGTCTGATCTATGCCCATGTCCTTTTTCCTTGCCTCTTCACTAAATAGAGCATCCTTGACCATTAACATGGTAAGTTTGGGGCTGAGTTACTGAGTGATACGACCAACGTTTCCCAATTATCGGGAAGCGAACTGAGTAGTAGCAACACCTGAACTTCATCGCCAAGTGGCATCTCTACAGACGACAACTGATTGACCAAGCTTTGGAACTCACTGGTATGCTTGACAACTAAAGTTCTATTTTTAAGTTTCATGTTGACTAAAAGCCTAATCAACAGGGCTTTATTCCGAGCGATCTTGGCCTGGTTCATGTCCTCCAACTTTTTCCAGAGGGAATATGCGTCTGTCTCTTGTACAATATGGTGGAAGACACTATGATCAATCTATTGACGGATATAATTTTTTGATTTGATTTCTTCCATTCTGACTCCTTGGCGAAATCAGGATTTTCACCTTTTAATTTATAGGATCAAATAAATTTTTACAGCTTAGGAGATCTTCCATCCGAGGTCTCCATAACGTGTAGTTGGTAGTAGTGAGCATAACCATGGCTCCGGAGAGATGATGTTGACTCTTCTGTGGTCATTATCACCTTGCAATAGCTTAGTTAACCAAAACGAGGTTGGATCTTGAAAATATGAAGCTCACTGTTACGTCCAGAACGATCAAAAAGGTAGAATTGACACTTCAGGGCCAAAATTCCACTATTGGGATAGAACAATAATTTTGAAAACATTGGAGACCAAACTGTAATTTCAAAAAAATCAAGGGTCAAACTGCAATTTCAAAAAAATCAAGGACCAATCTAACGTTTCCTAAAAATTGAAGGACCAAACTAAAATTTTAAAAATTTTGAGTGGTCAATTTGCAATTTTTGAAACTATTGCAGATTCCGACTATGAACAATATTTTTGATCTTCTCCGGCAGAACTCCGGTCAACAGTATCGTCTCTGGCAGAACTCTGATGAACAGTGTCGTCGTTTGCGACAGAACTCCGGTGAACAGTGTCGTCGTCTCTGACAAAATTCTAATGAATAGTGTTTCTGACAAAATTCTAGCAGATTTGACCGAACTTTGACTATAATTTCTAGGCTCGTTTGAACTCCAATTAGGTCGTCGTTTGGTGCGTTGAACTCCGTTCGACGAGACGAATCCACTGGTACAATCAGAATTAGATTTCAAACAAAGTTCAAAAATTCGATGAATAGTCTCCATCATCTAAAAACCTCGATCAATGCTTCTAACTTGGCTCTGATACCACTTGTTGAAGCCAAAGGAACAATTGAGCGTTGGTAAACACAAATTTGAGAGAAAAAATCTCTTCTATTATTTACAAAAATAGATTATAAAACAACTCGCAAGTTTACATATTACACTCTTGTCTTGGTGTTCTTGGTAGTGTATTTTTAAAGAAACTGAGCAACTCCTTTTATAGGAGGAGCTTTGCCTCTTGATATCATTGATGACATCAATGACAAAACAAACAAAATCAAACTTTGCTACTTTGCAGTATTGCTTGAATTGAATTTGCAGCCTTTCTTGACTTCAATTGTGAAATGCTGTTTTGCAGCATTTCTTGATTTCAAAGTCAAAAAATGTGGCTGAATTTCTTCAACACCTTAAGAAATACAACAATAATAACAACATACCTAGTGAGGTCTGAAGAGAAAAAATGTACGTAGACCTTACCACTATCTCGTAGAGATAGAGAAGTTGTTTCCAGGATATATATAACTTAAGAATCCAAATAAAAATTAAATTTCATATCAATTTAATTTTATATCATAATTCCTATTGCACGTCCAACCCAACCAAAATTTTTGCAATGACATTAACTCCCGTGATAGCGCAGTAATAAAACCAACTAATCACTAGATCTCAAAAATAAGTTCCCAAAGAAGTTAATATGAAAGGTCCTCAAAGGAACATAGCAAACCACACAACAAATCGTTGTGGTATGTGTTATTTGGGACATGCCCTTTTGGTGCAATAGCTTGAAAAACATGCGGTTTCATCTCTCACGCGCTTCTCAATCAAGTTATCTCAAACATCTTGCCACGCATTCAACTAGGTTAAGAATGAAATTTTCAAAAATAACAATACTTCAGGAAATTTTTTTGAAGATTGGATTCTACTCATTTGTTGAATGATAAAAACCTTATTCCTTGCTTTTGGAGAGTGAGTAGTGCACAATTCGAAAATCAGTAAATAATGGGATGCCCCTCTATCCTTCTTTCCTCGAGTATCTGGCTTTTATCTATGGCAAGATTTGCACCCAGGCCTAACATACACATCCCAAAGTGCTCTTACCACTAGCGATAAGTTGCATTCCCACTGCTAGACCAAATCCCTTGGGATGTTGTATGATAGGAAACTACTCTTTTTGGTAATTGAATATAGAAACACGCCATGCTTATGGAAATCAAGTCCTCAGTGCTTATCCAGTTTGTGAACTCAACTAGTATATAAAAGATATAACAAGTTCTCTAATTGTCAGTATAATATTTTCAAAATCTGAATCATTGTATACAGTAAAAGCATGAAACTATACCTCAACCTCGAAGCAGCAAGCAGGCAACTGGATTTGCCACATTTCTGCAACAAAATGGAGCTGTCTGGTACATGCCCGCTGCAGTCCGTTGGACAAGTTCTGATTGTTCAGACACAGGAACTGCTTCGCCACATAATGAAGACCAAAATGTCTTACTACTGTTATATTGTTAATAGTATGGCTCATCTTTCAGGACAAATGCAATTCAAAATATAAGCTGACCTACTTCCACATTGATCAAGACAAATGTAATCCAAATCCATAGTCATATAAAAGCAACAATAATCTGTTACCATCCATCAATATTCAAGGTTAAGTGAAGTTGCATACATCCAGGTTAACAGGAAAACATCGTATTCACTGCTAGCAAGAATTTTTAATCCCAGACCCAGACAAAGAACAGGAAAAAAGCCTTGGGTTTTGGATGAAAACTCACTACTGAAAATCCTCTATATCTCGCAATATCCATTGTGTGCAAAGATAAGGTGCTGAACATTTGTATTTCTGCCTTATGCTACAGGTAGCTCACCGCAGCCTTATGCTACAGGTAGCTCACCGCAGTCACTGATGACAACCCTCTTCCTTGGACGGTCGCCCCTATCAGTCTCCTGAGACTCGATCAATTTCACAATGTCCATGCCTTCTAAAACTTGCCCGAACACAACATGCCTTTGATCCAGCCAAGGGGTCTGCAATGCACCAAAATATAAATTCATCCAATATCACATGAGTTAAAAAATGACTAGAAGTAATTCCATTTTCTACAATATGGCATCTAAAACATACTACTCAAATAGACTTTGCACTAAAGAAGGATGTCAGACAATAAGTATCTGAAGTGACCAACTGTAACAGTTAAAATTAACTGAATTATCCTGAAATGACTAACTGTAATAGTTGAAATATGCTTGGCTAACTGAACTGTCCTGAAAATACCCAAATTCATATACTTCCATGTATATCTTTCCTTGGAATGGTAAGAGGAGAGAGAAACAAATAAATGAGCAGCTGAAATTTAATAAATCGGTTTCCTTAATTTGTTTTTAGTTTTAGATGTTCCAAAGTATAAATGTTCACCGTTATTCCTATTTAAGTTGGTATGATTTGGGCAAAGTCTAAATATGCTGAAGCATGATAATTAACTAGCAGAGACATTTTTATCACAACGCAATGAAAGAAACAGTAATAATAATTTGACAAATAGTGTTGCTCAAACTAAATATTTACAAGCTCAAAAACATGGTTTATGCTGATAGCTGAGAACATTCCGAAAGAAAGAAAGTTAACAAGTGGTTATTTGTTTCTAGGAATGAAGAGCAACTTAAATGATTTCTCAAACAAACTACCAAACATGAGTATATATAGTTCTCTTTCGTTTCATATATCCCTTGCACTATGATAAAAGTACTTTTTTAGCACAACTTTGCATCCAGTATTCAGATAAGATATTCAGCTGATTCAGATTTCTCATTCCACATACCTTTACAGTGCAAATGAAGAATTGGCTTCCATTGGTATTAGGGCCTGCATTAGCCATGCTAACAACCCCAGGTCCAGTATGAACCACTGCAATTACACACAGATTTTCATCACAAAAGAACATTGTACACAATCTGAACCCAAGGAACCAAGTGCCCTTAACCATAAGGAGGAACTTGAAGCTAAATTTTTAAGAAGAAAATCCAACTTACACTTGAAGTTTTCATCCTTAAAGGTACGTCCATATATGCTTTTACCACCGGTTCCCTGCAGAAAAAAACAAAAATTCAATGCGTAGGGGAAAGATGACAATAGCAAGTGAAAATTTTCCTAATTATGAATGCGAACAGTAGAAATCTTCAATCCATCTATTCATATTAAAAATTAGAACAGTTGAGTTGTGTGGAATAACACATTCCACTTGACCAGTACAGAACCATCAAATATGCCGGAAGTACATATTCCACAGAGCATTTTATCTCATGGACTCTTTCACTCATTTAACTACTGATCAAAGAAGAACCCTCAGGGGTTGGCCTGGTGGCAATTGACTTGAGCCTTTGGATTTGCTCCCTTTCAAGGTCTCAAGTTCAAACCCCACTGGGTGCAAACAATTTCTGAGGGCCATCCGACTGGGTAAAACCTGAATTAACCGTGGTGCACTTGCGGAAAATTCCTTGCCGAGGGCCTGTGCACCCCTGGGATTAGTCGAGGCTCAAAGAGACTTGGACACCCGGTGCAAATTAAAAAAAACACACACAAAAAAAAACTACTGATCAAAGAAGATATTAAGAAAACATAGAACAAACAAAGTTAAATCATGCAAGTTTATTTTTAAAAAATGTTTATAGCATGAAAATTGATGATTATAGGATACAGAGATCTTATGTTGCTATAAGTTAATGGAAATGTCACAAATACAGAACTGTGAAACAACCTCCTCATCTCTGATTTTCCATGGTAGAAATTGAAGCCATTGCAGATCCAAAAGATAAAGGCTAAACCCACCACAGAAAAAGAGAAAAGACTAGGCAAAGAACCAATTCAGAATTTTGCATTTCTCTTATTCAAAATCTTGTCCAAGGTGAAACAAGCAAAATAAAAGGCTAAAAAATTAGCATCCCAAAACATATCCAATGTACGACGGAAAATAAAATGAACTGGGTGAACGATGTGTGTGTGTGTGTGTGTCAAGAATGCCAGTTAGAGGAACAAATAGAAAAAGAGCAAACCAAGTATTGAGACACCTACATTTCCCTTATCGAAATCACCCCCTTGAATCATGAAATCTTTAATAACACGGTGAAATGCAGAATCCTTGTAGCCAAAGCCCTTTTCACCTGATCGAAAGAAATCAATCCAAACTATAAGCAAAACATAAAATGATAGAAAGTAATTTATGCAGCAAGCTCAAGCAATAAGACAGAAGATGAAGGCAATAATGATAATGAGAACCAAAACTACAATAAAGGCAGTAGCGAAAGCAGCATTAGTAATAAGAGTATCAACAACAATAACGAGAATAACATAAAATCTATGAAAAAACCTGTGCAGAGTGCACGGAAATTTTCTACTGTCTGTGGCACATCATCACCATATAATCCAATTACAATTCGCCCAGCAAGCTTTCCAACAGGATTCCCAATGCTAATATCAAAATAAACTTTGTGTGTCACTTTGGATTGCAATTCCGCCACCTGGATTTCAATAAAATACATTCAGACTGATTAAAAACTTCAACTAAGTAATGAACAAACTATGGAACATTATTCCCATACAAAAGGCAACATAACACCATGTTTGCTGAATCCTGAACCAAAACCACTTTAAGCATGTTCAAAAGGCTTAATCCACTTCCACAATTCACTTTGCTACTTAACAAAAGAAAACGCTGCATTATATGACACTCTTTTCATTTTGGGACACATTTGATATCATATTATTTTTATACCAATTTCAAAAGTCGCAAGTATTAAAAGTCCTTGTTCAATTCGCAAATATTCAGAAGAACTACACTTTCCTTTTTCACAACCTTGGATAAAAAAAAAATTCCAAAAATTGTTCATATTCTCTTCTAGCATCACTAATACTATATATAAACCTAATTTGACATCTTAAAATCAGAACCAGACAATTATTGTCGCATAAAATTAGACAACAGATTAACTCTCAGCACCAAATACCATCTGCGGCCAATCTATTCATCTAACATTCAGCTATATAACTTGAAGAGATTTCAGCTCTAGAACTTTAAACAGATAAGGCTATTCCTCAGAGAAACCTAGAAAACACATTTCCTAACTCAACACTAGGCATATTGACTCAATCTTCAAATTCAGGGAAAAAACGAAGAAATACATAAACAATAAGGCAAGCAGTAATAAATTAGCTCAGCGAGCGCCGGAGCACAGACCTGCGCCGCGGCTTCAATGGAACCTGAAGAACCGCCGGTTTTTTTGAGAACCGAACGGTTCGATGAAGTTTCCAGACGCAACGAACCACCAAAGAAGCTTGACGATGAGAACGAAGATTTCAGTAGCTTCGGAGAAGCAGCATATGTAGGGTTCCCAACTCTTGGAACTGAGAGTGAGCCTAAATTCGACTGTAAAAGTAGAAACGTAAGTCAACAACAACAACGCCGCTCTATTTCAAATAATTTGTGTAATTTAGAAGAATTAGCGGTTAAACTCAACGACGAAGCTAAATAAGTTGAAAACGGAGCTACAAATTGGAGAGGTTAACGAAACTCACCACTGCAGCAAATGTAGCTGCCATAGTTGGCGTTCTTCGGTACAGAGAGTTATCTGCAAGAGAGAGAGAAGGAGTAGTGGTTGGTAGAAATGAAGGGTAAAAGATAGGCGTGCGACGGAGATGACGAGCCTTTAACCTCTCGGTATGGACGGATTTAGGCAAGATTTTTTTTGTAGTGACAATACTGCCCTGCTGTCCGCTTCCAATTTTTTTTTTAATATATTCTTTTTCAGTTTGTATAAGATATATATATATATATATATCCTTTTAAGAAAATATTTTTTCCTACTTAAGTGTAGAATATAACTAAACTGAAATTTTATTTTTAAAAAATCTTTTAGTAAGTCAAAAATACTTTCTGATATTTCATATCTAGTGAAATTTCATAAAGTAAAATCTAAAAAGAATAGAATATACATAAATTTTATGACTGACTCATGAAGACAAAGAGATTGTTTCAGATCGAACTACAATCAAATCAAACGGAGTAAAAAAAGATATTTAGTTTGGTTTTAATTTTTGAAAATCAATAATAGTTTGATTTTGATTTTACTAAAAAGAATCGCAAAATAATCAAACGGAATCAATAAATTATACAATTTTATAAATTTTATAATTATTTATGTATTTTTTATGAATAATATATATTGTTGAATTTCAATTAACTTTAAGTCTTTTACTTTACCATTTTCAAGTTTGCTACTTGAATTTTAGCCCAACTATTAAAATTCTAAGTCCAAGTCCATAAAAATTTAGTATAACTTATACAAATCTTATGCTTTTTGGAGTTTATTTTAACTAATACCAATTTTTTTCAAAATTATCAAAAATTTCTTTTTGTTGATACAAAAAACGAAACTAGTGAAACATATCAAAAAGGTAGAAATATTAAGAGATTTTGACTATGGTATATGGAAAAGTAGGAATTCTAATTTGTATCAATATGTATTACAGTTTTATATCATTTAAGAGATTTTTGTAATTTTTTAAAAAAGTTAAGATTATATATATAAATATAAGTTGTGTAAAAAATGTATTACTTTGATGATCTTTTACTTATCCTATTTTTGCCAAACATCAAAATTCATCTCAAACACAAATTTTTTCTCTCAATATCAAGAAACCTTCTTTTCAAAATTCAACATACTATATATTTATCTTATGCTCATGCGCAACATCAATTGAAGATGATCATTTGTTTTGTGAAAAAGTTAAAGCAGATTATTTGTATTTTATAGCCACCTAAAATTTGTTCTGAGTAAAGCTTTCCTTTGCAAGCAAAAAACAAAAACGAAAGAAATGGCGTCGCCCGGACTCGAACCGGAGACCTTCAGTGTGTTAGACTGACGTGATAACCAACTACACCACGACACCAATGTGCTGGTAATTTAGAAAATGTTTTATATACAATCAACATATAATTAATTCATCTTTTGTTGTGGCTTCCCTTTGGACTGAGGACCAGAAGCAACAACAAAAATGGTGGTAACAGTGAGAGTAAACTCACTAAAGCCATTGACATGTATTCCATTTCCTTCTTCTAGCTTCAATTGGCCATTGCCTTTTGTTTCTATTCCAAGAAAACATTCAAGATTAAGACCCTTATTTACTCCAATGGCTGCTAGTGAGGGAAAGCCACAGATAATGACCAAGGTCATTGACTCACATTTACATGTCTGGGCATCACCACAAGAGGTAAATACCTCTAATTCTAAAACCCCACAAGATTTTATACCTTTTTCTGTTGTTCCCTTTTCAAATTGCAGCCTCTCTGTCTCTACAAGATAGGGTAGATGCCACTGGATATCTTCTTGTTGTTGTTGTTGTGGAGAAGTGGCAAGATTATGTTAAATTGGAAGTATGAGGGATTAATGGTGTTTCTTAAAATTTGATAGGCTGCAGAAAAGTACCGTTATTTTCCTGGTCAAGAACCTAGTTTGCCTGGTCATGTTGATTTCCTGCTGGAGGTACCTTGTAAAGACTTCACCTTTTTTCATTTTAAGATGTTTAATTGATCCTTATCTTGCTGTTGTTTCTGCCTTGATTTTATGGTTCTTTGTGCTGAGGGTATATCTGTGTACTAAGTTGATTGGACTCTCCAAAAATGTTGCACACCTGTGTCACTATTTTTGGAAGATCCAAGACACAGGCCCATTGACATTTTTGAAGAGTCCGAACAACATAGTCTGTGTACACTCTATCCTCCCTGGCTCTGCTGTTGTTGTTGTTCTGTGTTTGATTGACCAGCTAATTATGTTATAGATGCCTCTATTGTGTATGTTTGGTATGACTGAAATTGTTCTTTAGAATTAATATTTTTCTTCATTAAACAATATTTTGAGACGAGGGTTCTCACGAAACAGTCTCTCTACTTCTAAGAGTTAGTGGTAAGGTTTGGGTACATTCTACCCTCCTTAGACCCCACTTGTGGGATCCCATTGGGTATGTTGTTGTAAACAATGTTTTGGTGTTTGGTTATTTTAAGTTGTTTGAAAATGTTTTTTCAAGAAATTTATTTTACCAAAAGGCAAAATCACTACATGGTTTGATGTGGAGAAAAATATTTCTTTAACAGGTAATTTCGTTGATGATATCTTTTTCTTGTGTTTGGTTGTATTGAATTGTTAAAATGATGCTTTTAAGGAAAATACTTGATCAAAAGAGGAAATGACTTCCAAATGTTCTCTTTAACAAATATGTAATGCTTATTTCCTATCAGTTGCTTCAGTGAACACTTAGAAATTGATGTCAATTTTTATTACTCGAAAACATGATAAACATAGCCACATATTTTCAACTTGGATGATCAATGGTTTTACCTATTTTAGTACGCGATGATTTGCCAAAGTACAACATCTCTATTAAAATATTTCCGATGCACCCAACACACTTCTTCTGTTGTCAACATTGAGTATTAAACGTCACAATGCTTTCACTGTTTATGTTTTGAGCAGTGTATGGAAGAAGCAGGTGTGGACGGAGCACTTATTGTTCAGCCCATTAATCATAAGTTTGATCATTCTTATGTTACGAGGTCTTTTCATTTCTCTGTCTTCTTCTTCTTCGTCTTCTTGTAATTATAGCAAATCTCCTTAGGCCTTTCAACTTTCAAGGATATTGCACCACATGCTATATATCTTTCTTTTTATCCTTCACTTAAACTGCAGGTGGAGATGTATTTGTTTGTGCATTCTTCGGTCTTCTAGTTGTTTAATTATCTCTTGCTGTTAGCAGTCATATTAACTTGAAAGATTCTTTGTCCTAAATCTGATTACTTATATTCAGTGTTCTGAAGAAGTTCCCTTCCAAATTTGTCGGTTGTTGCCTTGCAAATCCAGCAGAAGATGGGAGTGGGCTAAAGCAGCTTGAAGATCTGGTTTCAAAGGTTTTGTAACAACTAATTATTTTAGATTTTAGTATTTTCATTCTTTAGGAATTATGTTGAACAAAGGATACTTCTACTGATTCTAGGATGGTTATCGTGCTGTTCGCTTTAATCCGTATCTTTGGCCTTCTGGTGAAAAGGTATGAATCTTCTTCCATCAATATTGACCTCAGAGTTTATTTTGCTTTGGCATTTGCATATGAACTTTATCAGAATATGAGGCACATTAAACTCTTTTATAGATTTGTTATGTTGGAAGAACCTATTTCCTTCCTGTATGAGAAGAAAATACGTAGCGATCAGAAAGTAGAAGAAAAGCAGATACGTATCTGATAAATATTGTACTTAGTTATGCCTTCAAATTCTAAGAATAATGTGACACTGAAGTCAGTGAGCTTGTATTCGGTAGTTACCAGTTATAAAAAGATTTACCATGTTGAATCTTTTAGCAGATGACAAATGAGATTGGAAAAGCACTATTCTCAAAGGCTGGAGAGCTTGGAGTGCCAGTTGGTTTCATGTGTATGAAGGTACTTCAGTTACTAGTATTCAACTCTTTAATTGGAAATTGTATTAGAGCTCATGCAACAACGTGCTATAAGCTGTGTAACTCGATCGATTTTCCTTGAATTTTTCGTTCCGCTATTAATAAATGATGATATTTTCCATGTTGGATGAAGCCAAAGATTCACTATTTGGCTTATGGTATGATGGAATAAAGCAAAATGACTTTTTAAACTATCTGTGCTTCTTTCAATTGTGAAGTATCAGTTAGTCAATGTAACTTTCGACGCTCATCATGGGTCATCCGGAAACAGTCACCCTATGTTCATAGGGGTCAGGCTGCGTACATCCGACCCCCCCTTACCCCACAATGGGCGGGAGCCTTTGAGGCATTGGGGTAATGTTGTTGTTGTTGTTGTTGTTGTTGTGTTAATAAATGATGTTAATGGTTGGCTAACTATGATGGATTCGTTCAGGGTCTGCTTTTGCATTTGCAAGAAATTGAGGAGCTGTGTGCAGAATTTCCCTCGACTGTTGTTTTGCTTGATCATCTGGGTTTCTGTAAGCCCCCAAAGTAAGCTGGCACTGACGTTTCCTTCTAAATCGTCATTCATGGGTGAGAATACAAAGTATAATGTTAGTTATTTATTTAAATGCCTTGTAGAAATGATGAAGAAAGACAAGGTTTCTCAGAACTGTTAAAGCTTTCAAGATTGCCACAGGTAACATGTGCTGAAAATCATGCTTTATTTCTTTAATTTACACTCAGTTCGATATTTAACATGAGTAGGGTAGCTGATTCGAATCCTGTAAAAGACTAACACTACGTGTAAACAAAACGTAACCAAGTAACAAATTCTGGCAGGTATATGTAAAATTTAGTGCTTTGTTCAGAGTGTCGAGAAATCCATATCCATATGAGGACTTGTCTCAAGTTCTTGCCCAACTAGTCTCCAGTTATGGTGCACATCGGATCATGTGGGGAAGGTAATAAATGACATTTTTATCGTTCATTCCTCGTTAGAACAACCTCAGAACTTCTAAACTGAGGGCTAAAATGTTCCCTATAATTTCTGAATTTTGGACCTATCTATATCCTGCAGTGATTTCCCCTTCATTGTTGCCGAATGTGGGTATAAAGAAGCAAGAGAAGCAGTTTCTTATCTTGCTGAGCAGGGACATTTACCTTCTTCTGCCACGGAGTGGATCATGGGTAAAACAATCATGCAGCTCTTTGGCGGAAACTGGAGCTCCATAGCAAATTGAACACGAAACTTGGCAACCAAAACTAACAGGTTAGATGCCTTTCAAACATGTCATTGAACCCTTACTTGTATAGGAGTCATTAGTGTAATGAACTATGAGACATAGTTCATTGTCTGTGGTCGTGGAGGCGTGCATCCAAAGCTGTACCTACTAGTAACTTTTGCTCATACACTGTATTGTAAAATTCGTGCAAGCCATCCCCGTCTTGTGTGCTTGAACGTTTTGGCTTGTAATGCTCGATAACCATTTGCTGATAACATTATACAAGGAACTTCAAGCTGTACACCAAGAAGAATATCCCCTTTAGGATGATCCAATGCAGCATTCTCTGTGCTACCTATTTCTGGAGCCGAGAAAACGATCAAAATAGTTCTTAATGTATGAGCTTTATTTTTATTTGCTCCATAATATTTGAACTTGATGGAAAAAGTCCTTTATGTATCATAAATGTGATTATTTTGGTCTTCAGCCTAATTAACACTATCCAATTCTTTTGTCATCAAATTAACTCCTATTTTATGTTTCACTTACAACTATAAAATACATCTTTTGCAATCAATCCGTGCTAAGAACAAAGATTTCAACAACAAGAAAACCATAAAAAGAGCACATAAAATTGCATAAACCACAAATATAATAATGAACACGAAACAAACGAAAAAAATAAAAGAATTGAATGAACACGAAGAAATGAAACGTAGCCATTCGTCGTTTTTTGGTGAAGGAACTATTATAGTAAGGAAAAATTGAAAGTCATTAAATCAAGTTTTAAACTAGCACCTCTTTAAGATTATGCTATTAGTATTTTTTTAAAAAAATTATGATTTAGATACTCTGTTCTTTTGATGGCAAAAAGAGTAGGATATTGTAAGTGATAAGTTGAAGATCAAAATAATCTCACATGTTATGAAATATTAAGGACCAAATAGAACCAAAGCCCATGTATTAAATAATTATTTTGATCATTTTCTCTTTTGGAGCACTTCACATTAAATACATAGCAAAGTTGCTAAAGATTTTTCACATATAAAATACACAGCAAAGTTGGCTGCGCTACACAGTGAAAAAGTCAAGTTCACAGTGTTTATGCATAATATTTCTGTCTCAAGATTGCTTGCTTCTCAATTGTATGAAGTTAGGCTTTGACAAAGCAAATTTTAGAGAAAAATATCTGAACTTTGCTTGTACAAGTAGTATACTAAGCAACATTCGTAACTTCTGGCCTGAATTAGGACGGAAGTTGATTCTAAGCGATTAAACTTATAAAAAAAAATAAAAAATTATACACTTTGTTTATAACTTAAATAGTGGTCTCAAAATCGATTATTTATGCACTTGCCCCTGTATATTGGCATGATAGATAGACAAGATTATTAGCAATATTTGTTTTATGCGATTTTCTCATCATTTTTGTTGCATATTTGTCACAACCTGACCTCTCAGGTCATGATGGAGCTTGTTAGATCCCACTTATAGGCAAGCTAACCTATACCCACGGTACTTGTCATAATAGCTAACGACATACAAAGCAAGCCAACAACAACTATTCCCAGGACCTGGAAGTCACCTGTACAGAGGTACTATAGACTCAAAATAAAACTATATACATGTCCATATACAAGACCAGAATAAGCTCCTACATATACAAGTCAGACTATAAAGGTACAAGGTCAGTGTCTGAATACAAAAGAAGGCCCAGAGATAGAGGGAGACTATAGAATATTCCAAAGTTGTTGATGCTCACCGCAAGCCCCCTATGGTGGCTACAAAGCTCCTAGCGCAATGCTTCATGTACGTAGACCTATACCATGAGCAAATGTAGAAATGTAAGGGTGAGTATCGATGAAAGGTACTAGTAGATATCATCGACCGATTGGATGAAATACAGAAGATATGGTAAGAACAAATGTAATGAAATATTACAATGCTAGTTATTCGAACCCAAGTCCAAGGGTAAACATGTCCATAGAATCATAGAACCATAGCAGAACAATCTAATGAATGTGCATAATATGGATTGATGGGACCTGGAGGTCAAGTGTCAGCTATGCATGTGACATCAGGACAACTCAACTGAGCAGAACTAGTAGCGTACGATAAAACTAATTGACGAAACCTGAGCAGAACCATATCACAACTATCACACGATCAACGTACAGTGCTGGACGTGAGTGTAAGATCCTAATATCTATGCCTGTACGCCAACTGGGCCCCTATAAGCCCAGAAGGTACACCCATGCACAATTAGGGTGTGGATAGGTGTGTCGGTAGAATGAGTAAGAACAGTTTATACCCTGTCGGCTTGTGGCATTCGAACCTCTAATTTTGTGTCAAAACATAAAACCCGGTCCTCTGTCGTGTCGGGCCATGACACGTGATCCAAGCAAGTATATATGTATATATATATATATATATCATATCGGAACACAATATTCGATCCTCAAATATATCGTGGTAGGATGAATCCCTCAATCCAGAGATTTATTATGACGGAATAAGTCAGTCAATCCAAAGATTTATACAAAACAAGTCACCCAATCCAGAGATGTATCGTGACAGAATGAGTTACTCGATTCAGGAATGTATTGTGATGAAACAAGTCACCCAATCTAGGGATGTATCATGATAAAATGAGTCACCTGCTCAAAAGATGTATCGTGACAAAATGAGCTACCCGATCTAGGGATGTATCGTGATGGAACGAGTTACTCGATCCAGGGATGTATCGTGACTGAACAAGTCACTAGCTCCAAATATGTATTGTGACGAAACGAGTCATTCGATCCACTTATGTATCGTATCTCTTAGGTCATACCCTGTATACATATAGTCATACAGGCCTTGGGTAAAGCCAATCTAGGGCAGTAGTGGCTTAAGCCTATGCTAAGGCCTATCAAGAGTAGATAACTAGAAGAATCCCATGTGTCCAAAACTATATAGCACCCCAACTGATCTGAGGGTTAGGAGGCCTTGTAGCTACTCTTTCAACTCATTTTACTCTAAAAGAGACATTTGACATGGAGGAATAGGTATATGCTAAGTATGTGGGAGGATGTCTATCCCAAAGTATATCTCCTTGTCGGGGGGACTCTAGGTAGATCATTAAGAAAGACTTTTGAGAACTCATTCATGATTGAAACAGATTGGAGAGATGGTGTCTGTAAGGGTCCATTTTTTTTTTATAAAATTATTATTTTTTTCTCTATTTGTTGCTCCACTTGGAGCTAATGAAAGTTGCACAATTGGTTTGGCAGACAAACTTTTTTA
>JAOTQJ010000001.1:4133995-4144424 GCA_025642045.1 Solanum sejunctum | reverse complement strand
AAGGCTGACAAAAAGGGAAGATATTGGGGTTGAACGTTGAGGAGAATAGGAAGGTTGTCGGTTGTTGGTCGGGTGTGCGTTGGGGAATAGTGAGGGAGGGGTGCGGCGCTTTAGGGTTTGGGGGAAATGGTTAAAAATGGTGAGGAACATGAAGATGAAGGAGATATATTGGGCGCGTGGCCCTCACGCTCCCGTATATATTTTTAATTTTTTTTAAAAAAAATGTTTAAAATTGTTAAAACAAAAAATAAGACTCGATGATTAATTTGACACCATGGAGGGTAAAAATTGAGTGTCAACAATTATTATGATTTATAATACTTGTGACATAATTTACAAATTTATAAATTATTCAAAACGCATTTTTAATCATTGAAAATGTTTTTATTCCCTCTAATTCTATTTTTGTGGCATAAACAGTATTTGAAGAATTTTATCATATTTTTCTTTGATCATAATTTTTTTTGTTATATGTCATGGGCCTAATATATATGCTGGTAACAAACTTGTCCCCGTCGTTATGGATAGACTAGTGGAAAGGAAATTTGGATCAAAAAGCTCCTGAGTAGTAACTTACAAATTTTGAACCTATGCCAGATTTGGACGAAATCTGACTCAGGTAAGGTCTGGAGTAATCCAATGATGAATTAGGAGTTTAATTATTTGAGTTGATAGGAAGACAATAAGAAGCATATACGACTTATAAATCAAATTCGGACAAGTAGAACTCTCGAAATTGATCTTGATGTAAAAGGTTTTTTAGAACATTAAGATTTGAGGATGTGTTGTGAAATGAGATTTGGGACACGAGTTACATGCTTTTGTCTCTGTGCAATCCACCATGGTGGGAAGGCAGATTGTATGCCACCATGTTTAAATTAAAAAAAAAAAGTTTCAAAATTATATTATTTTTTGCTAATTCGTTCTTGAACAATCAGAGACAGCCTGAGGCTTATTCTTTTTAGTTTTTCATCTACTTCTTCAACAAAGGTAAATTAATTATCCTTCTCACTTGTAATTTGATTTCTAGATCTTAGAATAAGAATTTTCTTAGGAAAAAATTTTGACCTGTAATTAACGATATGAAAGAAATCCTAGTTGGGTGAAATGATCGTGAAAGTGATCAAGGATTAGGATTTTGATATAATTCAGGTATTGTAGGTCATTGTTCATTGATTTCTTGTATTTCTATTTATTTAGAGCAAGAATGAATCAAGAGCTTGAAAAGGGAAAAAACTTTATTTTTTAGAGATTCTCAAAGGTTGTTTCGAGATAGGCGATGATTTATTTTTTTATCTATACTATATGTGCTTGTTAATTACATTGTTAGTATCACTTTCACGTACTTGAAAAGGGAAAGACGTAATAAGACTAATGAAATGACTGTTGTGTTCAAATTGCTTACATGAACCCATTACTTGATTTTGCAAGCATGTAAGCACGTATTGTGATTGTAATTATTTACCACACCGGTACATATTGAATTAGGTACCACGCCAGTACATATATCCAACAGACACACTAATTATTGATCAAGTGTCACGTCGACAGGCTAACAGTTTAGGTATGAGTTCTATGAGAGGATCATCTTTAACTATTGCATTTGAGATTGATGTGGTGAACCATATGTTGATCATAAAATGATAACTTGATAATGTATTTCTTGTATCTGTGTGGTTTACTATATCGTGATTACTTTTAAAGACATGTTTATATATCATGCCATTAATAAAAGCATCAAATGACCCAATTAATATAGAAAAAATTATGGACATATATTGGGATAGTTTAAAATATATACAATAAACTAATTATGTTACAACAAATATAGTCTTCTTTTATTTAAATAAAAAATAGCCCAAAATCCTAGAAAATATACATGACTATGCAATATAACTTGTCAAAAGTCAGAGAAAATATATATTGACTATACAATGCAGATTACTTATATATACATATGATATACACTGAATATATATTACGATACACTCAAAAATTGAATATAGTTTAACTATACATGAGATATGCATGCTTATACTTTTTTTTGCGTAAATATTTTGGCTGAATGGCCATCCACCGTAATTGTTCCTATTGTCTAGCTGATTAGTTTATCAAAATAGTCAAGATACATACAATATATATGCTATTAGTAATGTATATAGTATGTATTGAGACATGTATATTTGGTATAGACCAATATACATGCTTAAATAATTACTAACAACAACAACAACATTACCCCAATGCCTCAAAGGCTTCCGCCCATTGCAAGGTAAGGGGTGTGGGATGTACGCAGCCTGACCCCTATATTTAAAAATATAGCGCGACTGTTTCCAGATGACCCATGATGAGCGTCGAAAGTTGCATTCACTAACTGCTACTTTACAATTGAAAGAAGCGCAGATAGTTTAAAAAACTATTTTGCTTTACTCCATCATACCCCAAAGCCAAAAAATAGTGAATCTTTGGCTCCATCCGAGATTGATGGAAAGGCTTAAATAATTACTCAATTGTTATAATCATACAAGCATAATATGTTTCATCAAAAGATCATCTTGGGCAAGTAATATACTGATGAGCCACCAAAATATATGTATACATTAGCTATCATGAGACATTAGACACAAAAAACCTTATACATAAAGGAAGAAAACTAAAATTGATAAAAAGGTAAATATACTTTTTAATTTAATAAGACATCAAGATTTATCGTTAGTCACTAATGGTTACATAAATTATACTATAATATATGTAATTATATATGGGGCCTTTAATATTTGTGAATTTTCTCTTGCCTTACTCTAGAGCAACTCATCGATAAAATTCATATTATTTAGAATTATAGCCAGAGCGCCCCAGCTTCTTTGAGAAGACGGACAAGAGTGCCATTAATATGACAGGCCATAACTCTATCCATCGACCCGACTAGTTCACCACCTATGAACACAACCGGGACTGCAGGTGAGTTGCCAAGAAGTTTGGAAAGCGCTCGCTCCACCCCTTTTCCATTAGGGTCATGGTCCAGCTCATACACCGTTGGGCTCACACCAAGCTGATTAAACAACCTCTTCATTGCATGGCACATACAACAACTACTCAAGCTGAATATTACCACTGGACTTACGGATGCCAGTTTCACCACCCAGTCCAACGGGTCTGAACACGATAACCTTCGCCTCACCCTTGTGGTTCGGTGATTCCCGTTGGATGAATTCGATTCTTGATATTGCATTTTGAACAATATTAGTTAAAAAAAAAGTTAAGTTTTTTTTTTTTAAAGAAAAGTTATACGAGGTATATTGTGAATTTGTAGAATGACGAGAAATTAGTAGAGTATATATAGAGAGAGCCTAGGAGTCTCTGTTTTGGTGAATTTAATTTTGTGCATGGAAGAAGTAGAATATAGGTACGTAGAAATAAATTTTTATTTTTTTGTGTGTGTTAAATGAATCAATAAATACAATAATTTTTTTTTGGTGTTAAATGAATCAATAAATACAATAGCCTATGGCCGTTTGCTTATAAACACAATAAGTATATACATATACTAGTGGCGAAGCACGGGCTTAATGTAAATTATTTTTTAGTCTCGATTTATGGAAAATTGATAGATTTTTCATATATATTTTTTTAAGATATTGTAAAATTATAATTGAAGAAGCTAAAGAAATATTATGAGATCATTGAAGCAGACACGTCAATACACAGCTGTTTTGAAAAGATTAAATTAAAAAGACTACAAATTATTTTTTGTTGGCTCACCGAAAGCTGCAATATAAATTATTTTTTAGTCTCAATTTATGTTACATCGATAGATTTTTTCTATATATTTAAGAAGATATCGTAAAATTATAATTGAAACAACTAATGAAATATTATAAAGTTGCTGAAGCACGCATGTCAATGGACAATTGTCCTGAAAAAATTAAATTAAAAAGCCCACAAACTATTTTTTGTTGGTTAACCGGAGGCTGCAATATAAATTATTTTTAGTCTCGATTTATGTAACATGAATAGATTTCTTATCTATATTTCAAAAACCATTGTAAAATATAATTAAAGCAGCTAAAAAAATATTATGAAGTAATTGAAGTAGACACGTTAATACGCAACTGTCTTGAAAAGATTAAATTAAAAATTCACAAAATATTTTTTATTGACCCCATATAATAAAAAAGAAGAAGCAGCTAGGTGAAGCAGGTAGGACAATCGAAAGTTGCTCAAGCAAATAGCTATGACCGGAAGTTACTGCCTTATTCTCTTAGTAATAAGTAGCAATATACAGCGAACAGTAATATATCTTATATTAAATTGCTTCTTGTACTTTTTATATTGGAACACGACTCGTTTAAATTCGCATCAACAAGTTTATATCAAGAGTAAAATATTTTCTTAAGGGTACGACACATATACGTGTAGGGAAATAGGCTTTATATCAATTATTAATATCGCCTCAAGTCAATTTAATTTTTCGTGGTTAAATAATTTAATATATGGAAATATAAATTAATTAACCATGCATAGTTATGCAATTGAAATTTATATACAAGTATACATCATACGTGTATTGATTTGGGGTAAATACTTGAGCAACTTTTATTTGCGCCAAATGAAGATTTTAATCTAAATCATTCAAATCTCAGGTATTTTCCATCAATCTCGAATGGAGCCAAAGATTGACTATTTTTTGGCCTTGAAGTATAATGGAATAAAACAAAATGACTCTTTAAACTATCTGCGCTTTTTTCATTTGTGAAGTAGCAGTTAGTGAATGCAATTCTCGACGCTCCTCATGGGTCATCTGGAAACAGCCGCTTTATGTTTTTAAACATAGGGGTTAGGCTGCGTACATTCGATCCCCCCTCACCCTGCAATGAGCGGGAGACTTTTGAGTCACTGGGGTATGTTGTTGTTGTTGTTGTTGTTTATTCAAATCTCAGGTATTACGTATTCCCTTCGATTCATTTTTTATGACATCATTTGGCATGATATAGTGTTTAGGAAAAAAATGATTTTTGAAATTTGTTATTTAAAATCATTCATAAATATTTATGTGATTAAAAATAATTTTATTAAGGATAAAAGAGAAATTTTAAAGTTAAGTTATTTTTAATTCTAGTAAGTTGACTTTTTTTTGACATAGACTAATTAAAAAGGAAAAGGTGTTATATAAAATGGGATGAATATTTATTTTTTTAAGTTCGGATCTTAACTATTAAGTGAGTTTGTTCTATAATTTTACAATTACTAAATGCAGAGATGTGGATAAATTTAAATGATTCAGGTCTATAACATCTTAATATCACTAAAATGTCTACTTAATTTTTTTTTTAACAAAGATAGATTAATGAAATAATTCAATACTACTTCATCCATTTTAATTACTAATCATCATTGTCGCCCACAATTATCAACTATCACTATTCATCACCTATTATCACTAATTCACTATCATCAACTACAATCACCATCAATGTCGATTACCATCGTCAGTTTCAGCATCACTAGCTACCATTTCAATCATTACCACCAACACAACAACCATTGCAATCACTTGGCACTTACAATAATCACCACAATCATTAATCACTATATATGTATCACCAACCATCATCATCGTTACTCCCACTATTTGCTATTACAATTATCCGCCACAACTGTTAGTTAGCGCCACCAACTATATATATCACAATCAACAACCATCACTCGCCATCACTATTAATAACTATCCCGAACTACCATCATTACCTAATACAATCCGCAGTTAGCATCCATAACCACCGGCGCTAACCTCAATCACTTTCAATTGTCATATATTTACTCTGTTTAAAAAAAATGATCTGATTTTATTTGGTACGAAATTAAAAAAAAAAATAAAGAAGGTTTTTCAATTTTGTGGTTTTAAATTTAAGTTATGTCAAATGTACTAAAATATCTTTTAATCTTGTGGTATGAAACATGTCACGTGGAAAGCTAAGATTAAAATGTTACCAGCAAAAATGAAAATGGTCATTTTTTTTAAAAAAAAAAAATAGACCAAAAGGAAATAAGGTCATTCTTGTTTCAATGGAGGGAGTAATTTTTTTAAAAATAATATAGTATTAGATTAATTTAGTATTTTTTAAAACTTTTATTTATTTAGTCGATGAAAAATTAAGAGTTCGATTTATTTAATTTTTTTTATCTCAATTTATGTGGCACAATTAAAATTTTGAGATTCAAACTTTTAAATTCGGACTATGAATTCAAACATTTACACAAATTTTTTAAAATAAAATTTATATACTTAAAAACTACGTACAAAATACTACATATCACAAATTACAACAGATACCAACTTAAAAATACTGTATGTCTACATATTAAATTTTGAATCGATCAATAAATTATTACCTACGTATAAGAACTCATTTGTTAGTAGGTTAACCGCAATTTAATTAATTGTGAGAAGCTAATAAAGTTGCTCATGAAATTTGGTCCCACAAAATTAAATAGAGATACTATTGACAGCAAAGTATTTATATATGAATTACTCCTTTTTTCTTTTATTCTACAGAAATTTTAGATTAAAGTTGGCAACTTGGTGTAATGATAATTTATACTTGGGCATCTTACATTAATGGATCGCGCAGAAAAACTGGTTTTTCAGTTAAATGGTCACATATGTAATATATTTATATTATATACTTTTCTGTTTATTCTATGTCATATTTTTGACATGGTATAACATTTACAAAAAAAGATTTTTAAAATTTTTTTTATCTAAAATAATTTGTAGATACTTGTATAGCTGAAAATCATTTCATCAGATCTTTTGGTACACTATTCACTCCATATGATCTAGGTGTACAACGGATCAAATTTTAATTAAGATCTGATTTTCAAAGCTCTTTAAAAGCATATCTCAATACACCAGCTCAAATATTTTTCTAAATAGCAAATAGAAATTTCTCTCAATGTCGCGATTCGTTTGACATATTATCCCCCAAACTTCCACCACACGTCAACCCACCCACCTCCTAGAAAAAAAAAAGGAGATAGGTGTAGTTTTAAAATTTGAATTTCAAAAGTTTTCAATAACAAATTTTAGATTGGAAAATTTAGGCGACTAAGAAAATATATACTATTTTATTATTTATTATAATTATAATTATAAATAATTACCTATTGCTATTAATTTTTTATCCGAGTTGCTATAGGTCACGTCCAAAATCTGTATAATTAAGCTCCTAATTGTATAAATTCAGAATTTATTTGTCCAAATCCAAAATTTTCTAATTGTGTAAATTCTAATTTGTATATGCTTACCCTAACTTATATATATTATGTTGATATATATAATTTGTATAAGTTCTTAAAAATTTCTAAATATATAAATACAAGACTTATATATACTTAGAGTATCCTATTTGTATACTGGTAACGAATTATAAAAACGAATTTATATATTAAAAATGAATATACAACGGATTAGTATATTAGCAGCGAATTATACAAACGAATATGCACGCAACTGCTATAATTATAATTATAAAATATAACTACCTAAACTATAATTATTTCGACCTATTAAGATTTAACACTAAACTACTTATATAAATTCCGGAAAATAGATGTGGTGGTGGAAAATTTTGTGTTGGGTGAGGCTCAAAATATTATGGAATGTAGAAAATCAAAAAATGTAGAAAAGCAGTTCAATATTAGAAGAAGAGTATTGTTTAACTCAGATGTAAAAAAGGTGTTAAATGAAATAATTCGGTCGATTATTTTTTTAAAATATATTATTTTAATAGTTTGGAAATTTTATAATATATAATTAAAATTAACATTTTAAAAATCATCTCAATCATATCGATTCGATATTGATGGAGTTTGGTTAATCTTTTTTTCTTAACGTATCATTTCAAAATACACTATTATTAAAAAAAATCGCAAATATGTTTTTGAAGAAACACTTTAATTCTTCAGGCAAAGATCAAGAATGTAAAATATTATTGCCATACGGGGTGTTTGCGTAGATTTTTTCATATTGTTTGATGGAATATTTATTCCGTCTCATTTTATGTGATATTTTTTGACCTAGCATGTTTATTAAGAAAAAAAAGAATATTTTTTAAACTTGTGATCTAAAATCATTTTTAGATATTCATATAACTGAAAATCATTTCATTACAGGTAAAAAAAAAATAATTTCAGAGATAAATTATTTCTGATGGGAGTAAAGAAAAGGGTATCACATCAAATGGAGCAAATGAAGTTTTTTTTTTCTTTCTAATTTTATACATAATTATTGATTAAGCTAATTAACGGACAAAGATCTAAAACCGTGTCGTCACCAGAGACCTAGGACCTTGGATATATTTATATTTAAAAAAATTGTATAAAATATGTTAATATATAAAATATATTTGCACACATGAATAGTTATTCGGTTAGGTTCGAATTTTTTTTAATTTTTGTTATAAGCTAAAAAAGACCATCCTAATTATTAGGGAAGATTAGGCTTAAAAGATAAAAAGATCATTCTGCTTAATTTACTCTTTATATTCACTTACAAATTGAATTAAAAAATTAAATATAAAATTTTCTTCTGATATTTTCAATATCTTCTTTAGAAAAAAAAAAAGACTTATGAAGTAAAATACTATTGTAATGACCTACAAAATAAAAACAATTTTATTGTTGATGAAATAATTGTTATATTCGCCTTTGAAGTTTGTGATATATTCAAAATTTACCCTCTATTATTAGTAGGTGAAATAATTACTCATTTTTATTACCTTTTGTTATTTCTCCAACCTTTTCTTAAAGATGTATTAATAACTAATTTATGGTCCAAAATAAATAATTTGTCCAAATTTAAAGATGTATTAATTTATTTTTTTAAAAAGTGTTTGTCACTTTAATAGATTTTTCAACTATCTCTAATATTTAAAAACATGAAAAGTAACAAATCATTTGTTTTGGTACAGTAGTTAACTAGCGTAGTCAATTACTTCCTCAGTTTAGATTTATCTATTTTATTTTTTAATTTATTTAAAAAAATATTTTATTTAAATTTAACTTTCTATGTAACATGCTTACGATCATAAAAATTAAATATTTTACATATTTTTATTTTAAGATCAACGAGATTCAAAAAAAGAAATTTTTCTTAATTCTAGATTTAATCAAAATCAGATAAATATATTAACAAAAAACTTTTGTAATAAAATGTCACACTTCAAAAAAAAAAAAACACTACTCCCTCTGTCACAATAAATGTGACATTATTTGTCCGAGTATGAAATAAGAGAATTTTATAATGTTTTATAAAATTATTTTTATAGATGGAGATTCCTAGGAAATAGCCTATCTACTTCTATGCGATAGTAATAAGATCTGCCTATATTTTATTCTTCTCAAAATCCACTTGTAAAATTTTACTAGGTATGTTATTATTGGAATTAAATTATTTTTATTAAGATTACTTTAGAACTAACTTTAGGTGAATTTTCTTTTTTTATATAAAGTGTTAATAAAAATGATGTCATTACTTGCTGTTCCTACCTTACATTTCATTTCATTCCATTTTGTCATATCTAGTCTTTCTGCTTATGGGTTTTGAGCTGAGAGTTTTAAGAAACAACCTCTCTACTTCTATGAGGTAGTGGTAAGGTCTGCATACAATCTACCCTCCCCAGACCCCACTTGTGGGATATTACTGGGTATGTTGTTGTTGTTGTTTTGTAGCTATTTTGAAATGAAAGTAGTGGAGCATTAAAACAAGAGCTGTCAATATGGGTTAGACCTGTTGGGCTGGCTTGGCCTAACTCGTGATTTAGCAGAGTTGGGTTATGATTTTTGGAGTTCATTGAAAAAATGGACCTTTTAGTCCAGCTTGAATAAGCTTGCTGATTTGTGGAACCTTTGTAATATGGGTTGGACTGGCCCGTGGATTGATTTAAAAATAGTTAAAAATAAAAATTAAATAGAGTAGTATAAATAATAAGAGCCCAAACTCAAAGTTCATTTAAAATTTTTAGATATTAAAACTTAGATACAAATTATATTTTTATAATATACACTCTCTTAGTCCATCTTTATTTGTCCTTTATTGACTTGACACATCAATTTAAAAATAATAAATAATATGAACAGTTTTACTAAATCACTCTTTGAATATAACAAATAAAATATCTTGAAAAATATAATAAGAAATAACTATAATTAATGATAAGAGTAAACTAGAAACTTAGTGTGAATTATCTTTTTGTCACACCCCACCTCGGGGGTCATGACCAGTGCCCGATAGGGGCACGCAAATACTTACCAAGCCAAATTCCTTTATAACCTAGCCCGAAATTCTACAAAAATTTTGGCAGAGTTTCCTCTGTTTTATTGACTAACCGCACCTGCAGAAAAAAAGTTCTAGCAGCTTCCCAGACAG
>JAOTQJ010000001.1:4063199-4116120 GCA_025642045.1 Solanum sejunctum | reverse complement strand
TCTTATTTTTGGAACACAAGAGGGGTATTTATAGACCCCAAATTATTAAAAATTGCACCCAAGGGCTCCTAGTTAGCTCATTGTTCAAGTAGGTTCCCAAACTTTCCTATTTAAATCTAATTGAGGACTCCCGACTCCAACTTAAAAATGTATGCTCCAATTATTATTAAGCACCGCGAACTTATGAAATTTAAGTTATGCCATGTTCGACACACCTTTTCCAATAGAACGATTTACTTCTATTGAATTAATTACGGGGTCTAACATTTGTTGCATATCAATGTATATAGTGACGTTTTGGGGGTCAAAAGTCTTGTAACATGGCTTCCTTAACCTGTACACTAACTCCTCAAACTGCTTGGGGCCAAAAGGCCCCAAAAAATACAAGGTAGAACCCTCGAAAGAGTCGGATAAATGCATAAAAAGAAAAGAAAAAGAAAAGGATTAGGAATCCGAAAAAATACTTAAATACCCAACTCAATGACGTGCAACCAAAATCAAGATATTCATTCACTCATATCCTTGAAACTAAATCAATACATGAAATTAACACTAAAATCAAGATATGAAATTTATACTCGATAAAATAAATAAAACATGATGTTGCACACATACACTTCTATTTCAAATCCCTAAAAAAACTCTTAACATTTTTTAAATAAAACCATCTCAAAGAAACAATAAGTATATTTAGACCAACTAATCTTAAATAAACTCAACATGACAATATAAAGATAAGCTAGAATAATAGTACATGTTCAACTTTAAAATTTTTTAATTTCATTTTAGCATTGATTTTCTCAAAAAGGAAGGAAAAGAAGAAAGAGAAAAAAAATGAGAATGAAAACAATAAAACTTTCATCAAATGAATTGAGCAGCCACAGAACATATTTATATGCCAAAATAACTATTTCAAAGTTCTAAAATTCCAAATCTTCAACATTTATTGAGAAAATCAAAAGATTTCGCAATGAATATAGCGACAACGAATAAAGTAGAAGGATGATTTCTGACTAATATCCATTAATGTATACAACTTTCAGTCGGCTAAAGACAAAATACACTTAAGAACATCAAAGCAAAAAAAATCGTAAAAGACAGAAACTAAACGAAATGAGCGAAGTACTTACATTTCATTGATCAGCGAAGCTGGGATCGGACGAGTCTAAAAAGAGAAGCCTTCACCACCAATATCAAACTTTGTCTACTTTGAAACTATCGAAATCTGGCTTCAAATTAATCGAACTTTTTTTTAAAAATTCCAATGTCTTTGGAGGTCCAAAAGCCGCCCCTTTAGACGACCCAAAATGTTGAATTTATAGGATAGAAAATTAAGATTTTTGGTTTGGATTTAAAATTCTCCCAAAATTTGAACATTGAAGATTTGGTGTCCTTTAAAGCTGCTCCATTTTTGATGTTTTGTTCTTGTTTGTCGTTGAAAAATAAAAAAAGTGAAAGTGTGAGTAAGTTGAGGAAGAAAAAGTATGAGTGGATCGGTTCTTATTTTATGAAAGAAAGAGAAAGTAATAGGAGGAAAGTAAAAAAGAAAAAGTAGAGATGGAAAGTAAAAAAGAAAAGTAATGGTGGAAAGAGAAGACATGTGGGGTTGGAGCGCGGATTGTATTTAAAAATACACGATAAATTAAATTATATCAATTAACGAGCTTTTTTAAAATATCAAAGTGAAATAATTAATTTTAAATAATTTATAATAAAATCAAAATAATTAACGAGAGATAAAATCTCTTTTTTTAAATGACTTTTGAATTAGTATAACTATAAAATAATATAAAATAAAATATTAACATTAAAATAACTTACAATATATATTTTTTGAAGATAATTATTTCACCTTGTTGAAAAATTCAATAAGCTCAATAATTGATTTATATTGTGGAAGGTAAAAATTGTGTGTCAATATGGACTCCTTTCGACTGTCTAGACTATTTTCTTGACTAAATAGTGACAACACTTTCAAGATAAAGAAAAGGGCCCCAAATCATAATTAGTTGACTTAAGTCTTCCGCTGTTATTAATTGGAGAAAGAAAATTTATGATATCAAATTAAAGATTGATATAGCAATTGAGACAATAAAATGTGGAAAGAAAAGGTCCAATATAGAATATTCAACACGATATTGAAAATTTGCTATTGATAATAAATACAACTTTACAAATCAATTTTCTTAATATTAATGAGTCATTATGAAAACTTTTCTTATTTATGTGTTACTTTTAGGTAGTCTAATAACATATTTTTGTTGAGCAGTTGAATAAGTGTACAACTATCAGCTAAGTAGCCCAGGATTAGTTAGCTAGTTAGTTAAATTAATTGCAATTAATTAAATTTAATTAGTTAACACTCCATATAAAGGAGATGAATTCATAGTGACAAGTCTAGTTTTTCAATTATAACAATTCTCTTCAATTCTAGCTAGAATAAGATTCTTCAGTATCAAATAATTTAATCTTATAAAAATTTACATGGTATCAGAGCTAGAAAGATAAATCTACGAATTTATTTTAGAGCAGTTGAAGATAAATCGATGGATTCTATTCAAGTCGACCTATCATGGTAATTGAGGATGTATTGATCGGAGGATCGATTAATATAGCACAAGGAAAAATTATCAATGGTAATTGATCACAATCATCCACCTCTATTTGAGCGCTTCAGATGTACCATGAGCACTTTCTATCGGAATTCAATTAACAGAATGGAAAATTATACGTTATGGAGTCGGGCTATGAAAATCACATTGCTGGGAAGAAACAAGTTAGGTTCCATCGACAAAATCATTTTACAAAGCAATTATGATGGTTTTCTGAGAAAAATTTGGATTACTGCAACACAGTAGTTATCTCTTGGCTTACATGCAATGTAAGTAAGAAATTGCTTAGTGGAATCTTGTACTCATCTAGTGCATAAGATATGACTCGATCTGAAGGAATGCTTTGATAAAATTAGTGGTTCTAGACTTTATCAACTACACTGGAACATATTTATCCTAACACATGGAGTATTCATAGTTTCTGCATATTATACGAAGTTAAAAAACTTATGGGATGAGTATGATTCATTTTTAAAAAAAGAAACCATTTTCACGTATTTTTTTGGCAGCGTTTTTTTAAAAAAACCTTATTTTGTTTTCATTTTGCTATGACTTTTTATATAAAAAAGATTTTTTTTAAAAAAAAAATCACTTAGTTTTTTTATGTATTGATTCTGTATACATGTGTATAAACGTGCATCAATATTGTACAGATAATTATATAATGTATGGACATTTTATAAATTATGTATAAGAATGTATCATTATTATATAAATACTTTGTAAACGTGTACCAATATTGTATAAATTGTATAAAAATATGTGTTGATATTATATAAATAGATATGTTATGTATCTGCATTACATAAATGGTGCAAGATTGTGTATCAATATTGTATAATTAATTATGTAATGTATTGATATCGATATTTATTTTTCTATCGTGCATTCCAACCTCAATAAAATAAAAAAAAATAAAAAATAATAAAATAATTTCTTTTCACAAAAGAAGTGAAACAATTAAGAAAGAAAAAAAATTTAAAAAGAGCAACGGAAAAATTTAAACATTGATTTTTTTTTTACTTAAATATAGTACAAAAAAAATTTCCAGTTAAAAAACAAAGAATGAAGAACGCCAAAGCCAAAAAGAAATTAAAATAGCACTACTAAATATAAAGAAATAAAAAATAAAACAAAAGAAAGAAAGAAAAAAATTCAATAGCCTAACATGGACACTAATTACTTATTAATTGATATGGCAAGGTTCAAAATTAGAAGCAAATAGCCGAATGGACGTTTTGCTGAGAAACATTGGCCGAAAGGCCATTTTATGTAATAAAAAAATATGAGCTATTTTTTCTATAAATAATTTTTCTCGATGACAATTATCTCAAATTAAAACTCCGTGATTGTACATCTAATAGGCCATTGGTTCGAAATCTTTTCAAACTTAAAAAGGATAAAACCATTCTCCAATTTGTTCCAATTCTTTGGGTCACCTTATAGTTTTTGGGCATTTGGGCTTTAACTTAGAAAACACATTAATAAATGAATCTTATAGGCTTTTAGCCTTTTACTAAGATGCATGTCCAACTGTTATCTCAACACGAAAGGTGCCTTTTGAAATAAAGCCCAAGAGAACAAAAATGGTGACCTAAAAGAGTCTAATCAAAAAGGACATGTCCCCTTTTGGTATCATAGACCAAGCTAAGGGGCTATTTTTATTAATCTCTTTTCCAATCAATATTTTGATTATGATATTAAAATGAGTTAAAATAAAATGGGTTAGATCATGATCTGTTCAAATTTATTTTGGGCTTTGATGGGCTAAAAGGTTGGATCATGACCATCTAATTTGATCTGCTAAATCTCAACAATTTTAATATATTGATATTTACCTTTTATAACTATAATTTGATTTTCAACTCAAGAAAGTTTTAAATTTAATTTTATATTTACCTTCTACAAATGAATAGATAAATCCTGGATGACATAAAATAGATAAAACTTCGTACCTTCAATATGGAACATATATTACATTAATATAAATAAATAATCTTAAAACGGGTTGAAAGAAGCTCAATTGAAGATTCTTAACTTTTAAAAAGAACAAACACATGAAACATAATTAAGCAAAAATACTTATAGTTTACTAATTACATTCCATAGTTACATGTTGGAGGGAGGAAAGAGGAGAGCAGGATTGAGAGGAGAGAGGCGAATGAAAGAGAGAAAGAGGTGGGGTGGAGAGAGGAGAAAGGAGAAAGGAGAAAGACGAATTATATTTGTGTATTTACTGGGTAATTGTATATATGTCACTAATATGTATATGTTTCAACGATTGTATTTGTATATCTGTTGATAATTGTACATAAGTAATTAGTATGTATATTCTACAACGAATACAATAAATAACAAATACAATCTTTATCTAAATATAGTTAGTATCAATGGACAAATTGTATCAACAAATACAACTATATCAATGTTATATCAAGTTTAATATTTGTATTTGTGTAATTGATTGTTATTATTTATATCAATGTTGTATCAATTGTACTAACAATCGATTTATATTCGAATACAATTGTATCAATTCCTATCAAGTTCAACATTTGTATTTGTATAATTGATTTTTATTATTATGTGTATCAATGTTGTATCAACGAGTACATATATATTTATATTTTGTATCATTGAAGAGACTTTGTATAATTGATACTTATTATTTGTATTTTTATAAATGATCATTTGTATTTATATTGAGAGAGGAAGCAAAAAGGGGCGAGAGAGAAGGAGACAAGGAGAGGAGAGAGACGAGAGAGAGAGAGAGAGAGTATAGGTTGTAATTCTTTCAACCTATAGTAGTGTATTATATATACATATCATATATTTGTCTGATTATGTATTATATTTCTTTTAATTGAGTTAGGGCTTGAATCAGTTAAAATGACCCAATTTAAAATTATCTTGAATTCAACCTATAAATTTTTAGACGAATTGGACTCGTTATCTATATTTAGGCTCATTTTAACCATCCTAAATCTAACTATTGGAATGAAGTTGATTAAAAATTATTTTTAACTATCAAATTTTCTTGGAATAATGATGTCAAAAGGGGAACAATGATATCATTTTTATTTTAGTCCTTATTGTTAGTAAAATTAGTGAATTTATAAACGAAGTTCCAAAAAAGGGGAAATTCAAACTCTCAATAAACAAAAGTCTACATAGAAATTTCAATGCTACATCATCTAATGCCTTAAACCACTCACCATCTCTTGTACATAATGATTTATGACATCCAACTCAAATAAATAGTGAGTCATACTCCATTATTCAATAGGCACGATTAATTCACTTTAACTGATAAATTTTTAATCGATTTCAAATATTATTTTTTTATTTATTGAAAATAACTTTATTTCTTTTAAGATAGATATAAAATATGTATATAGTCTGCTCACTCTAAACCCTATTTTATAATATTACACTATATTACTTTTTAAATTCATAAAACCATATTTAAGTTGTCATTTTTGTGAAAGTGTGACGTCAAACTTTTTTATGAATAAATATTTATATTCTTGCAAGAAAGCTATTCTCCATTCTAATACTCAAAACACCTAAATTTTGTTACGTCAAATAATGCTCTCAATTTTTTTGGTACGTTACCTATAAATGAAAAAATGTCCCAATTATATTAAATCTTATTCTTCATTCATTAAAAAAGAATCATTTTATTTGTCAAACATAAGATATTTATCTGACTCTTTGAAGAGTTGCCTATGTTAAATTAATTTCTTTAAAATGAAGAGAAGTAACTTCTAATGTTCCATTAATTAAGATATAATTTCAAAAGGCAAAGTATTTTGTCCAAAAATAATAAAGAAATTAAGACAACTTTGTGGTCAACTTAGAGTTTCATTACCATTTTTGAATTTTTAAGCTTTATTCTAGAAGATCTCTTAAAATATTAGTTTACTTAAGAATATAAATTTATTTAAAATAGATATAGAATGAGAGAGTGGACTAGCATTATATGGTTACATATAGCTGGTTTGATAAGTAACTTGTATACACAAATGTATACAAAATAAATTTATTTTATTTCTATATGTAATTAAAATTGAGGTACACTACATAGAGGCTCAATTATAACTTCAACAACCACAATAATAATATTATAAAATAGAATATATGCAGATCTTATTACTATCTCATGAAAGTAAATAAATTATTGTCAAGAGATTCTTAACTAGATACTCAATTATAGTATAAAAAATAGCTAATTTATTTGAGCTTTTACGGTGATTAAAATATTTATTTATTTATTTTAAGAAAAAAATTATTTATTTTAAAGATTCATATGTTTGACCAAACTATTAGAAAGACAAAAAACACTATTGAATAATAGAAGAAGCCAGGGAAAAAAATAGTTTTTCTTGAGAAGTACTTTTTAAAAACTTGGCCAAGCAATGTGTTGGTCTAATATTGTCAAAAGTGTTATTTTTTCAAATTGAAAACACAAACCGTAACTCTCTAAATTAAAATGATTTATTCAAAAAGTACTTCTAATAAAAATTATTTTTTCCATTTAAGAAAGAATAATATACTTTTCTTTTTAATTTATTTAAAAAAAATCAACGATTTTTTTTATAAAATTTTAATTTTAACTTTTCGCATGACATATTTCATGCTACAAAATTAAAGGATATTTTGATGCATTTAACATAACTTTTAATTCAGGAACACAAGATTCAACAGTCTTCTTTATTTTTGTAAAATTCCATGCCAAATCAAGTTAGGCTATCTCTTCTAAACAAGGGAAGTATTTTATTTTTCAAAATAAACAGATTTTGATAATTTGAACAAATAGGGAGGGGCGTATGTAGGGCTCAACGAGTATCCATCCAAACTCTCTCGATAAAAAATGCACTATGTATGATGTAATTTTATTATGTACATATATAGACTTAGTTTTGGATCTCGTTAGCATAGTTTACACGAAGTTGACTCAATAATTTACAAGATTTCAAATTTATCTTGAGATTTTAAATTTAAATCACATTATTTTTTGAACTCCCTGAATGGAAACTCTGAATCTGCCACTAAAACCTTAAGAAAGTCCAATGTTTAACTTATGAATAAATGATTAACACATTTTATTGGAAACTAAAGTTGGAATCGAACTAACAAAGTAATGATGGAAGGAGGAATATAAATAAGTGAAATATAAACCTTATTTCTTCTTCAACATCATATTTGCTTTTACACTTGTGATTTTATTTCTTCTTCTTAATTATTGGTAGCTTTTCCATTTCTAACTCTACTTATTGGACCATAATGCTAGCTAACTTATTCATCTCATAAAAGTTGTACTTATCATATACTCCTCTTCTTTAATTCTCATTACAAGAAACAAAAAAGTTAAAATTAGCTATAAATTTAATTGTTTATCCATCTCAAACCACCTCATAACCAATACCTTTCTTTTTATTTTTTTGATAATTTATTGCTAATCAATCTCTAATCCCATTTAGCAACAAAATTTGCTATATCACAATAAAATTTATTCATAACTAATTCTTATTTCTTAAATAATTATTGTAAAAAGAGAAGTATTGAAAACACCTTTGAACTTGACTTACATTTGTAGTTTCATTCTTAAACTATTAACAGTCTTAAAAATATTCTTTTACTTAACTAACTAAACTAAATTAAATACACCTCTGATCTATCGCAAGTGTCAAACACACCCTTAACTTGGCAACAATTTAGAGGTGTGTTTCACTCATATTACAAAATTATAGGTGTATTTAAGTTCAGTTAGTCAAGTAGAAAGTATTTTTAAAATTATCAATAATTGAAAAACGAAACTAATAAGTCATAACAAATTTATGGATATTTTTAATACTTTTCTCTTATTCTAAATCATTGGTTACAAACTTTTCATATATATATTTCATCATAAATATTTATAGATTTATAAATTTAAAAGTGGAGGTGTTGTGGGGAGAAGTATGTCATTGTCTACAAGTGGCAAGGAGACATGTTGGAGTAGACAACATATATTCCAACAAAAACAAAAAAGAAAAAAAGATAATAATAATTGCAAATAAAAGTATCACGTTTCTTGATTTTCTTGAAAACCTACACTCTTCAACACCCACACGCAAACTCCTACTTTGACTCTTAAAACCAAATAGTAAATAAAAAAATCAAAAGCGAAGCCGCAATTCACCTTACGAAACCCTTTCCCATTTCGAATTCCAAATTTAAAATTTATGAATTCAAAATTATTGAATGATCAAAGTTGTAATCAAAATTTTAGCTTCGTTCTAAACTTTGTTCAAGTTATGAGTTGAATCCTACTTCATAAAGATTATGATGAATGATACGTAATTATGTCTTTACAGTATTACTTTTGACCTAGTTTAATTTGACATAAAATTTAAGAAGATAAAATAGACTTTTCAATCTTATAAACGTAAGCTAAAGTTATGGCAAAATATAATAAAATATTCTTTAATCTTATGGTTTTAAATATATCAGTCTTTAATTTTATGATTTTAAATATATCATATGAAAAATTAAAATTAAAATTTTATCAAAAAAGAAAATAGATTCTTCTTTTTTAAACACACCAAAAAGGAAAAAAAATTATCCTCTTTAAAATAAATAGAGTATTTTATTTTTAAAAATAATTAATTTACATTATTCAAAGTTTAAATTATGTAGAAGGGAAAAAGGTGAGGTCATTTGCTTGTGGAGTTGTGGGAATATCTTCTAATTTGTACATCTTTTTTTTTTTAACTTGATATTTCTTTATTCTTTAAATATTTGAGTGGATAATCCAATATATAATGGAAAGAAGAAGAAAAAGGTAATAATGACCTTTGGTGGGATCAGAATCCTATATATAGAAAACATTACATTGAAAATTCAATAATTAATTTATTTTTCCTCTTGTTTTTTTTTTTAAATTTCTTCATTTTTTTTCCTCGTAAAATTTGATTTGAATTCTTTTCAATTTAATTTTCTGAAACGTAAATTAGTCTAAGTTGCCTTCTCCATACGCAATCAATTGTCAATATATGAGGCTAGCTTAATTCCCTATCACATTATCACACCCCCAACCCCACATGAAACAATCCCTCAACAATCCGAAATCGATCTAGAAACTTGATTACAAATTTATATGAACTCAATAATTTTTTTAAAATTTTATATATATATTTATTATATATCTATAAATATTTTACTCACTATACATATTATTATTTTTTTCACTGAAAAATGTTCAATGGTTATCTTCAGAGATATTTTGATTGAATCAATAAGGAGAAATCTAATATTATTTTCATATGAAAAAATTAGAAAGTTTTTCTCTATTTAAGTGAGAATTTATTTCTCTATGAGCTGATTCATCGTAAAATGAGTAGAAAAATCATGTATTATAACACGAGTTTTTCGCTAATTTATGATGGAAAAAACGTTGTTTCTAGTAGTGCCTGTGAACCTAATTATTATCGTAAGATTTAACTTGAACTCGTTGATATTAATCTTGAAGGTATAATTAATGAGTGAATGGGACGTGTCAAAACTATTAACAAACAAAATTAATTGTATAAAGATTTGAGTTAAATTTGAAACAAACGGGGTTCATCTTATTTTTTTGTTAACTTTTTTTGACAAGTAAAGAACATGGCCTTTCAAATTTTAACTTATTATATACTATTTGTGGACCAACATTTTTATTTTTATGAAAAAAATAATTGTATCACGGCAGGAAAAGTTGCAATCAAGAAGATTCAATTTAAGTGAGACGAAGCTTGACGATATCTCCTAAACTTGGCAGGTTGAGTAATAATAGTGAGACAAAGGAAGATTTTGGGAAATCTCCTAATGGAACATCACTTCAAACCTACCCTTTTTATTCAAAATGTGGGCACTGGGTACCCCATCATTTTTATGGCATGTAGGACCCTACACATCTTAGTGACCAACAAATTATAGATTTTTAGTGAGGTGATAATTAAGTATTCCTTCTTCGTTTATCAGATGTTTTGATGTGATTGACATATATCATAATGAGCTGATTGAATCATATTATAGTTGTTTTTTGCGAAAATAAATTGATCTTGATGAACCATGATGTATAAATAGGATTAGCCTGATTATTTACTAAAAAACCATCAATATAGTGTCTGAGAGTGGATCCTCTAAGCATCGCATAAATTACATCTCTCACAAAATTATATTGTTGAGTCATGTTCTAAAAAAATCTCACAATATATAAATAGGGTAAGCCTGATTATCTACTAAAAACCATAAGTATAGTGTTTGAGAGTGGATCCTCTAAGCATCGGCATAAATTACATCTCTCACAAAAATATATTGTTAAGTTGTGTTTTTAAAAAAATCTTATAAAAGATACGACCCACAAACATAAAGTGGTGGTGCATGCATCACAAACTCCAACAAGAATTATGGTAGTGACACTTCTATCATCAACTCTTTAAGGTTTTTGACGTACAAAATAACGAAAGAAGAAGTACTAAAATTTTGAATGAGACATCTAACGCTCTGGTACTATATATAAATTACCATCGTGTATACGAAAGTATCTATACAAATAGAGTACATATGCTAATAGAAAGCCTAAACAACAAATGCATCTAATTACAAACACTTCTAGAAAATAGGAGCATATTTAAAACATATTTTCCATTAATAATAACTTGTGGTAATATTTCCAACAAAAAAAATATCTACCATGTCAACATATATTAGTTAAATCATTTTGAAAAAAATAATATCTAAAGCCAATCCAAGATCGACAAATGGCTAGTAAGTCAATTAAAGGGTGTAAAGATTGTCAAATACCCACACTCTTTTTGTATATCATTCATTCAATTTTGTTGGATTAATTAAACCTATTAATAGATATTTAGCTCCTACACTTTTTTTCCAATTAAGTTCATTGTCTCAAGCAATTTTGGTACGTTTCATTAAAAAATTAAACAAAAATTCACCATTACTCACTTCACACTACTTCGAAGTTAAAGAGGGTAAGATATAAATATCTTCTATCTTGTTTTTTGAGATTTGAATTGTAAGATAATTATTTCAACGGCTAGTAATTGATTAATTTTTAAAATATATTTAGTGAATTTCTTGATATATATTTATATATGTAAAGTTTGAATAAAAAATAATTCTTTGTTTTCTTTCATTTGATATTTAAACCAGAGGTCAAAGGGGTTAGAGGCACAACTAAAATTTGAATTTATGAGTTTTTATAACGATTTTAAGTAATATATATATTAATAATCACTAGGTTCATGGTAAAATATTTATAAATAATTTATCAGTTCTTGTGAAAATGCATGTTACTTACCGAATCAAAAGTGTGGTTAAAGGGGTTAGAGATAAATCCAAAATTTAAATTTATGAGTTCTTATAACGATTTTAAGATAATATATACTAACAATCACTAAGTTCATAATAAAATATTTATACATAATTTATAGGTTCTTGCAAAACGCATGTTACTTATTGAATCAGGAGGCTAGGTGGGTGTAGGAAAGACAAACCAAACTTTATTCCTCTCTATATAGTAGCGTTTGTTTTATTATAAACTTTCTTTCAATAATTTTGCATCCAAATTTAATTTAATTAATTAATTAAGCTAATATTGATGATTCATGTAATAATGAATGAATGAAAAATGCAAAGTGAAGAGCACTAAGAAATAATGCAATTAGTTGAATGCAATAAAAGATTCATTATATCCAAATGAGAATAGAATAGTTGATTTGATATAAGTATTGAATTTATTGGTATTTCCAACTCTTGACAACTCAAAAGGGTCATTATGAACAAAAAGATTAATAAAATGGGCATCCCACACTCTTTTTCAACTTTACCTTATAATGTTTAATTAATATGATTTTAAGTTAATGGGTGTAGAATTTATTCCAAGTGATATTTTTTTTTTTGTACAATATACTTCCATTTCTTTTTTTTATTGGTTTCAAAAGGAGTAATTTTTAGTTAAAATTTTAAAAATAACTTAAAATTCTCATTGTATCCCTTAATAACAAGTACTACTTTTTATATCTACGTAGATATATTTGATAGGTTTAAAATTATAAGATCAGAAATTTTTATATTTTTTTAAAATTTTAAGCTCTATTAAATAAAATCATGAAAAATCAAAATAAAAAGTAACGATACATTAATATTTGTGACAATTTTATGATAGAAGTAATCAGTTTGAATAAAATTTGTGACAAATTAACGTGGTCTCTCATAATTTTGTAACAAATTTGTGATGAAAATGATGGTCTATCAAAAATTTATGACTAAATAAGGATTTGTCATAATTTTATTACTGTTTGTCATAAGTTTTTCACTAGTTTTCTTTTTTGAAAAAGCAAAGTTTATGACGAAAATATGATTTCTATCACAAATTTTTCAACAAGATAAATTTTATTTTTTGAAAAAAAAAATTGCGACTGAAGCAAATTCTATCCCATACATTTATAATGTCATTTTTGAATATCAGCAAACGTGCGATTGCCGAAACTTTATTCACAAAATCAACTTTGTGACGAATTGTTCCATCAGAATTCTTGTAAACATGCGTGTAAACATGTACTATATGTGTTGTTGTATTTATTTATATATTTTCATATATATAGTTAGAATTAAAAACCTATACGTCACATTGTTGTCTTTCAATCTATATTTATCAATTGTCCCTATTACATAGTTAGATAAAGATAGAGATGATAATGAAATTGAATACCAAAAAAAAAACCCACAAGAATCTTTTTTAAAAAAAATTTTGCACAATGAAAAAAATTAAATTGTTTGGTGGCTGCTACACTTTTTGTTTCTCTACGGCTGGACACGATTTTGCTACCTATAGTAAATACATGTTTCGTAAACGTCTTGTCTTTTTCCTTTTATTCTAATTTCCTTTTTATACAAACCAAATGCTTCTTTTATACATATAATTTGCTACTTAGTGTAATAACTATCTAACCCAACTTGTGCTTATCCATGCATCTATATTAAAAAAAAAAAGGTGAAAATATTTTATTTTATATGTAGTATATGTTAAGTATCTGAGTTCAGAGTATATCGAAAAGAGTTTCTTTATTTTAACAGAGCAGAAGTCTGGTTATGTGTGTTTGGATTTATCATAATTCAGATTGTAAAAGATAGACAATGTAAATCCTATCATAATTTCAAGATCGTAAAATTATATGATTTTCACATTAAACCTACAATGCAGAAATTCAGTTAAGAATTACTGAGTCAATCATAATTTTATTTGTCTTCTTAGATAAAATTAAACGGAAGCACTTTATCTTTTTCTGAATAATAGAAAATTATTTTATCCATCAACGTAGATAGTGAAATTATAATCAAACTAAAACTCCACCAAAATAGGAGAATTCTACCAATATACAACTATATCAAAGTAGTGAAAAAGGGAGTTAATAATCAAAATAGAACTTTCATATTTAGTTAATTAGAATTTAGTTAATAATTAAATATTAAGCCAAAATAACATTAATGTGAGTCATAAAATTATCATATGTTGACCATAAAACTATACTATAAATGTGAGTCATAAAATTAATATATGTGTGTTATAAACTAAGGGAAAATCATATAAATATTTCATATTTAGAAAATATTTACCACTTATAACATAATTTTTTTAACCATACATAGCAAATCGATTGAATTATCCAATATTTCTGTTGAAATTCACTCAATTCTCTTGGATCTCCCATTTTGCTATCTTTTGCTATAGATGGTAATAAAACAAAAGTATACTTAATTATGATAAATATTAATTAAAAAACCTTCACTTAGATAATTTTCTCTAAAATTAATAGTGTGCACCTCACCCCTAACGAGATCACACGAGATATACACTAAAGTAAATAAGGATTTCGCAGCATTAATATAATTGTCATTCTATTATATTTAGTGATAATAGTAAGTATGATTGTTTATGATTAGTAGTCTGTATAAATGTTAGTAACGATTTTATGAACCCCGGATGTAATGACATTAACTTAATTGCTACTAAATATTTTACAACAATAAATATTCATGTTGTTAAATGGAGAATATATTGTTATTAAATGCTTCTTTTGTTGAAGTGACACTAGGTATTATGTTGTTGTTGTTATATATAAAAAAAATTATATAATTCCAACTACTGCAAGTCAGAATCTCAAAAAAATTAACTAATACCGACCTCTAGAGGTTGGAATCTCAAGAAATTTAAAAAAAAATTAAATTAAATGATTGTAACCTTTAGAGATCAGAATGTTAAAAAAATAAAATAATATGAATAAATAATGACTTTTGATGATCGATGTTGTAATTACCTTTCTAGTCATTAAAGGTGAAGTATTTTTAAAAGAAATTGAGCAAGAAAATTTTGAAATAGTAAATTAAAAATTTCAGGCTAAATCAATTTCAAAAAAAAATTGAGCAAAGTAAGGTCTAAGATAATTCAGGAATGAAAAAATTGGGTGAAATACTTGAGTAGAGTTTATTTTTCTTGTAATTAAGACGTTAAGGAGACCATAGGACTTCTCGAAAGTGGATTCAAATGAGTAAAAATCTTGATAGTGAATTTGGTGTGAAGGGGTTGGTTTGATGTGTCAAGGTTTGAAGATGTATTGCGAAATAGGCTAACTAGAGAGGATTTTCAAGGTTCTATCCCTTGCAAGCCACTATAGCGGACTAGCGGTGAAATTATTCCCCCCTATGTGATGCTATAGTGAGATTAATTACAGTTAATGTAAAGAATCCTGCAAAATCACTTATTTTCTTAAAAATGCATTTCGACAAAAAAAAAGGGCGAGGTAGAGTGAGAAACTTGAACCTAAACCTGAATAATTTGAACCTGAACTTGAATAACCTGAACCCTGAACCCGAACCTGAACCTGTCAGGTTTTTATTGAAATCCTTTGTAAAGATAAGTAAAAGTTCCCCTAACTACTTTGATTCCTAAGTTTGAAAAAAATTGAGTTTCTGAGAATCTTAGGGTGTTAGACCCTAGGTTGTTCTAAACATGTTGTTCTTGATTTATTTATTATAATTTACTAGTGTCACATTCTGAGAAGGTACCCTAAGCGTGGTCAGCACTCAAAAATCATTGTTGATTCCCAAGTAAATCACGTGGGTTAGTTTACATATCCAATTAGTAAAAGACTTAATAAAACAAAATAAAGTACTTAAGTGGGCATTCAAATCATCATATAAAATGATTTTTAAGATACCTCTCATTAAAATAACTCAATATTTTAATTCAATAAATAATAATAGTTTTTCAAGTTGACTCTGAGAGTAAGACAGACTCCATTTTACTCTACATGACTCAGTTTCTGAAGCCTCTATCAACTATTAAGAAGGTGTCAAGACAAGCAATAAAAAGAAAGAAATTAAATTAAGAAGGTTCCTCCGAAAGTAAGGAGGTATTACCATTGTCTAGGAGTAAATAGATCTTCAACAAAGTATCTATTGAGAATCTCTAAAACTTGTATCTGCATTATATAAAATGATGTGATGCCGAGTGACATCAGTACGTGGAATGTACAGTTTATAATATAGTTGAATAGAACAAAGCTCAAGAAAAAACTCAATGAAAGAGCAAAACACAACTCAACTCAATATGATATGCAAGTTTTAAAAAAAATTAATTTAAACTAATACTTTTTAGAAAAATAAACTCAATCATATGTAATTCCATTCAATCAAATTCAATTTTCATCATTAAGGAGCTTCTTTAACTAACAACTATCACCATATGGGCGAGTGATGATACAACACTTTGCATAACCATTGTTGTAGTCGTTCAATACCTTGCCAGAGTAAGGGACGATTCATCTTATTGGATCCACAAATTAAGTCCTCCTTTTGGGATAAGAAAGGCTAGGCCTCTATCCTACGTTGGCTATGTAGTTTATGAGATCTGAATTCTTTCAACTCTTACCAAAATTGGTGCTAATACTCTCCTAAAACATAAGCTCATATCTGTCAATATTTTAATTTATCGCATCAACTCTCATGGGACCTTTTCATCAATTCAGTTTCATCTTAATTCATGAATACTTTCAATTACAAATCATCTGTTCTTTCATAAAAATAAATATGCTTCAAAAGTCATGCATATCTCATCACATTTCTTTCTCAAAATATGATTCTTTAAACTCAATAAACTACATGTATATAATAATAACTTAAATCACTTTTTTTGTTAATGCATATCATCTTTACTCAAACCATGCATAACTTGGACTTAAAACAACACTTCTTTTAATGCATAAAAATCATGAATAACAATATTATAATGCGTGGGAAAGCCGTGGTCATCAACTCAACTAGGGGCCGTGAGAAAGTAACTACGATCAATAATTTCAACAATATGAAGGATAAAAATAATAACAATCTCAATGCATAAATATATAAAATTCAATAGAATAAAAATTAACTCAATCGAGGTTTAAAACTAGATTTTTACTACATTTAATACTCATTCAGAAATAGAAACTTAGATATGGAATGCGTGGACGAACTCAATCTAATGCTATGATAGCCTTATATACCTAAAAAGTTGATATTACAATTGAAATTTGAAGAATACTAGCTTTTTTCGAGAAAATCTTTCTTGAGAAAAGAAATTATGTTGTATAGTTTTTATTTGTGGAAAAACTTGAAAAGACGTTGATTAAAGTTTTTTTTTTTATTCTTGACTTAAAAATTTTTGATAAAGAACCCTGATTTTTGAAGAAGAAGAATCAAGAAATCCTTTCGTTTTGAAAATTCTTGAATTCGATTTCTTGAAATCCTGGGTTATGAATTTAAGATTTTTTTAATAGATGAAAAATTTTGGGTTGAAAAGCTTGAAATTTATGAAGAATAACTTAACTTGATGAGTTTCTTAATGATTAATTAGGATTGAAGGAGAGGGTTTTACGTATGAAAAATTGATATTCTATAGCTTTGGGATACTAAAATAGTTCACCAAAAGTTATAGGACTAAATTGCCCTCAAAAAGTAATAAAAGAATGTCATTTAATTTAGGCAGAAGAGTCTGCATCATGGAGCTATCACGGACTTCAGATAGCTCTGGACATCTCTAGTAAAATAATCATAAGTTTGTACTGCAAAATTGAAATGATGCAATCTTATTGGTATTGGGAAGAGGACTCGAAGAAATTTAATTTGATAGGTTATGGACTACCTACTCTTTATATGTATTCATATGATCATTGAAGTTGACCCTTGTATAAACTCATATGAAAAACTTAGTCGATAGAAATTCTTTGAACTGGGCTTGATGTAAAGATTTCTTATAACCCTAAATCACATTTAATACACTTTAAATACTTAGAAATTTATCCTAACATATGTATACAATTTGAACTCATTGGATTATCCAAATTTTTTAATAAAATTTTACATTCGAAACTCAATCTCTAAGGAAGTTTTTAACTCAACTTTGTGCTAGAGAGTTCTTGTGACTTACTTTATTTTCAAATCTATTCTCACACTAAGAAATTGACCGTAAACCTATTCTCAATTAAGAATAATTTGGAAAACCTTATCCACATGTAAAGAATGGCTAGATCTTAGCTTAAAATTTGGGGCATTATAATATCATTCATCCTTGAATGCTAGGTGAATTGGGGTGTTCTCAAGGCAAGAATAGAATCAACAAATCAATTCTGACTCGAACGCTCAAACACTTCAAAACTCAAGAATATGTGCCAACTTAACCATGTCACGATTAGGCACAAATCATCAAAGAAAGGAACTCAAAGCTCATTAGTAGTAACATCGGGCGACCACTCTTCATTTTGACCTTTAAACAGGATAAATACGATTTGTATCTCCACCTATCTCGGTGATATTAACTATTTGATTACCTCAGACTAGTGGTGTTGCAGAAGGTTAGACCTTGTCCCCCTTATAACTTTGCCACCACACCAGATATTTTTTCAGATATGGCCTATTTAGCCACACTTGTAGTAACCATTGGTGCCCATTTGACATTCTCCTAGGACTGAGAATCTTGTACTTTGAATTTTTAACTCTTATATGATCTCTGATCTAGTTCGAGTCCAGATAAGTTGGCCTACTTGGTTGGTTGCTCCTCCATGTCCTTCCTTTTGTCATCTTCCACTTGTTGAGTGTAGACCAATAAGCCTTGAAATATTCATATCCGAGATCAACAATGATATTTTACACTCCTTCTTGACATGCTTTCCCACGTCGGAGACAAACTTCCTCATGTTAGACCTCATATCTGGAACCATCATCGGAGCATATCTAGATAACTGTTTGAATTTTAGACTGTACTCCTTCACTATCATTTCTTTTTATTTCAGGTTCACGAACTCTTTCGCTTTTGCCTCCCTTAACTCTCTTGGAAAGAAGTGGTTCAGGAATGCACTTTCAAACTCATCCATACCGCAGTCTCAGTATTCGTACCATGACTCTCCTCCTACTAATTATATCAAAAGTTTGCAATATCTTTAAGTTGCAACATCAGATCAATATTAAAATATTTCTTCTGTCCCATTTTATGTGACATTCTTTTTTTTTATCCGTCCCCAAAAGAATGTCACCTTATTCTAATGAGAAATAATTTGGCTTTAAAAATTTCTTTTTTTACCCTTAATGAAATGAATCTGAACCACACAAATTTCTCAGAATGATTTTAGACCACAAATTTCAAAAGTTTTACTTTTTTTCTTAAATACCGTATCAAGTCAAAGGGTGCCACATAAAATAGAACGGAGGGAGTAATATATATGTACATATGTATGTATATATTCATGTATATTAATTTGTATTATATAATCGACTTTGTGAAGATGAAAGTAATAACTAAAAAAATATATAAAATTGACTTGAGAAAGTCAAAAAATAAATATTAAAAATTAAATCAATTATTTTCTGACTTAAAATTAAAATCGACTTTTGAGGTTGGAAGTTTTTTCAATTGCGGCTAGGAAGTCGATTTTTACCTCAGAAAGTTGTTTTTTTGGGGTCAATTTTCCTTATTTTTTATTAGTCAATTAACTTAACTTAATATATACGTACTCTTTATATTTTAATTTTTCGTAGTGAAAATTCTAGCTTTGCAGCTAGTTGTAGTCATTATCCACTTTGAAGTTTGATGACTAATCAAAATTTGTATCGAAAAACCTTACTATGTATCAGGATTCAAAGCACTCTTTATCAAAAATTTTACTTTTAAATTTAAATATAAAATATTTATTAAAGATGAAAAAGTACTTATTATTTCAGGATATTTAATTTGTGCTTCTATGTTAGGCATCCCTTAGACGTTAACCATACACCTCTTATTTCTACAAACAAAAATATGGCTTGTATTAATCTAATTGTATCCTTTCTGGCTGTTCTGATAGTCAAAAGGGGTCCAGATGACTATATATAACTTAGATTTTTTAAAAAAAAAAAAAAATCATAACAGAAGCTTCTAATGTAATAACAAAGGTAGTTGAATACCGAATTACAAGTTTGAATTTTGAGTGTAATATTCTAGTTATTATTTTTTTCAATTATCTGCTAGAATTCTTGACTCCGCTAGTTTAAATTAAATAATTTTGATTTGAATTTCTTCATAATGCAGCTTCTTCGATGTCAAAGTATATATGTTCTTTCCTTTGTTTGTTTACCATGATTGTGGGAGTAGTTATTTTATAATAGGCATAACTATTTAAAAAATAGACAATTCATATCTATACTAGTTATTCACAAAAAGCTCTAATGAATTGGATATCTAATTATTTTAAAAGTGGATCAAATATGGATCAACATCATAAAATATGGATAATTCATAGATATCCACCAATAGCGGTGTTCTTAAAGTATCTAAAAGTACACAAACTTCTAAAAGTACACTTATTTAGGATATGCTTGATATGAAAGAAAAATATATGTTTGATTGGATTAAATATTTTTAAAAAATAAATTAAATATTTTTAAAAATATTTTTCAAACGAACTTATTTTTTTCGAATTTAAAAAAAATGACTTCCCTATATATATCAGTTAAGAAAAAAAATTCAAAACTTTCCTTTAACCTTATGACCACCTCAAAATGGGTCCTAACTCAAGTGTTGTCTTTCAATCCTGAATGTAACCCTGATTTGAGACCTAAGACCCAACTTACTATTATGACCTCAACCCAAACTCACTATGTGAATTTTAACATGAAACCTGAATCGTGACTTAAAATTCACTTTGAACTCTGACCTTAATCCTTAACCTAAAATTTCACCTGCAACTTAAAAAATCAATCTCACTGTTCTGGCACGAGAGCTAACTTTCAAGACTCAACTCTCAATTCAAGACTCGACTTCCAACTTTTGACCTTTATCTCGACCCGAACTTAGGATCCAACCCTCAACCTCGATCATGACCACTTGTGACCCTAATCCATATTTAAAACCCAATCTTGATCTAAGGGTTGATTCCCAACCTCAACCTCGATGTCAATATAACTATTGATCCAAACATGAGATGCGGCTCGAGACTTGAACTACTACCCTGATTCAAGGCTCAACTTCCAACCTCAACTTCGATTTAGGAACAGACTCTTGATCTTAACTTGAGAGTTGAGAATTGAGTCCCAACACCGATCAAAGACTTAATTCTTGACTCTTGACTCTTGACTCTTGGCCAGAGATTCAATTTTCTATATTTACTTGGGACTTGATTTTAGAACCCAAACCAAGACCCTTCTCTCAATTTTGCTTTGCGACAATTGAAATATAATTGCTAACTACAACCATGATCCTGACTAGGCTGCTAACCTTGACTATGATCTTGACATGAGGCTTGAATTTTGACATCAAATCTTGATTTTGATTGTGTGTTTGACTCTTAATTCGAGATACAACTTTGATTATATTCGAATACCAACCTATTTGGGACCCCATTTAGGATCATTGTTTTTCATAAAAATATTTTCTAGAAAAAACATAAAAATACCTTCTTTTCAAGAAGTGTTTGTAATTAGGGAGCACTTATTTCTTTTCCATATTATCAATTTGATTTACTTATTTTTTATCAATATCAAACATGTATATATTGAATATTTATTCATGGTTCACTCAACTTACTTTTGATTCACCCATAATTGACATTAAAAATAGTAAAGTAATCAAAATAAAAGAAACTATGATAGCGATAAAATTGAATAGAAGAATAAAAGAAGCGCTAATGAATATACTAAGAAAAGGGAAGTATTGACAACAAAATAGAGCAATAAAATTGAAATAGAAAACGAAAGAAGCTCTACTGAATATACCAAAAAAAGAGAAGTATTGGCAACAAAAATAGTAGTAAGAATTAGATAATAGTGACAAGAGATAGTTGCCCAAGTAATAAACCCTTCTAATTTTTAACATTTTAAAATAGTGAGTACGAATCAACAAGAGAGAAAAAAGAGAAAGAGCTCTTATGAAAAGGTTAAAAAAAAGTTAAATACTATTTAATAGTTAATTAAGAAATAAGTAATTCATGTAAAACTAATACATATATAAAATATAATTAAAATTTATATATTATCTTATAAAACGTAGAAAATAAAATAACTAATCTCACCTAGTTAATACTTGCATAACTAAAATTTACATAATTCTAAATAGCCACTCTCTCTATTTCATTTCAATTATAAGGTATACTAAAAATTGTATTACAAATTAGTTATCAATTTAAATATAAAAAATAATTAATTACTCTTTTTAATTTTACTCTCATAATCAAATCGTTTTGAAATATAAAAAATTTATTTAATATAATTTTCAAATTAATGAATATTAATATTTTAGCTTGGTGATATCCAGCTGTTACGTGTGACATAACATGACTTCATCCTTACGAAGCACGAAACTCTTTTTACCATTTTTGTATTTCATTCACATTAACCAAACTTCATTTATATTTTTGTCCAAAAGTTACCCAATTAAACCTTTTTAACTCCTCCCACCGTCCAATAATTTCTACCCACGATTCTATTACTTCTTTCGTCTTAATTTATGTTATGAAGTAGTATTTTAATTGGACTGAGTTTGAGACGAACAAATAACTTTCATAAATTTTTCAAGATTATTACATTAAAGTATTATTTCGTGCGCTGACTAAATAACTTAAAATTTTAATCTAGTTAAATTCACGTGAGAGATGGAATAAAGTGAGATATTTTATAATTAAATTTGGGACATAATTATACAATTAATTTAATATTATACACCATTAAATTTTTTTTATATGCTTAATCATGAAATATTTTACTTTATTAAAGCATATCAATCGTTCATTAAGAAGTTTAAAACTCAATTTTATCATTTTTTATCGGAGTCTGAGACAAACGAAAGATTTTTAGGAGTCTGAGATAAACGAAAGATTTTTATAAGTTTTTTGAGATTATTATGTTAAGGGATTGTTTCGTACCCTGACCAAATAACTTGAAATTATAGTTTTTAAATTATAACCTTTGGTCTAGTTTAATCCACGTGAGAGATGAAATAAGGTGAGATATATTATAATTAAGTTTGGGACATAATTTATATTGTCAATTAATATTATATTCCATTAAAACTTTTTTAAATGTTTAATCATGAAATATTTTACCTTATTCAGCGTATCAACCGTCTATTAAGAGCGGAATAAGAAGTTTAAAACTCAGTTTTTATTATTTTTTATCGAACTCTAAGTCTGAGATGAATGAAAGATTTTTATAAGTTTTTCAAGATTATTATGTTAAGGGGTTGTTTCGTACACTGACTAAATAATTTGAAATTATAGGTTTTAATTATAATCTTTAGTCTAGTTTGATTCAAGTGAGATATAAAAAAATAAGATATTTTATAATTAAGTCGAAGATATAAATTTATACTATCAATTAAATATAATATTAAATTCTTTTACATATTAAATTATGAAATATCTCATTTTATCTAGTGCACCAATCGCCCATTAAAAGTAGAACAAGAAGTATAAAATTGAATTTTACTATTTTCGTGTGGCCTAATTTTTAACATTATTCACATAAACAAAATTTCCTTGCCATTTTGGTCCAAAAGTTACCTACTTAGAGCTTTTTAAGTCCTCCCACCGTCCACTAGTTTCTCACCATAATTTTTACTTTTTTTTTTCACTTTTACTCGCTACAATATGAATATGAAAAAGGCAAAAATGTGGATATTTTCATTTTATTTGAGGAAAAGTAGAAAGCAAAAAGAAGCAATAAAAAGAAAATAATTAGATATTACTCCAAATTTTCCCTAAAAGAATTCCAATATATTCAAAATAAGAGAAAATATTATCCAAACTTTAGTATAAATTCTGAAATCTATTTCTCTCATTTTTTTAAAAAAAATTAAATTTTAATATTTAAAAAATACATATTAATAAATACCTAGAAGACAACACTAACAAGAAAAATTGTTTTACTTTGAATTTAGTAGTGGTTTAAACAGCTAAAATTACCCCCAAATAAATGTCACAAACAACTAATCTCAATTATTATTATTTTTTTTAATGTCTTACTTCTCTAGTTATTAGAATAAAAAAGTCTCATATTTTTACGTAACCCCCAACAGAACTTCAACTTGAAGATAATTTTAATTAGAATTAATAATTGAAGGTAAAAATTGAACACTTGAAGTCCACATCAAGTACAAAATAATATGAATCAACTACCAAAAATACTGTATTGAAGCATAAAATTAAATAATTTTAAATATTTTCTCCAGATTATTTAATTTGACACACATATCAAATATAGATAAAAATCGACAAGAAAGAGTTACTTGAATGATAATCATCTCTAACCTTCGATCTTAAAATTGTAAGTTCAAGTTATGAAGAGAAAAAAAAAAATAAAAACTTCTATTGAAGAGTAAAAACAAAAATAGAATGGTGCAATAATTTAATCAAATTAAAAAAAAAAGATAAAAATCCGGACCTAAACAATACCCCATCTTTAAACAAACTTTTTGTCCTTATCTTAGAGACTTATCAAAATTATAAATAATGGCGAGATAAATATAATTTCTTTATACTTAATCAGAATTTTATTCTGAGCCTTAGATATTAAAAAAAGTTATTAGAATTTTTTTTTTTTAATATAGTCTGAATTTGAATTAGTCATTCTTCAATATAGATACTGAATACATTAAATAAAAAATCAATGATAATAAAAATATAAAAAGAGGTAGAAACGTAAACGAAAATGAGAGTGAGTCTAATTTCAAATGTCATTTCTCAATACAGATATTGAACACATCGAAATAAAAAAAAGTATTTTTTCGTTAATACATTTGAATTTGAATTAGTCACTCCTCAACGTAGACACTGAATACATTCAAATAAAAAATTAATAATAATATGTCCAGTATAATTTCACAAGTGGATTTGAAAAGATAAAATGTATCACTATCTAATAAAAATAGAGAAATTAATTTTAAAAAACTCTTAAAAATAAAAAAAAATAAAAATAAGATTGAATTTAATTTTACATATTATTTCTCAATATAGATAATGAACACTAAATAAAAAATTATCGAAAAAGAAAAGGAGAGAGGGAGCAAGAGAAACGTCAAAGGAAATGAGATTGAGTCTAATTTACGCAAAACAAGTCGTCCATATTCTATTCCCCTTATCTTTCTAAATTCTAAAATTCTAAAATCCCCTTTTCTTCAACATCCCCAAATTACTATAAAATAAATCCACACTTTCCCCTTAAAACGCACCACACTTTTCCTCTTCTTCTCGTTCTCTTCTTCTTCCATTATAAGTTGCAAATGATAAATAATTAAATCTTGTTTTATTCCTTTAATAAAACAAAAATTTTGTTATGGAGAAGGTCAATTTTATGAAGAATGGTGTACTAAGATTACCACCAGGATTTCGATTTCGTCCTACCGATGAAGAACTTGTGGTGCAATACTTGAAGCGTAAGGTCTTCTCTTTTCCTTTGCCAGCATCTATCATCCCTGAGATTGAAGTTTACAAATCGGACCCTTGGGATTTGCCAGGTCGGTCTTCATTTTCGCTATATCACACTCTGTTTGTTGATTAGCGGGTTAGATTAATCAAATTGAACAACTCACCCAAATTTTTGTGGTCTGTGAATTCAGGTGATATGGAGCAGGAAAAGTACTTTTTTAGCACTAGGGAAGTGAAGTATCCAAATGGGAACAGATCCAATAGAGCAACAAAATCAGGGTATTGGAAGGCCACTGGAATTGACAAGCAAATTATATTAAGGTACGGTATAAGGTTGAAGAAATCTTGCTTTGAGATAATCACAATCATTTAGTCTATTGTTTTGATTCTAACGAGTTATCGAAACAGGGGCCAACAACAACAACAACAGCTAGTAGGATTGAAGAAAACACTTGTCTTCTATAGAGGAAAATCTCCACAGGGTTGTAGAACTAATTGGATTATGCACGAATATCGTCTTGCCAATACTGAATCTAACAACCATCCAATCCAGGTAAAACTTATGTTCATTTTTTTTAGCAGTGATGATCATGAAAATGATTTTTTTTTTCCATTAAGTGAAATAAAATTTATATCTTGTTCAACCCATACTATCTCTACATATATATTTTATATATACTTTTTTTTGAAAGAAATTGACCTGTACGAAAAGGTCTCCCCTAAATTTAATTAAATATTGTCACACGAGATGATAATTTTGTGAATTTGGTGTTACAGGGAAACTGGGTTATTTGTCGAATTTTCTTAAAGAGAAGAGGGAGTATTAAAAATAAGGAGGAAACCATGACAGCTCATGATGAGGAGTCGCCTCTTGTTTTGTCCAAAATATGTTGTCGAGACCCTAAGACATTAGCTTCCGCCAACAAAGAAGAGAATACGCGGGTAATATTTTACGATTTCATGGGAGAGAATCATTCAAATGGAGGTGCAGCTTCATCATCAAGTAGTGGAATCACTGACTTGACTACTACTGTGAATGGAGAATCTGATGATCATGAAGAAAGTACTAGCAGTTTTAATAGTTTTACTACTTTTAGAAGAAAAAATTAGTAATTAATTAATCGCGTCTGAATCGAAATATAGTCTTTTTCTTTTTCTTTTTTTGCCTTTCAAGTTGCTAATTTTTATATTTATTATTGTTATTGTTATTGCACTGAAGTAAGATGGAATCACAAAAAGATAACAATGAAAAATAGAAATTTTCAAAAAAGTAGGGAAAATTACTTTATTACCCCCTCTGTTTCAATCCAATAAAGACTATTTACTTACAATATATGGACACTTCCAAAGTTTCAACTTAGAAAAGAATCGTTCACATTTGATGTTTATATTAAATAAATCTAAACATGATTTAAAAATGAATTTTAATAATTCAAGAGCATCTAGAATTGCGAATGAGAAATATAGAAATTCCTAAGGAGGAACATTTTTTGCCCTATTACCTTCTTGATGGAACTGACACAATGCAATTTAAATTAGTTGAAAGAATAAACATTCGAATATCAAATTAAATAAAAAGAAAATAATTTATTTGAACAATCATATAAGTGAAATGTGAGCTATACTATAAGGACTGTGTGCCTACAAATATGGGTATAAATTTTTGCAAACTCACCTATTTTAATTATCCATTTATGGAAAACCTAAAAAAAGTCTTCCTTTTACTTCACTTTTTCTTAAAATATAAAATCACAAAATTCACTACTATGTTCGATCCTTCATATAAATCATCTCTTACAATTTCATGGTCACTTTATCAACTTGTCTCATTGTATTAAAACAACTAAGTTGAATTTTGTACAAAAATGTCATTCAAATATTATTTAAGTATCACATAAGTCATTAAATATTGTTAGTCGCACCTATTGTTTTCTTCCCCTCATTTCATTTTGTCATATCTACTTCTTTCTCCTAATGGGTTTTTGAGCTGAGGGTTTTAGGAAACAACCTCCCTACTTCTATGAGGTAGCGGTAAGGTCTGCGTACAAGTTACCCTCTCCAGACTCCACTTGTGAGATTTCACTGAGTATGTTGTTGTTGTATAAAGTCATTAAATAATTTTTGTTTAGAATAAAAATGTCACTCAACTTTACCTTGAATATCATAAAATATGTTTTCTCTTTTCGTTTTGTAGTGATTTTTTATAATATTTTGATAAGTTAAATAATTTTTTTAATTATAAAAGATGTGTTAGTAACTCTTGCATACTTAGATAAAATTGAGTGATTTTTGAGTTTCAAAAGATATTAGTACAACAATTTTGGTTTAGTAAGTAAAAGTTAGAGTGCATATATATTAATGAAAAGAGTCCTTACAACTCATGTCCTTTTTTCTATTATTCAGCAAAGGAGGTAAATAGGGTCAGCGAAAGAAACAACGCATTTAATGATCAAAAATTGGAATGGTGACCCAACTTGTCCTTCAACCTAAGATAGTTGGTGAATGGTGAGGAAATTTGAAGAAGAAAAATGCCTAGATGAATAATTTTTTTTTTTAGAATGTTTTATTATACAGTCTTTAGTATTTTTTTAGTAGGTAATTGAGTGTTGTCTCTATTTTCATTATTTTTTTTACTGAAATGTTTTGATATGTTTCTTCTTGAATGAAGGGTCTATCATAAATAACTTTTCTGTATTATAAACAAAAGAGGAGAGTATTAAAGACACCCTTAAACTTGACACAAATTATTAGTTTCATCTTCGACTCATTGACAGTGTTAAAATACATCCTTGATCTTGCAACATGAGTTAAATACACCTCTAAATTCTTGCTTATTTAATATGTGTTTTTAATACTTGTAATAGATCAAGAATGTATTTTAATTTAATTAGTTAAATATAAAAGTATTTTTAAAACTTCTGAATAGTACAAGGATAAAACCAATAACTTGTGCTAAGTTTAAATGTGTTTTCAATACTTCTTTTAAAATAAAATCAACGTACACACTATACTCTTTAGATTACATTTGAAAAATTATATTAGGCATATATGTTGTTGGTATTGTTGATTTTGTGTAGACTAGTCCCAAAATACATTCCATGGCACATTTCAAAAAGGTTGGTGACATTGGTGCTACTAATCTTACTGGCAAACACACAGGACAAAAACAAAAAATTAATTAGGTGTATAGTTATGAAGAGGCAAACTTAACAGAAGTATTGAAAATTGCAGGACAGGTAGGTGAAATTGAAGAAAATAAAATTTCATACAAACAAGGACATCATCTCAAAAATTAAAGAAAGTGGTCCAATAATTTCAAAGAACAAAAGGGTCTGGCTTTCTTTTTTTCAAATCAAGAAGAAAAAAACTGTTTTACGGGGTCTACTTGTGGAGCTAGACGGAGGGAAGCTGCTCCACATAACTTTGAAAAAAAATTTATTTAAGTCATCCGTTAAAAATTTTAAAGAAAAATTTTAAGTAAGTCTTGTTGAGTTATGTTGACTTCGAGATCAAAAGATATTGAGTTTTGATATTTAGCTCAAAGAAACGCTGCTTTTGAAATTTGAAATGATTTCGTGAATATTTGAAGAAGATGATAATTTGGGAGTTCTCAGTATTCTTCATGTATTCTTGAAATAAAAACGTACATTTGATCCAAAATTCTAATTTAAAAGTTTTAAAAGTCTTTTGAGTAGTTTTGCAAAATCGGAGTTAAAAAATAATGACATAGATAAGCCTTTTCTCAAACGATAATGACATATATAAGACAAACTTTTGACAAATGGCATGGATAAGCCTTTTCTCAAAGTTCGATGATATATTTGAGTCTTTTCCCCTTAATTTTTGTAAGAAATTATGAACAATTGATCTAAATAGTCGTGCATTCAACTGTTAAAACTAAAAATAGCCAATGAATATATAATATACATATAATATGTATATAGCTTTATATAATTTTGGTTAACCGTATTTTGAAACACAGAAGAGGAATGAGATTTCTCTCGCTTTTGACATGTAATAATTTATGTATAACAAATAAATCTTTATCTACTTCTCTCTTAATTGCAAGTGAAATTACCTAACACTCTAATATAAAAATGTATTTTATTAATCATTAACTAAATTATGTATGGAAATCCAGCGAGGAAGACTAAGAAAAAGAGATTCTCCAACTATCTTCCAACTACATTGAAAATTTGGACTTAATTAAGCAAGAAATTTTATACAAATATGTAATTTGTTAATTAACCCTAATTTCTTTATCTTCTTTTTCAAATGGAAAAGACATGCACGCTTAATACTGACTCATACGTACGTTTAAAATTATGCATAGGTCATACATAGGTTAGAAGTAGTATGGGGACAATAATTATTAGAAAATATTTCTCAAAAAGCGAGTGAATCAGTTTTTCTTACACATATAATGAAAATATCTCTTAAATGATTAGGTAGGACATAATTTAAGTAATGAAGTTATGACCATGTGTTCGTATATCGCAAACAAATAAGATAGCATCAAGCTAATTACACAACAAATCTAGGCGATGACTAAGTTTAAACCTACCCTTCACAAAGTAATAACGGATTATGTTAATATAAAGGGCAAGCTCCGTAAACTAAAGTTCCAGCTATGCACGAGATTCGAAGAAGGGCTTGACCGTAAGGATCTGTCCTACACAATCTTACCTTGCATTTCTGCCAGAGGCTGTTTCTATGACTTCAACCTCTTACCTTCTGGTCACATGACAATAACTTTACCAGTTATTTCAAGGCTCCCCTTCATAAGGACAAGCCCGGTGCACTAAAGTTTCTACTATGCTCAAGATTCGAAAAAGAGTCCGACCATAAGAGTTTATTTCAAATAATATTTATTTAAAATTCTGAATACGTCTATTAAAATTTTGACAATCATGAATTATTCCACCATGTTTAACTATAATTAGCAAGCAACCTAGTAGATGGATACTCATATACCACTTCTTTTAATCATTTGATTAATGTCTTTATGCAAGGTAAGCCGTAATTAAGATTTATAGTAAGTAATTTATTTGGATGTAACATGAACTCACATCCTAGACAAAGACTATAAAATAATTGGGGGCATAAACCCTTTCAATAATTGCCAAGTGGGAGTTAAGAGGCAAAAGGGCGGCTCACAATGAAAACTTGATAGAGAAAATATATGCAATTAAACTAATTTAAACATGTTAATAGCTAATTTAATACTTCCCGTTATAGTTTGATTTAACACAAAATTTAAAAAAGAAAGACTTTTATAAGTTATGATCTAAAATAAGTCAGAGATATTTATGCGACTATAAATTATTTTATAAAGGATAAAAAGTGATATTTTAAAGTTAAATTGTCACTAAATACAGAAATATATTTATTTTTTTAGATTGATTAAAAAGGCAAATGAGTCATATACAACACAAAGATACTCAATTTTCACTAACTAGGTTTATGTTAAGAGGTTTCATATTCAAATCAAGCATGAAAAAAAATATTCCACTCTCTCCATTCATCTTTATTTGTCAATATTTCATTTATCAAGGTCAAACTATATGAATTTTGACCAATATTTCAAGATATATTTTTTAATCATATTAATATGAGAAAGATTACAACTTATAATATTTTTCAACCATCTAAAATTTAGATTTTAAAAAAGAAATTTAGTTACTTCAATTTAACTTTAAAATTTTATCAAGTTAATCTCAAAAAACATAATAATAACAAGTAAAAGTAAGAATATTATATAATATTCTCTTCATAAATGTGAGTTATACTACAGGAAAATCCAATTTTTAAATATGAGAATGGAACACAATATTTGAAAGACAAAAAAACAAAAAAGTCAATTTTCTTTTTGGGAAAAAAAAGGGAATAAAAACAAAGCACTAACTTTTGAGAAGGAAATTATAGACATAAAAAAATGCCGACCAGAGTTCCTTGTGACAGTGGTTCAGAATCAGCTAAAAAGGCTGTTGAGGTCCTTCACGTCACCTTATTTTATACAAAATATATTCACACATAATATTGATATTTCATTGTCATGGCTTTTAAGCATTTCATATAAGGTGGGAGTGTTGAAAGGGCTAGGATAACACTTAAAAATATTTCTTTATTTATTAGGGGGGTGGGGCTTAATTTGAATTATTTCATTGACCTAACTAATTATTTGGATGCACATCGGTAGTTTGAGGCTCATTCGTATCTTATATGCCAGATAGTCACACTGTATATAATTATGGAAAAATGTTCAATTATATCATCAAATTTTGAGAAAAGATTTATTTATATCATATCTTAAAAATTTGGCTCATCTATATTATTATTGTTTAAGAAAATACTCATCTATATCAGAAGGGATGCTATCATTGAAATTTGAATTCGAGCTCAAAAGATATTGAGTTTTGATATCTAACTAGGAGAGATACTATTATTGAAATTTAAGGTGATTTCATGAAAAAATTGAAGTTGAAAATTTGAACTTTTTGGTATTATTCATATATTCTTGAGGAAGAAGCAGCAAAAAGAGTACATATCTAATCCAAAACTCCAATTCAAAAATGTTAAAAGTTGCCTTTTCTCAAACATAGATGAGCCAAAACTTTAACAAATGATATAAATAACACTTTCTCAAAATTTGATAACATATTTGAATTTTTCCCTCCTCCGCCTCATTAAAGAGAATTAAAACAAGACTCGAACTTAATACATCTTTTTGAAAAAAGAATCCTAATAATTTCATGTAGGATGGATAGTATAGGATTTGATTGGATTGGTGAGTTGACATTGTCAATGGCGTTGGCAAGCCGTCAGAGTAGAATACAAAAAATGAACACAGCTTTTGTGGCCTCATACGGGGTTAGGTCTATTCTTATAGTGAAAGAAAGCTACTCTAACCACTTTACACATGGAAATGTTATTTCTAACGTCGACTCATTCAATAACCACTTCAAAAAGGGGTACAAAATTATTGATGGATATAATTTTGAGTTATAATTAGTTCATACACAAACACAAGCAGTGCCATATTGTAGCCTTTCAAGACTCATCACATGTGAATTCAAGCCAATGTGACCAAACAGTATCTACCTACTTGTAGCCATCAAAGGATATGGTATACTGAATGAGATTATTCCTCTTTTTAACAAGAGGGCTCCCCGAACGGAACCTATATTACATTGAGAAGCCTTACATCTTACTTCTTAGGTTCAAGTTTCAAGCGAATGCAAAAACACTAGATAATTTCTTTGCATATTTCCGAGCCTGATGAACAGAGTTACCCAGTTTGCTAGGTCTATACCAAGTAAGCTTAGTAAAAGGTAAGAGCTATGACACTGTTAAAAAGATCAATTCAGGCACTTGATCTCTACCCTACCTAAATGATTTCAAGGCATCTGAATGCTGATCACAAAGACAGCTTTTTGCATCACATGTCCAAACTTGGACAATGATTTACATTTCTATTTTTCTACATTTACGCAAACCAGTCCAGTTTTTCTCAATGAAATGCACGATCTAAATACTCCTTGATCGACCTAATCTTAAGCGAGATCACCAGCGTGAGAATGGTGAGAGTTCCACCAGAGAAATGCAAAGACTCCATAAGTTTAAGCATCCCATTCAAGCTAAAGGACAAGCATTTGCTACTGCAGAGGGACTAAAATCACCTAAGCAAAACAATCAGACTTGGACACACTACAAGTCAGATATCTCACACTGTGACCATAATCAAACAAGCTTGTGATCAAACAGAAACAGAAGCATGACCTCAGAATAGATTCCACATGATATATTTTGTCATAGATATAAATAGTCATACAGCTAACCTAAGAAAAGTGTGCTAGGATCAGGAAAGATGGAGATAGTTGCGTCAGCTATAACATGCATGATCTAGAGTAACCCATGTGAAAGTGAGATATCCAAATCACTTAACTAGATGCTAACAGGTAAAGTAAAATTCAATGGCAGTCCATTAATGTGGGGTAATAAAGAGCTTGCAAGCAGCTGTCACCCATATTCCATCTTGCCTCTTCATACTTGGTCACCTTTTAATGAACTAACTCTTGCTGGTTTTTAACTGAACATTACTTGTTTGTCCAGCAGCAACCTCTGAAGTTTTGGATGGAGGTGGTTCAGAACATGCCCTCAAGACTGCTTCATTCTGCAGAAAACAAAACATATCAAACTAAACATATACAAGATAGGGATATAATTTGATCAAAACAACATTGAGAAGAAATGAAGTCATCAAAACAAATTATATTTTAATTAAATTAGATCTGAACGTTGGAAGCAACTTAGACAGGTAAATCAAACCCAATGACTTGCTTCTATGATCACTTCTATGATCACTGCTTATTTTGGGTGAGAAAAGGAATCATAATATATAATGCTAAGAGAATGTTCTCATTTTACAGTTCAGACAGGTTTGATTTGAAGGAACAAGACGGATCAAATGAATCTAATCAATATGCTTTTTGAATAACACTAGCATTTCATAGGCCTTTACGCCACAAAGTGGGTAATATTGTTGGTAGAGATGTTGCTAAAGTGCATCAGATCTTGTATGTAATATAAGAACTTGTCTATATCATGTGTAAGTTTTTGGATGAGAAAAACTGAAGTGCCTAAGAATCAAAACGAAAAACATAAAAAGTTTTTATGGTCTCTTTAATGACGCTTCAAGATAGTACCCTCACCGAGAGAGACCTGTTCTTTAATCTGAGAAAATTATAGATGTATATTCACCCTGGTCAGTGAAGACGCTGCCTTGATTAAACTCAAATTGCAACTGTTTACGTATAGAAAAGGGGCTCAGACAGGGTGACAGTTTGTCCTTGTAACGGCATATTTGAGTAGACTGTTGAAGCAGCTGAGCCTCTATCCCAATTTCAACTTCCACCTCCACCCTGAATGCTCTAAACTTCAATTGATCCAACTGCACTTTGCAGCTGACTTCTGATTGGCAGGGGTCTGTTAGGCCGCTCTTTGGATGGTTCCTCACCTTTGTCAAGACCTCTGGCCTTTTATAGCCTATCTTTCAAAGAGCTCTGCAGCTTAGGGTGGGGGTGGGCGTCTCTCTACAACTGGCCAACAAGCCATCCTTCACCTTACTGAAGAGTAACTTCCTTTAGATACCTTGGAGCGACACTTAGCACCAAAAGACTGTTCGTATGAAAAGTTTATTATATTCAGGGACGGTCTTTTAAATTCAAATTTTATGAGCATAGGTTTTTGTTCTGCCTAAGAAGAATGTGAAACTAGTTGCGGCCACATGCAGAAGGTGCTCGTGGACAGGTTGGACTAATATATCAAACAAAGCAACGGTAGCCTGGAATAGCAGTATGTTCACCATAGATGGCTGGCGAGTTGAATGTCCTAGATGTTGCTACATGGAACAAGGCAGCCATAAGTTAACTGTTGTCAAACATGTGTGAAAATGGATACTCTTTGGGTAAACTGGATACGCAGTTATTATGAAAGAAAGAAGCATTATAGATGACATTCCATGCAATCATCGCCCTGGAGCGAGATGGTTGAAATTGAAGCAGCATTTGGTGTCTGATATGAAGATGGCACCAAGAGTTAAAGGTAAGTTTTACAGAGTAGTGGTTAGACCCACTTTATTGTATGGGGTGAAGTGTAAACCATTAAAAAACTCACGTGTGATTCAAGATAACGCAGGAGTGGCTTCCATGGCGTACAAGATGCAAAAGGCGACATTGAGATGGTTAGGGCATGTCAAGAGATGCACAAGCACACCATTGAGGAGGTGTGAGGGGCTGACATTGGAGGGCTTGAGGAAAGGTAGAAATAGGCCGAACAAATATTGAGGATTTCTTGTTTTTAAGTCTTTAGCTTGCCTAGGATATGACCTTGACAGGAAAGGCGTGTAGGCTGAGGATAAGGGTAAAAGGCTAGTAGTAGGAAGTTCCGCGTTTAGCTTTTCCTTACCAGTAGTATTAGTAGTTTAGTTTATCAGCTCCATATTTCTCATTCCTGGTTTCTATTACTACTTTGTTGTCTCTTATGCTTCGATTTTTTTCTATCCTACTGTTGTTACTGCTTATGTATATATATATGTTGTGTTCTAGCTTGCCTTGAGCCCAAGGTTGATCAACAACCCTTCTCTACCTGCACAAGATAGGGTTACGGTTTGCACACACTCTATCCTCGGTGGACCCCACTTGTGGGTTACATTAGGTATGTTGTTGATTCTTGAACAATCATCATAGATTGTACAAAAAATACAGAAAGGAAAGAAGTACGTATTTGAAGTTGGTTACTCCATGGATGAAATTCTACATGGGAAGTTTCTTCGTGATATTGTTCTACCAAAAGCTAAAGGCTGAATGACAGAAGGTAATGTGGAGGAAAATTGTGTGCAACAACTATGCACTGCCTCAATGGTTTTATTCTTGGGATAACTACACCGGGGGATGCTTCAATAAAAGTAATTACAAAAAAATAGTCCTTCGTTGTATAAACATGTATAGTCAGTGTATATTGTGTATCATAATTGTATATTTAGTGTATAGTTTATGTATAAGTAATATATAGTATATAATCAGTATATGCTTTTTATAACTTTTGGCAAACTATATTATATAGTCATGTATACTTTCGCTGATTTGACACTTGTTTTTAATGTAAATAAAACATGGGCTACATTTGTTGTAAATTGATTAGTTTTTTTTTTGGTATATATTTGAAATTATCTCTTATTCATTAGCTGATTGTGAATGGGAAACCACACATAAGAGGTAGGCTTATTCAATTGGGTGCCATCAGCTCCCCAAACCTTCCCTCTGTGTGAGCAAGAGGATGAAAGTATTGATCACTTGTTATTCCGATGTGTATCTGCTCTAGTGTGGAATAAACTTCGGGTATGGCAAGGAATTAGCAGAAAACCTGTGTGTTGAGAGGAAGAACTGAACTGGGCTGTACAACATGCTGGAGATAAGAGCCAAATATCTGAAGTGTTTAGAATGTGTCTGGCAGTTAGTATCTACTATGTTTAGCTCAGGAGAAACCAAAGAGTGTTTACGAACAACAAGCAGCCTGGTGAAATCTTGTGAAGCAGCTAGTCCAAGAGGAGCACATCAGAGGTTTTATGAAGAGAAAACTAAAGAGTATGGATGCAGAACCACAACCACTATACAAATTGGCTTCATTTTAGTTGAGTTCTGACTGCATGCTTGTGTAGAAAGCAGTGAGATGATGCAAGTTTGGGGCTCCTTGTCCAAACTGTATTATACTCGGTTTTGTTCAGGGCTATGGCCTTCCCCAACCCATAACACCAAATTCTACGCTAAAATGGTGTTGACACCTTTTTAGGGCAAACCAACTCCAACGCACTAAACTAAATTTTACACTAAAAAGAATATTTTTTTAAATGTTTTTCTCTCTTCAATATTATATTGCTCTTTTATTTATATTTTCTTATTTCATAGAATAATTTTTTTCTTCTAATTTTACACATTCACCTTATAGAATTCATATTCTTTTAATCATTTAATATAAAATTATTTTATACCATAAATTTTTAAATAATATAAATTGCAAGCAAATATTAATTATACATATTAATAACTAATTCAAATAAAAATGAAATCATTTAAAATACTATTAAATAAATACTTATTATATTGTGGTAAAATTTACTTTAATTTCTACATAAATTTTCAATTTCCAAGATTATGTTATGTATTGTGTATTTCAATTTTAATGTATGCCACTACTTTATTGAATGTTTATTATTACATCATTTGAAGTACATTGTGTTTTTTATTAACATCATTTTTCCAGTTTCATCTTTGTGATGGTTATATATTTTTTTTTTGATTAGCACCGGGTGTCCGAATCTCTTAGAGCCCCGACTAATCCCGGGGGTGCACGAGCCCTCGGCAAGGAGTTTTCCGCAAGTGCACCATGATTAATTCAGGTTTTACCCAATCAGATGGCCCTTATAAATTGTTTGCACCCAGTGGGTTTCGATCTTGAGACCTTGAAAGGGAACAAACCCCAAGGCTCAAGTCTATTACCACCACTAATTAATACAGATTCTTTTTCTTTCCACTGATCATACCAGTTGTAAAGTTTTACAAACAAATAAGGAGAAGGTCCACAAAACAACTACTACTACACATCAATTCTCATCTAGTTGTAGTCCTTTTATAATCCTTACTATCCATGCTGCTCCATTTATACCCCTTCTCGATCCAACGTAAAGTATCCTTTGGGTTTATTCCTCAAGGTAATGTTAAATGGAAATAATGACCGGTGAACTACCCTGTTTAGCCTTATTTACATGAATATTTGCATCTAAAGCTCATTAGTTCCTCAATAACATAGTAGACGTAATTGTCTCCAAATTAAACATAACATAGAAATTTCCAACTCAAGGCCAATCAAGTGAAACTCAAGTACTATCTGACTCGAGGAACCAAAGCATCCCTTGACTTTTGTCAAACTTAAGAAACCATTAAACGATAAATAAAACATGCAAATGAGTCTTATCAACCAACACTGCCTAGAACCACACATCATCATACAAGAAAAGGATATGCGAGACGAACATTTCATAGCACTAACTAATGGCCTCATGACATTGTTGGAAATACTATTTTAAAGGAAATTTAGATTATATAAGCCAGTGGATAAAAGCTATGGAATAAGACAATAAAGCCGAAAAATCAGTTGGAGCTTGTGTGTGAGACCAACAAAAAAGAAAAAAAAGGCAGCTCCCGCGCTCATCCAGGGTCCGGGGACAAGGCACTAAAGAAAAAGGATTCACTTTCTCCTCTTTTTTTATCGTGATGATGGTGCCAGGACCAGTTTGCATGCACTAATCCACCAAGCTTTGACACAACCCACAAGCATATTTGTCAAGTAAATCTGCTAACTAAGTCCAGAGAAGATCAGCTCATTCAAACAAACTAAAAGGAGGAGCTATTGGCCAAATTGGGTATGCAGGAAAAACATTTCCAGAAGCAAATATTACAACGATTTGATCTCAAGTTGTACTTTTAACATTCAACACAAAAGAACTCTTGGTAAAGGACTTATAAAATGGAAGCACTCTTAACCAGACATTAACTTAGATTTCCGAGTTCTGTCAATTCCAGCATCACAGACCCTCCTCCAAACTCCAAACTCCAAACTATCACTACGCAGCGCTTGGTTTATAAAACACATCTATAACTCTCAATCCAATAAAAGTCCCAATATTGATACCTCAAATTAGAATTCTAGCAACAACATTCGATATCCAAACACCGAGCTACGAAATGCCAACAAACATGAAATCTTAGTAACCCATTTGGTTGGTTACTTAAACTATTACCATATTATCATTAATATTTCGTAAAAGTAATTAGTCGAGATTCAATTCTCCACCTGCTCTACGTTTCTCCTATATATAACAATAATAATAAAAAACCAAGAAACAGTGATGGGGGTAGTTGAATTCATTGAATACATACCCCATCCGTCTCATAATATTTATCAACTGAGTAAAACCCCTAAACTTTCTACCAGGAAAAAGAAGTAAGAACCTGCCAAACCCTGCGAAGACGTTTCTTGGCATTAGCTTTGCGAGTAGGTGTGAGCTTTATTCTCTTCCAAACAAGGCCGCCGGAATCATGCTTCTTCACTATTTCCATAACCCTTGTGCCCAAAAATGCACCCCAGGTCGCCATTTTTTCCGACTTAGAACAGAATCTGCCATTTCTCCATCTTTATATTTATGGCCCCGGGTACACTGGGCCTATTACAACCCAAGCCCATTCTAACTCGATACAAATGACTTTGTATCGCAATTGGCCACTTAGATCGAAATAATGAGGGAGATTTTCATATGAAAAAATTATGTGGATAAATAAATATATATGAGTTAATTAGTTAATATAGTTATAATTTGAATTAATTATGGCTCGGGGAAACATATAATTATCGTTACAGTTTGAGTTTTGTATAATTTGCGTGATTTTATACAAATATTGTGTGCGATTATATAAAAGTTATACGCGAATCAAATTGTATAGCGAAATATACAAACACTATGAATTGTATAACGAATTATACAAACCTTGTGCACGAATTATATAGCAAAATATATAAACGTTATATAATAACTGCAAATTGGATAACGAATTACACAAATATATACACATGTTGCTAAAACTATAGTTAAGAATTATAATTACCCAAACTATAGCTATGGAGCATAATTAAGATAACTTTAAGTGGCTATATGTGAAAATTCCTCTTTTCGTTTTCATAACAATGAAGTATGACCATATTATTGAGTTTTTTTATAAGACATAAAAACATATTCAAATTATGGTGAAATTGTCGATGGAACTTCTAAATATTTTGTTTTCTTATGTTGATAAAATTCTTTATCTCTTTTTTTTTAAAAGTATAATTATATTAAAACACTACATAGTGTTGAAACATTATGTATTTTTCCAGCATAGTAGTATTGATTTGTCTCGAACATATTTACTTGTTATATTATCTGCAATTGTTTGAATTTTGAGACAGTCCTCAAATCAAGCATATATTGTATTGAGATAAATAGAGTATGAAGAGATTAGTGGTACTTCTTGGGGGGGGGGGGGTAGTGGGGTGTTTAGATTGATTTTTTTTTAAGTAGCTTATAACTTATAAGTTAAAAGTCATAAGTTGAGAATCCTCTACTTTTGAGTTTTTTTTCCTAGCACTTTTTCAGCTTAAGAGTCCATTTGGATTGACTTTTGGCTTATAACTTATAAGCTAAGCCATACGTTAGGATTTCTAAATTATGATTTTTGGCTTATTTTTGTTATTTTGCCTTTATAAGCACCTTTTATCTTTATGCAAAAACTTTAAAATTGCTCAAAAACTATTTTGGTTTAGAAACACCTAAAATAAGTCAATCTAAACGGGCACTTAAAGAGGTGCTTTAAAGCAGTTTTTGTATTACTCAAACATTTCCAAAACTAAAAAAATATTTAAAAGCCAAAAGCCAAAAACTACTAAAAATAAACCAATCTAAATACCCACTTGATCTTTTCGAGTTCTACCGAATCGATCACTGAATGTATCGATTTGACCCTATAAGTGAGAGGTTGATCCATAACAAATTAAATAAACAAGGATTTCAATCTGATTATTCGCAAACCTAATGTATATTTTCTAGTTGTATCCAATTTCCTTGATTTGAATTATTCGGAGAGCGCCATGTTTTAATTTGATCATCAAACATAGCTAGCATATTACAATCCCCTTCTAGTCAGATTTCAGTAGCTTGGTTACTCAAATTGTCATTATCTCTATGCATCTTTGTTATCCCTGATGAACCCTCCCCAGTAACTCTCCTTTTGTCTAAGGCCTCATGAAAAAAGATCTTCTCGTTATATATTGATGATATACAAAACCTAAACTCGAAAACTTTAAGGTAAAGATACTGAAAAACAAGAGTGTCACTTTTATAGAGTATTGTGCTTGGTGTTCCTGAACCTTAGATTATCATGGCTAGCTTGCATTCAGCTAAATGATGTACTAGTACTGGTCTATAGAGATTTTTCGGTTTATAGTAGAGATACATTTTTATTGGAACAACATGGTTAGTAAGGACTGAATAACATGGTTCTGGAAGAACATCGTTGCCTTTTGATTGTGCTAAAATCTACGCCCAGAGTGATATTAAGCCTTTGGTCCATAGGAGTATTTGAGTTGGTGAGCTGTGAGTGAACGAACAGACAAACAGATGGAGACCGATTGGGTAGAATGTATTATGCCAAACCCCAAGGCCAGGTTTTGCAATAACCTTGGTTGCTGTAGTTGACAGTGAGGTCAGCCATAAGGTTCTCATATGTGTATCGTGTACAAAGGTATTCGACATTAATAAAACAGAAGGTATACTTGTATTCAGATGCTAAATTTTGCACTAAAATCTTATCGGCTTGATATCCAAATGCAACGAAAAGAACATATCAAATGGAAGGAGACTTAGTTTCTACATGACTAAGGATAGATACTTTTGATATAGCTCCCTCTAGGAAGACTCGTGACATCATAACATATACATAAAGTACCCGACTCTAAATTCACCACGAATAAAATCTCCCCATCGCAAAACGTGCAGCATGATAATAGGAATTTTCATCGTATGTCCATCCATATTGTGGAAGGAAACTGAATGATATGATGCTCCCATTCTTCCTCTCCAGTCTGTTTTAAAACTCTCAAGTTGATATCTCTGTCTGAGGGATTTTCATAATCAATAACTGCTAGTTTATCCTTCACCTCTGTTAACTTGTAATACCACTGCGGAGATGGATTATTCATCAATACAATGAAGTTGAAAATTTCAGTTTTAATATCAAATCCAACTATAGCTGATTCATCAGGGGTAGAAAACATATAGATAACTCCATTGATATAAACGTCAGTAATGCAGAGACACTGAATATGAGGGAACTTTTAGCTTCTCTCCATGATTCGTCTACGCCTAGCATGAAAACCCAATATTTATATTTTATGCACTTTTCTTGAACATAATTTGTTGTTGCAAGAATTTTGTACTTGTTTTCCTCGGGTTCGTAACCTAATGAATAGTGCTGCAGAATAACACCATCATTTAGCTGCGGAAAAAATCGTACTTGTCTTGTACTGGGGTTTAAAATTGCAGCACGTTGATTCGATACTCGTTCCCAAATGCAAAACAAACCGTTCACAAATTTCAAACTAGAGACACTGAAAGGGAGTTCGTCAAAACTCTGAATTTGAACAATGGAAGCAAGGGTTTTTTCATCTTCTTTTTGCTGATCAGCAATGCAATAATTTTTCCAACCGTGCAAAACCAATTTTTTTCCACTGGTACAGGTCATAGATCGACATCTATGGGTATCCGTAAAATTTAATCCAGAAATAAAAGAATTAACGAATTTTGTAATATACTTGAAACGCATTAAAGACTTGATAGGAAGCCATGAGAAGGTTTCCGTGACATTTTCTTTGGGAATTGATGCATTCATCTTCACACTATGGCCGCAAATTTGGACGCCTCCTTTTCCTTTAGGTCTAATACTTTTTTTTTTTGGTATCGGTTTAATTTATGACTTTAGGACGTTTATTTTCTCAGAAAAGTAGTATATTTTTTTTATTAGAATAGGAGAAGATAAAAGAGGAAAATTAGTACTATATCTTTTTTTTCCCTTTTAAAGCTTTACTAAGACGTAAGTCATTTAAATTTTTAGAGCTGTATTTGCTGGCTTTGAATTTTTTTTTTTTGCATTTGATTTTTCATTTTTTTGTTTCTTACTCGATGTCTGATGCATATATTGAAGCCTGACTATTTTGGATTCGTGCTGCATATGACTCCATTCGAGGAAAGTACTCTCCACTGAATTCGTGTAGCAGCCCCATCCACTACACCACATCCTGAATTGTGATTTTTTCCATTTTACTTGAATAATAGGAGCAAGATTCTTCTCTTTTTCTTTCTTATAGTCCCTAAATTTATTTTATTTTTAAAATTACAGTTCAATGCACAAAGTAGAAATTTTCTTCTTCTTTTGTTTGTAATAGAAAGGGAAAGTTGTGTGTGTGTGTGTGTGGAGGGAGGGGGGGAGGGGGGGGGGAAGGGGGGCATGGTATGGGTAGGGTTGTTAAGGGAACCCAAACAAATATCTTTTTTTATATCATCTTTGTCTAATGGATGCACATGTTATTACAATTGTTGGGACTGTGTGTTGTTTTGTTTTGAATTAAGAATGTGAACTATTGATAATTTCTTGCATGATTGAAAATAACTAGGGAATCAGTAATAAATTTTTCTTTGCGTAATTTTTGCTATATATATCTCATCGCAATTATAGAATAGTCACACAAAGCAAACATTTCTTGATTTCTTCTCTGCAAACTTTATCAGTTTTGATCATCTCTTTCTATGTCAACTTTTATTTTTTTGGGTTTTCCAAATGGTGCTGGATCCCGTGGAGCCTCAACTAAATCTGAATTGCGCATTGCAGGGCCCATTTTGGAGGTGGCGCTCTCAGCAGGATTTTTTCCATTCCGAGGGCTCGAACGCAAAACCTTTAAGTGAAACACTTCCACTAGTGCATCACAACCCATGTTGGTCTTTCTCTCTCAACTTGCATTCTCCTTATCCTTACTTCATTGGTGCCCCCAAGGATCAAGCTCCTTCTCGTCTATACAATTAAATCATGTTTACAATGATTATTGGTATGTCTTTTTATCAAAAAAACACTATCATGGAATAAAAGAATAGATTGTTGCTCATAGGATGGAATTTACTGAACGAGGCGACAGGACAAGTGATTGAGCTCAACCTCTCTTGTAGTGGACTTCAAGGCAAGTTTCATTCCAATAATAGCCTCTTTCAACCTTCCAATCTCAAAAGGGTTGTTTTATCTAATAATAATTTTTTCAGGTCGCCCATTTAGCCCAACTTTTTTGAGCTTTCTAATTTGATACATCTTTATCTATCAAGGTCAAGTTCTAAAATTATATATTCTTTATATCAGGGATAGTTATCCACATGGGCTTGGGTTCAGAACCCACTAATTTGAACTGTTCCTTTGAACTGTCAAACACATAGTTACATGGGATATTGCCCGAAAGAGTTCACCACGTGTCATTACAAGTGGCAAGATTTTGTATTGTTACTTTCATTTGAATTGAGAATGTGAACTATTGATAGTTTCTTGCATTCAATTTTGTGACACATTGAATGTGCATATGTCATTAACAACTTTAAATTAATAGACAATGACTAGGTAATTAGTAGTAAATTTTTCTTTGCTTAATTTATGCTATATATACCTCATCACAATTATAGAATAGTCACACAAAGCAAATATTTCTTGTATTTTCTATGCTATATCTCTTTCTATGTCAACTTGCTTTCTCCTCATCCTTACTTCATTTATCCAAAAATACTATCATAGGATAAAATTACTGTAACAAGATGATTGAGCTCAACCTCGCTTGTCTTGGACATGAGTTCTTCCTGTTAGGTCTCATTCCTATACCTCTATAAGATCAAATCCTGGATACATAGGAGATCGACATGCTGCGATTTATGATTATGTGATGACAATTCCAGCAAAGGGACTGGATCTTCATTTCATTCAAATTTTGGATTCTAACATGATTATCGATCTCTCAAAGAACAATTTTGAAGGTCATATTCCAAGCATTATTGGAGATGCCATTGGACTTTTTATGTTGAGCTTATCTTATAATGGCTTGGAAGGTCTTATACTTGCATCACTGCAAAATTTATCTATACTTGAATCAATGGATCTCTCTTCCAAGAAAATAGGCGGTGAAATTCCACAACTTGCATCCCTCACATTTCTTGAAGTCTTAAACCTCTCTCATAATCATCTGGTTGGATGCATCTCCAAAAGGAAAACAATTTGATATGTGAAATAGTTCATACCGAGGAAATGATAGATTACGAGGATTTTCATTCTCTAGAGATTCGGGTAGTGATAATAGGGTAGCACAAGCGATAATTTTTCAATTGAGCTACACCAAGAAGAAGAAGATTCAGCAATGATCAGTTGGTGGGCGATTCTCATGGGTTATGGTTGTGGACTAGCTATTGGACTGTCCGTAATATAGAATTGGAACACAGAATTACTATAAGAATGAAAAAGCACAAGAAAAGATATTAGTGTGTAACCTCTGGTTATTCAACTTGATCTCTATTCTTCAGAAGATTGTTTATTTTAGGGAAAAAACTCAAATATGCCATTAAACTTTAACAAAAAGGTTTATTTATGCCATTCATTAAAAATTTGGATCAAATATATTATTGCTGTTAACGAAAAGGCTTATTCATGCCATTATTTTTTAAAAGTGATTTTGCAAAATCACCTTTTACATATGACATGTTTTAATTCAGACACGTCATTTAGTTTTAATTCAGACACGTCATTTAAAAAAAACACAAATTCTAAAATTAAGAATAATTTATTGTTTAGCTTTTTTTTTAAGCTTAATTTTTGTTGTTTTGAGAAGAAAATTAAAATCAATTTTTTGGTGTTTTGTGTGATTTTCACTAGTTGGAGATTTGAAGGGTGTAATTTTATATCGTTTGAGCTTTAATCTTTAGCAACAAATTTGATTGCGTAAAATTTGTATGTTATTGTATTATTCTCATTGCTACATAAGTTTAATTGTTGTGGATTTTTTTCTTAATTTTATTTAATTTTTTTTAAAAAAAAAATATCGTGGCCTAATTAATATTGGAGAGACTTGTTAATATTTAAAAGGACCGCGTTGCCGGGGAACAGAATTTTTTCAAAACTGGAGTTTTCTTAAGTTGTATATAAAAAAAATTAACTTATTAATCTTTTCACTTCATTTTTGCGATTTTGCTTATTATTTATTTATTTTTACTTATTTAATTTTAAAAAATAAAGAAATAATTTATTGTTTATATGCATCATTGTTTGAATTTATTTATTTTATTTTGGAATTCATTTTTTTCTAAAAAAAATGACATGGATGAATTAAAACATGCCATGTGTAAATGTGATTGTTGCAAAATAACTGTTAAAAAAATAATGGCATGTATGAGCCTTTTCCTCGACAGTAATGACATATTTGAGGCAAACTTTTAACGAATTACATAAATGAACGTTTTGTTAAAGTTTGATGACATATTTGAGCCTTTTCCTTTTATTTTATGTATAGCGATGTATTTTCAATCAGATTTTGTTTTCATTTGTCTATGGCATGTAGAAATAAATTCAGCCTAATTTGGACACAAACTTGAATATTTAGATCATTCAATCAAACGATATATGCCATCACTAAAACATTATAATTCTCTCATCTCTTTCACAACACTCGACTTTAATGCATAAAATGAATTATTTTGTTAGTTGATGAATATTTTTGAGCTAAAAATATAACAAAAAATACAATTAATCCATTTTGAGTAGCTCAACAATATGTTTGACCATTTTTCTTTTATAATTAATCAAAAACAAAATCATAAATCTTCTATTTAAAAATTTAAAGTACAAAAAAGAAAAAAGATGACTTTATTAACGCTCTTGAATTAATATTAAAATATTACTTGGTGAATCACAATGTACATATTTTTTAATATAGAAAAAGAGTATTTTATGTAATAACATGCGTGGATTCTAGCACAAAGTGTTTTAACTTAGTAATATCAATACAACATGAATATCATGACATTGAATTTGCCATTTTACATTAAAAAGAAAAACCAAAGCTCTTATTTTAGTAGGAGTACACCGAGAGCCTGTTTGACTTAGCTGAAAAAAATAGCAGTTGAAAAGTACTTTAGAAATACTTTTTAAAGTGCTGAAATTTATTTGAAAAATAAGCAATTATATATTTGAACAAAAGTGTTGTAGTTGAAAAAAAGTTGTTGATGTGTTTGACACATAAGTGCTATTAATTATTTTTTTAATTAAAAATATCTGAAACACCCTTCAAGCTGTTAACATTATAAAAACTGATTACTTTAATATTTTTCTGTCTAAAAAAATAAAATAAAGTAAAATAAATTTATATTTTAATTCAATATCAATATAAACTTATTATTTAAGTAAATTTTATATATACAATTTAAGATTAAACTTTTGCAGACCCAATTCTTTAAACAAGAAGAAAAGTTGGACTAGTAAGAATTTTACAGTAAAAACTAATAAAAAAATAAAAAAAATAGTGAAACTTACATTAATGGCAGCGGAGGAAGAGAACCCAAGCTTTGTCAAGAGAGAGAGCGGCTAGAAGAGTGTTAGACTGTGGTTTGAATTGAAAAAATGAGAAGGAAGAGAGTAGTTAGGTTACTTTAGTTAAATATATTTTTGGGACTATGAAAAAATATTTAGGATAAAAAGAAAAATTTTTTTGGTCAAACTATAACAACTTTTAAGTTAAAAAATAAAAAGGTGGGGAAAAAAGCAGCACTCCCCAAACTTTTTATTTTTTAGCTTATAAAAAGTTGGGAGAAAAAGCAGCACTCCCCCAACTTTTTATTTTTTAGCTTAAAAGTTATTATAGTTTGACAAAAAAAATTTCTCTTTTACGCTAAATATTTTTTCATATTCTTAAAAATATCTTTAACTAAAGTAACCCTAACTACTCTTTCCCTTCTCATTATTTCAATTCAAACCACAGTCTAACACTCCTCTAGCCGCGCTCTCTCTTGACAAATCTTGAGTTCTCTTCCTCCGCTGCCATTAATGTAAGTTTCACTATTTCTTTTATTTTTCATTAGTTTTTACTGCAAAATTCTTACTGGTCCAACTTTTCTTCTTTTTTAAAGAATTGAGTACTGCAAAAATTTCATCTTAAGTTGTGTATATAAAATTAGTTAAATAATAAGTTTATATTGATATTAAATTAAAATATAAATTTATTTTACTTTATTTTATTTTTTTAGACAGAAAAATCTTAAAGTAATCATTTTTTATAATGTTAACAAATTGAAGGGTATTTCAGACATGTTTACTTAAAAAGGTGCTTATGTGTCAAACACATCAACAACTTCTTTTTAACTACAACACTTTTATTCAAACACATAACTACATATTTTTTAAAATAAATTTCAGCACTTCAAAAAGTACTTTAGCTAAGCCAAACAGGATCTAAGTATGCTATAAATATTCGATTTATACTAGCCAACTAAAAAAAATAAAGACTCTCTATAAAGTTTAGCTTTAGGCCCCCAAATCTTGTTAAAACGACCATGAATATATCTTAAATCCTTTTTGACACAAAGGACCATAAATTGGTATACATCTTTAAAATAAATTTGGCACAAGAAGATAAGAGGACCATAAATTACTATATTATCTTATCCTTTACTATTTTTTTTTCTCATCTCTTATATAAATTGGAATAATCCCCCTCATTTTCTCCAATAAAAAAACAAAAGAATGTCAAAAAAATAAGAATCTAGTTGATGAAATCACAATATTGTTAGACTTCCATATTCACGCTCAGGTTCATCATTTTACTCTCTCTAATCTCTTTTAAAATAATTTTTATGTTTCTTTTTGTTCATTTTTATTTTAGCTTTATTTTTATTGTTATAGGATGGATCACTTGTCATTTTACGCTTGTCATTTAATATATCATTTGTTTTTAAATGGCACACATAAGATGACAATTGATCCATCCTATAAAAATAAAAATAAAGTTAAAATTACAATAAACAAAAAGGAACATATAAATTATTTATAAAGAAATTAGAGAGAGTGAAATGAACTTGAGCTTGAATGTGGATATCTAATAATTTTGTGATTTCAAAACTAGATCCTTATTTCCTAACGTTCTTTTTGATAATTTTTATTGGAGAAAATGAGGGAGATTATTCCAGTTTATATAAGAGTCGAGAAGAAACAAAAATAAATGATAAGATAATGTAGTAATTTATGGTCCTCTTATCTTCTTGTGCCTAATTTGTTTTAAAGATGTATACCAATTTATGGTCCTTTTGTGTCCAAAAAGATTTAAGATATATTCATGACCGTTTCAACAAGATTTGGGAGCCTAACGCTAAACTTTATAGGGAGGCTTTATTTTTTTAGTTGGCAAGTATAACTTGAATATTTATAGCATACTTAGTATACTCCTACAAATAAGGTGCAGAGAGGTAGGATATTATGTAGTAAGAATGTAAATAATATAAATTTTGAATGAAAAATCATGACCCCCCCCCCCAAATTATTCCACCTTGTACGACCTCAAAATCCCAAAAAATATGAGAAATGTGTCACTGACAGAGACTACAAAGGGCTTTCTATGGTTTGTATATGGTTCTATGGTCTGCAGATGGTCCTCATGGTTGCTCTGACACTTAGTGAAATTTTAAGTTTTTCGGGTTGAGTCTATGAGCTAGTTTTATGACCTGTAATCCATTACACGAGTTGTAAAAAGGAGTTCATAGAACCCCAGCCTCAAAATCTTAGAAAATTTTCTAAGTGTTGGACTGAGGTGTAAGAGGGGTCTATGACTCGTAATTTCATCTATAACCCATAGAAAACCCTTTGTGGTTTTAAGTCCAAAATTATAGTTTCTGAACCTTGAACCATGAATTGACAAGACGATCTCTTAGATAGGTCTACGAGCCATATAAGGGTAATTGTAGACCCAGGACTAGTAACCCAAGCATTGTAATCCCAATCTACGAAGGGGCCTTCTACGACTTGCAGATTGGACTATGACTAGTAAATAGGGTTTCATGTTCAGTTCAGTAGTTTAACGAAGGATAATTCCATCTTTTCCCATCCTTTTCTAATGAAACCTCATCATTTTAGGATTACTTTGAGCCCTTTAATAGTAACCCATGACCCTTTTGTCACTAATTACACTTAGGGTCTTTTGAAAGCAGAAAGGAGAGGAGAAAAGAGCTGGGGTCAAGAGTGTACACCGAATTCTTTGGGTTTTGAATAAATCTCTATGTTCTAGGTATGTAAGGCCAACTAAAATGTGAATTGAGTTTGTCTATGTGTCCTATTACTCTATTCAATAAAATTGATGGTCTAGTTTGAGTCTTTGAATCCCTATGATTGAGTTCCTGAACATATCTGTAATTTTTGGCGTATTCTTGAGTATTACTACTTAAGTTGATGTGATTATGAGTGGCTATGCAATCTTGACAAGCACAACCTCTATAGCTTGGTCGAGAGCGGATGAATATTCTTGAAAAAACTTATTTATCTTGTTCAGCTTATATCTTTTATGTTTAGTGGGTTCAATCTAAGCCTCAACCTCAGCAGCCTTGGCTAGCACAGCTTCTGTGGCTTCGTCAAGTTCTTTAGATTTCCTCTCCACCTTAAGGATTTCCTAGGTAACTTAACGCAATCTCCCCAACAATGCCTCTTCGATATCTTCAATCTAAATATTCTGGTTTGTCTCTATCTTGACGACAAATTCAACCTTCACTGAGGTGAGAGAGTAGGATATTAGGAGTTGGTACAGGAGTTTAAATATTGGTTAGGAAACTCAAAACTCAAAAAATATTTTTTAGGACTTTGATAGTGTCTTGATTTTATGCCTAGGGGGTTAAAAAAATTTGAAATAGAGTATGCCATAATTTCTCCAAATAAAATAATATATTCACATAAACAGTTATGGCATATAACACACAAGTAGTTTGTCATGACCCAAAACAGGCCGTGAGTGGCACCCACACCTAACTACCTAAGTGGGCGAACTAATGTTACAAATCTCAACCAATGTTAGATTTTCAACTTATAAAATATAATATTAATGTGAAAATTCAACTTATAAAAGCAAGAGTAACAAAACCTATAATTTCTATTACATCACATTTCCCAGAACCTGAAATTCATCACATCAAGGAATCAAATCTCAAATACTAAGTCTAAGAGTAGCAACACCAAAATAGATAAATATAATAGTCTATGTCCGAAAACTAAGGACATCATGTCATAATTGATAGAATCCACTACGAGCTAGAAGGTTTGCTCACCCTGAAATCTGGTATACCGATGATCATCTAAAACTGAGGGTGAGTCGAAGTCAATGGAACACTCGTTGCATTCCACAAAACAGAACAAAGAAGAATATAAATAGGAATCAGTACGAGCCACATGTACTGAGTAGGTATCATCATTCGACTCTAAATAAAAATCAATATGCATAAAATAATATCAGGAAATCAACTATAACACTTAACATGTGGAAACAACAAGAGACAAGTACATAACCAATCAACAATATCAAGAATACACATGAGGACTCAGGCCTCCACATCATGCTTCTTTTGGGAGATAGGTGTTTGGGATTAAGTATATTAAATTATTTTAACACATTTTTCTTTATTATTATTGTGAAGGAACGTGACACCAAATTCTATACTATATATGTTAGAACGTGACACCCGATTCTATAATATATGTGTCAGAATGTGACATTCGATCCTATAATATATTTGTGTCGAAACGTGACAACCGATCCAATATGTATAATTCTTTTTTTTATCATTACTTCTCACTTCATCACTAATGTTTCATCAAACTTTCTTTATTCAAGGCATCACTTTGAGCAATCAAGTTCAAGATTATGTGTTTCATAGTCTTGGGATTGCAGACCAATCACAATAATACATCAGTCAACCAAACCACAATAATTAAGTGTATAGGAAATATCATAGTTTTACTCAATGACTATCAATCGCTATTAAGAGTCTCTCTATGTTAGAACCCGTAAGTCCTTAGCTGGTTCAATTTGGTAGAGGTAGAGCCAAATGTGAACATGGTTTGGGGCAAACTTGCAGAATTTAATTTGGAGTTAAAATGAAGATTTTAATTCACAAGTTGTATTTTTAGTTGTCACCGGAGCCAAAGTTTGACTTTAGTCAACAAGTGGGGTCCGGAAGGTCGAATCGAAATTCTGAAAATTTCAATAGTTTCAGATGGTCAATTAACGCTAGAAATGGTTTCGCTGTAATTTTTAGAGCTTCTGCGAATATTTTACGTTTTTGAGTTCGAAATTAGTTTAAATGATCTTTTTTAGGTTTTAGGGGTCAATGAGGCCTCAATTGCAAACTATGACATTTTCATTTGATCCGAAACGTAGAGTTTGGGCTAAGAGGACCTTTCATTCAATTCTTGGGAAGTTCGAGTGTGGTTTGACCCCCTTGATAATTTTTGGTATTAGAAATGGGACCCATATTGAAAAACAATGACCTCATATGAGAATTTTGACCTCACCAATGAGTCTGGAATGTCATTTACAGTCAAATTTTATATATGGATTGTATTTTTTCAACTTTAGATAAAGTCAGAGCATTGAATTTAAATGTCAGAGGTGGCTGAAAAATGTTGTGCGCTGTTGACGTGAACAAGTAGAATCCTGCCACATGGCAGTAACACCCCTCAAATCTGCAAATGTGCAGACCAATTAGGCAGAACGTTTAGCTCTTCCCCCCAAAAGTTTCAACCTTTGTTTCTCTCTCATTTTTTATCCGATTTGAGTGATTCAAAAGGCTAAATTATATAATTTTCTGAGAAGAACAACTTGAGAGCTTCATAAACTGATTTTGGTGCATCGTTTGAGGTAAATATCATGATTTTTGCTGCTGCATTGTTATTCTCACAAACTTTCTTATGCGATTTCTTTCTCATATGAGCTCCGTTTTTCAAAAAGGTTTTTACCACTGAATTTCTTATCACTTGGGGAACCTTTTCATGTAAAAATTTCTAGGTTTTTGATGATTTTTCAGGCGACGAAAATTTTGGACCATTTTACCCTTTTTATTGAATTAATTAATTTTAGTGTCGTTGGATTCAT
>JAOTQJ010000001.1:4030202-4051386 GCA_025642045.1 Solanum sejunctum | reverse complement strand
TGGCTTTTCTCCCCCCCCCCCCCCCTAATACTAAAATCTGAGAAAATAAAGGATTTTTTTAAATAATTAATCGATTGAATTTATTATTTACTATTTCTGAATGTATACATTATCAATCATATAGTGGTTATTAATGATTGTGTACGTCAAGCATGAATTTTATAAAATTATATATCTAATGCTAAAAAAAATTGTCAATATGACACATATTGATTCCATGTATATTCTGATTGGTCAAACTTTAAGAAATTGAAAGTATTTTTTTTTTCAAAAAAAAAATTGTACTGGTTGTAAAGAATTCACATGTTTGCTTAAATTTTTAGAAAAAAAATAAGTGATTTTGAATAATTTCCGAAGTTATTTTTTAAAGGTAAAAGAGTAATTTATTTTCAAAATAATTTTAAAATTTTAATCAAGTACGAATTTCTACTATAATAATATGATATGAATTTTTGGCTCGCTATATAGACGAATCAACAATGACACGCGACAAGGAGAATAAGTTAAAAATAATTTAGCAGGAACAATACTAAATATTATTCTTAAAACATGACCGATAAGGATAATCATATTCATAAAAGTTCAGAATCCAGACAATCAGAGTTGATATCATTTCTTAGAAGCTCGTCTAGATAGCATGAGACGTATTAAATCAGACACCATATATTTAATCATGATAAAGCCAAGAATTCAGTCATTAAAAAAAATTTTAGATCTTCATCAAACTGTTATATAATGAAAACGTAAAGATGATAAACTTTATGATGGTCAGATTTATGAATGGTACTCCTTATGATTTAATTATAATATCAAATCCTGGATTTATTCTATTCTTTTACTTTAACTATTTTTAATACAATTTCATATTCATTGCTTTGCTTCTTCTATCTTATTCATATTACCTAAGCGCATTACAATATAAAAATAATATGGTTGTTTCAATCCGCGTGTCCTTGAGCAACAATTATATCATTTCAAGGATAAACAATAATATTGAAAAATATGCTTTCTTTTCAAATTATTTTACCAAATATAAACTGCTACTCTCTAAAACTATTTTCTCGAATAACATTTCTAACAAAAAATAATTTTCAAATAAGAAAATTTTAAGAAGCTAATCAAACAAGCTATTAATTTCTCATATACAAGGAGCATTCAATATTTGATTTTGTATTACAAAGTTTGTGTCACGTCTCGAGAGGATACCCTAGATGTGACCGACACTCAGAAATTATTGTTGGCTCCCAAACGAATCACTTGACCTGATCACAAATTCATTCATTTAGCAAAAGACTGAGTTTAAGAGAAAATACATCTGAGTGGGCTATATAAACCAACAATCCAAATTATTTCATCTAAAAGAGTAACTTTAAGCAAAACAATCCAAATCAACTCAAATGATAATAGTTTGAAAGAAAATAATCCAGAGAATAGAAACATTATCTTCAAATTCATCACTTCTAGTCTATGAAGTCTCTATTCTAATCAACTACTAAGAAGATGCTTGTGACAGGTGCATGGCTACCTCAAAGTCTAATCAAAATAAAGAAAAGCTGCTAAATGAAAGGAGCAAATCCAGATGTATGGACGACTCACCACATGCTTGGAACGGTCGATCTTCAACGGTGCACTCGTTGAGGATTTCTAACTCTTGTATCTGAATCATAAAATAATGCAACTCGAAATGATAGTAGTACGTATAATGTACGGTATGTAAAATAACTGAGAAACAATAAGCTCAAAACGTGCTCAACTCAGATCTTAACTTAAGATAATAGTGAAACTCAAAAAAGTATTACAAGTTTAAAGTAACTATGTTTTAGAAAGGAATCAATCTTATGCAATTCGATCCAATTATATCGTGAGTACTATCACGACCTAATTGAGAGTTTCTCTTATCCAATAATCATCACCTATGAGCCGGTGATATACAAGAAGTCGACGTCATTGCCACGTTTGCTCGATAGTTTGCCAAGGCAAAGGACGAATCAACCAATCTTGGATCCGCAATCAATCAAATTAGGTCCTCATTTGGGACAAAAGGCCGGGAAAACATTCGATTTTATGGTTTGACCCTCTCCTACGCTGGCTACACAATTTATTGAATTTGTATTTTTACTCTCATTCAATAGATACTCGATACTCTTCCCAAGAATCAATATGCTTATAAAATTTGAATCAATATGCTTATAAAACTCAACCAGCTTAATCAAAACGACTAGTCTCATTGGACTCTTATCAAATTTAATTCATCATATCAACTCTTTCATTTAAAACGTGCTTTCAGAATCGGTCCATACCTCTTCAAGATTCTATCTTATCCATCATTCACACTCAAGATATCCATATACAAAAATAGACGTATATTATTAGTAACTTTTATAAAATTTTCAGGCTCAAATCATACTCAATTAATTCTCGTTATTAATGTTTACCAGGTCATACTCATGAATACTCATTTAAATACAACATATCATAAATGCAATTCAATATAAGGTTTATGTGAAAGAGGATATAAATAGTAATTCCAAGTATTCAACTCATATGCATAGTCATTTATACAATAATATACAAAAATTTACTAAGATCTAGGATAATTTGCAAGAAACTTATCATGGAGAATTCAGAGACTTAATACTTGACTTCAATTTTATCAGACGAAGGAATAGGGCACATAGATGAACTTATTCATATTTTAGTTAGCCTTACATATCTAGAATGAAGATTAGACATTCAAAATTGAAGAATCAACTTGTTTCTCTTAAACCTTAACTTTCTCTTTTCTCCAATCTTTCCTCTTAAAAGTTTAAGTGTTAATGAGAGAAAAATAACCCTTGATAATGTATCTTAATTTATCCTAACATGTTAGGGTTTAGCTTAGAAAAAGGTGAAAAAAAGATGAAAATATCCTTCATTAAAATTAATGGATAAATTCAGAGACCTTGTTTATGCGTTGTGGATCGATTTATGGGTCACAGCAACCCCTTCGTAGATTAGGGTTCAATTTCTGAGATTCTGATCCTGGATCTACGATCAACTTCTATGGATTGTAGACCTATCAACGGGCTCAACCTATTAGTTTGTGGTTCGAGAATTAGATATTTTAATTTCTTGGATCTTGAATTAGACCATAAATTACTGATCGACAAGGGAGTAACAGATGGTAGACCCTATTTGCAGGATAGTTCAACACTTAGAACAATTTTAATTGTCTTGGAAACCGCAGGCCCTTCTCGGGGTCGTCAGTCTATTTACGAGTACAAGGTTTTCGTACATGGATCTTTGAGAATTCAAATTTCAACAAGTGTTGGGGAGATCTACGAGTCCCATCTATGACTAGTAAAACCATCTATGGATCATAGGTGCAATTCATGGATGCCCGTCTAGTTCAGAATTAGATCAAACTCTTGGGCTTTCTGAATTTGTTTGAGTTAGAAATTGTTAGGGGTGTTACAATTTAATTTCGATAATTTTATAATCGATAATTAAAACTAGATATCAAATATCAAACCTTCAAAGTTTGGTACAATATTAAATCAAGTTTTCAAATTATAGATGTTAGATCTTTACTCTCAAGCCCTAATATTGTGAATTTGTCGGGATAGGTTAATCAAGAACTCATATATATAATAAGCAATTTATTACAGGTTGACATTTGGTATTCGTTTCTATATTTGTAAAGTTCAATTTTAATAATTTGATAATCATTCATCAAAAGTACATACTACATATTAAGTCCTTTAAAATCTAATCTAATACAATAATCAAACTTTAATACGAAAAATTTTAATTTAATTCGATAATTTATTTTTTAATAATTTATACTCATTCCTATTTATACTCATATATAATATATCTGATATAATTTAATTTTGGATATTTTATACTCATTTCTATCTATGCACATATATAATATACCTGATAATTAAAATTGGACGAATGAAATGGAGTGCAAAAACACATTTATATTAGTCATTGCTACCCTAATAGTCAATCCCTCTAATTACGTTAAAGTTCCTTGAATTTCTTCCCCTCCACACTTTCTTTTTATATCCTAGAAAAAGTTGGACCGGTCAAGACTTTAAAATAATATTTTTTTATTTAAATAAAGGAAAAGAGTAAACTAATGACCTTAAAAAACAAGAACTTACTTGGAGACCAAACTTAATAATGGACCATTGACCATAAAAAAGTCGAGTCAACTTTATTGATTGTATAACATAATAAAATAATCATTATGCGTTTTCTTAATTTGACGTTGAAAGAAATCCTCATCTAGCACAGTTCATTTCTATTGTCCAATATTATGAAAATAATTTTTTATTTTTATTTATTATTTTTAATATATAATTTTTTTTATTTTATATTTTACCTTTAATACTAATTAATTATTCTTTAAATCATTTCAGGATCTAATATTAATATTAATTAAAGATAATGTACTATAATAGTTATATATTTATTATTTTATTAAATGATATATCAAATTCAAATATGACGAGTAACCAATAATAGAAAAAATATCATATTTTGATTATTCTAACTAATATAAAACATTAAATCTTATGTTGTCCTTTTTGACTTTGACATGATTTATTAAAATTCTATATAATACTCCCATCATTTTATTTTATGCAACTCGTTTTAATTGGATAATGAGTATATAAAGTAATTTTTTGAATTATATATAGTATGTATTAAAATAATTTTTAAATTTTTGATCATTTTGACTTTTAATTTTTTTTTTATAATAAGTCAATTCAGATAAGCTCTAAATCTTTTCATCTTAAACTAAAAAATATTTAGAATTTATTAAAATACTATTTAATTTTATAATTTTAAATATATAAAGTAAAAAATTATACTTAATTAACAAATTGTCAAAAAGCAAAAAAAGGTATTCTTTTTAAAAACATTTTTAAATGAATAAATTAAAATATACCAAGTACATTATATATAAAATAAATTTTCTTATTATATAAAAGAGAGTTGAGACTCAAGCAAACACATTAACAGATATGTGCCTATTTCAGTAAAGATATTTTTGATAAAAAAAATATATATATATTTTTAAATTTTATTTTAATTTAATTAATGTATTAATATTTTTCAAAATTATGAGACTCATTTTAGCTAACTTTTTAGTTAAATATTTTACTTTTAGTGTCGCTGATATTTGTGTAAATTTTGTAACTTCTTAGAGTCAAAATCATGAATAAAGAAAACTATTTCAATTATGGATAAGCTCATCACATTAGGTTTTCGAGAGGAAAAAAAAGAATAAGAAGATTTATAATAACAATAACATGTTCAACGAAATCTCGCTAATGAAATCTGAAGAAGCTAGAATATACACAGACTATCACTATTTCATCGATATAGAAAAACTATTTTTTAGGAACCCTCATTTCTATATTTATGATTTCTACAATTAAATATAATTTATTTTAAAGCAAAAAAATTTAAAATAAAATTCATTTAATCAACAACATTTATAATTTATCAATATAATAAATATTTTATCATATTCAAATTAAAATATCAAACCACTCTGACATAAACCACAAAACCATAAATGCATAGAAAAAAAGTTCCCTCATGTTGATTTTGACCAATTTGTGACACGCTTCTCTTCTCTTCTCTTCTCTTCTCTTCTTCCTCTCTAAAATCTCTCTGTAACCATTAGGTTTTTTCCATTTCTGCAACAATTTTCCATTCAACAGACACTCTTTTCCTCTTTTTTTTTTTTAAATATTGGTTTTCTTCTGCACAGTTTGGATTGTTTTTTTCTCAAAAAATATGAAGACATCTCTGAGGAAATTGAGAGGATTGGCTCATCTTAGACATGAAAGAAAAGAACAAAAGATTCGCCATCCATCTGATGAGCTTGCCATTGCTGCTCAGGTTTTTTTAAAAAAATTTTTAATGGATTTTCTGATTTATTTGTCTTGATTTGGTTTGGGATATTGGTTAATTACATCCAAGATGTAGTTTTTTTTTTATGAAAATGAAAAAAGGGATTAATTTAGACAACCCCATATGGTTTTCTTGTGTAATGATGTGGGTTTGGCGAGAAATGAATGAATTTGGAGGATTTTAGGGCGTGGGGTGGGGGTGGGGCAGATGGGTTGGAAATCATACAGTAGTTCTTTGAGTTTAGTGGGTTCTGAATAGACTAAAAGATTTGAGCTGAAGTTACTGGGTTCGGCCGAATCCGTATCTAGTATGCAGGCTTTGACCCTGAGGTCTGTCCAACTAGTTTGGGAGTGAGTTACAGTTGATTGATTGATATGTTGGGTTGGTTGTTATAAGAATGTTGATTAATTGATGATATGCTTAAGGTACTTTGTTCTGATTGAGACATCATTCGTGACACGAACATCAGCACTTCACAACTGGGATTCAGATTTATGCTATATGGAGATGTTTGTTCCAACAAAAAGTGCATTCGTCCCGTCTGCCTAGGCCGTGATGGAGAGAGTTACTAGATACCTGTATTGGTAGTTGCTACCTGTGGATTAGTCCAAGTGGGGTGAGGTTGGCCGTGACATTGCCATCATTGGAAAAAATGTCTGTCATGACTTTGCTTCTTTGTAGTATTTTTTCTGAACAAAGGGTCGGTCTTGGAGCGTTAATGTTCTCTTCTAGGTGGTATAAGACTCTGCTAATTAAAAAGGAATGTTCCCTTTTGATCGCGTTAAAAAAATAATCTTGAGCATTGGTATTGCGAAAAGTGTTTTCCATGTTTTTAATCTAGCTTAAAAAGAAGGTTTCCACTGTTGTAATCTAAGGGGTGTGAACTTGCTATGTATAGGGTCTACACTTGTAGTTAGCCCCCAAGAAATAATGAATCGATATTCATCATCATTTTGCAATACTTTTAGTGGATAATAAGGAAATGCTGTTTGTTGTATACAATGCCGGGGAAGTAAATAATATTTTCATTCTCATACCACTTCGAGTCTCCTTCAAAAGGCCAGGCTGTTTGTAGTTGATTTAATTTATGAATCAACTACGAATATGTGATTTCCCACTGTTCTAATCTTCTTTATTTGTATATGGATGAGTGTTTCTTTTTAAAAAAATCCTCACTGCGAGTTATGAGAAGTATTTTGTTGATTTTTCTGGTTAGAGTTTATTACCGTTTGGTCTTTGACAGTTGCTTTCACCTCTCCTAGGATATGCAAGAAATGAAAGATTGCTATGATAGGTTGCTTTCGGCAGCAGCTGCAACTGCAAATGGTGCATATGGTAATTTACTGCCATTTCCTTCCCTCCAGCTTCTAAACTGCGTGTTTTCTTTTGTAGCTTCAATCTGTAAATACGTTTACGAATTGAGAAATCCTATAGGGCCTCTTGGAACATTGTTGAAACTCATATAACAGGCCCGTCCTTCTATCTTTCTCCATTTAATTAATCGGTTGTTGTCTATGACAAGGTGGATATTTCCATCGTTTCAACCTTATCTTTTTACTTCCTGGTGGCCATATGACATGACAATGGTCCCTGTCCTCCTTTTAGATGTCTTTGAGAATTTCTCTTGTTATGTGATTGATCTATATTCATGACTTCTTTAAACTGTATAGACTCTGTTTGTAATGATATCCTCTTTGCTATATTACTTTTAGCTGTATAAAAATCTGTCAACTTTGTGAAGTCGGGAGAAATTTTGAGAATAATTTATGGAAGCATACTTATATCTCATTTTGCATCTGTAATAGGTTCAAGCATTGAGCTCCAGTGGAACACATTGATGATTTTTATGTTCCTTCTCGGGGCTCCTTGAAGTGCTATTGCAACTCATTTAGCCAAATAGAAAAGAGTTATTGGTTAACAAGGTTGCTTGTCAAAAGAAAAAAAGGGGAGGGAGTTATTAGTTAAAATAGGTTTTATTAAATTAAAAAGGGAAGTAAAAACATTACCTACTAAATCGAAAACTTCAATGGAAACAAAGTATTGCACGGACATGCATGTCCTGAAAATTTATGAAATGACGTAAGCAGATGGAAGTGTAACTAAATGCTGTTTTATCCATCAAACCAATCTAATTTGTAGTCTTGCTCGTATGAACTTCTCAAAAATGGAATAGAATTGCTAATTATGCTTGCAAGCTTGAAGTTATATTTTATTCTTTCAGCTGTCAAAAGAAAACAAATTAGGTTAAGAAATCAGTTATTACATTAACATTATAATGTATTATACAGGTTGACGCATGAACAAATACGTACTGGTTAAACATAATATCCATATTTATTGTCCGTTAGCATGCATGCAGATGTGTTTATTATTAATTAGCAGGGATTATTCCTCAGCTTTCATTGTTGTTTTCACCAGTTGGTTTCCTATTTATGGAGAACTTTTTGTGTAAGTTATATTTAATTGGATAATCTATTTTCAGAATTTTCCGAATCGTTGCGAGAAATGGGCGATTGTCTTCTTGAGAAAACGGCATTGAATGATGACGAAGAAAGCGGTCAGTATGAAGCATTACTATGTTTAGTTGATCAATTTTTGATGAAATTGACTAATTCTTGTTTCAATAAACCCGGCCAATTAAATATTTAAGTTGTATAGAGGAGACACTTTTATTATTTGTTTAGGGACACGGTCACATGCAGTTCTAATGCTTTTTCTTGGGCCAAGCATGTTGAAATTTTTTTGTTTTATGGGTGTTAGTGTAACCTGAACCTAGAGTTGTTGCCTGTTTCAAAATCATGTTGGATTGTTTGAATCACCTCATTTAAAGCATATCTATAAGACTGGGGCTTTTATTTATTTAATAGATCGACAACATTAATAAATACTCCCTTCGTCCAATTTTATTGGGCACCGTTTGGCTTGACATCGTGTTAAAGATAAAAAGAAAGACTTACAAAATTTTTAGTGTGAAACAATTCTTAGATATTTATATGGTTGTAAATTATTTCATTAGGGTAAAAGGAGAATTTTAAAGTTAAAATGCTTCTAATTATAGGAAGATGACCTTTTTTTGGGGATGAACTAAAAAGGAAAGGGTGCCACATAAAATGGGACAGAGGGAGTACTTATCTAACAAAAGCAGAGGGACCCAGAAGAAAAGATCTATGATGTCTATTTTGTTGTAGGTTCTCATTGCATGATAGAAGATTTGATAAGTTCCCGATTCCAAAGAAATGGATTATGCTAATCTAAGTTGTTTGGACTCTTTACTTTTAGTGCTGCACCCGTGTCAACACGACATGGGTGTGCGATCCGTGTCCAAGTTGGTCAACCAATTTTCGGTAGTTTGACCAAGATCGATGGGGAAAGTTTGAACTGTTTTAATGTTTTATCACTCTATTTTTAGATATGTTAATTATTTTTAGGCAAAATCTCCACACCCATATCCATATATAGATCCATATCCCCAAATCTTAAAAATTAGATTATGAAGGATCCTACCTCTAGATTCGCACCCGTACTGGACACCCGCACCGAGTCCGAGCAGCTTAGATGCTAATCAAGGTTTCCTTTGTTCTTCAATGATAATGTTTACTTCTTTGGATTGTTAAAACTCATTATATTGTTATTTTATACGACATTGCTATGCGATCAGCTACTATTCTCCTTATTTTTTTTTCTTTTTTCAAATTTTGATTGTTAAAATGAACTGGTTTCTATATGAACAGGTAAGGTGTTATTAATGCTGGGCAAACTGCAGTTTCAGCTTCAGAGACTAGTAGATAACTATGTGAGTGCTAAAAGTTGAACGCGAATCATTTCTAAGTTCTTGAAAATACCCTATTTTGATGAGTGTTTATGTTCTCTTTTCAGCGCTCTCATATTATTCAGACTATCTCAGTCCCCTCAGAATCTCTTATCAATGAACTGCGCATAGTTGAGGTTAGTCATTTGGATAAAACATCTAGCTATGGACTACACCTGTTGATGGTTTTCTTGGGGTACAATGTGTTATTTTTCCTACGTTTCTATCTGCAGTTTCAAAAGTTTCAAGAAAAATTTTTGTGTTGCTTTTGTTTCTAGTTAGCCCGCGCCTCTCCATCGTCTTGATACTTTTTCTTGATTATTTTAATAAGCAATGTACAACATTTGATATTGGAGTTATCATGAAATATTGACTCACTTTTGTTCCTCGCATACTCTCTACTTGGTGTGGTCGCTTTTTGTCATAAATGATACTCCCTCTGTCTCATATTAACTGAATTTATAAGGTAATACACACATATTAAGAAAAAGTTTTAAAGACAAAATTTACACTCTACTTTCCACTATTGTCCTTCATAAAATCATAAATACATAGTGTAATTGATTTCTTAGAAAATATAAAAGTTCAATTAATGCAAGGGCAAATATGGAAAAAGTTTCAAACATTCATCTTGAACTTTGAAAAATTCAACTATTTTGAACCTTGAAAAAGTTTAAAAAATTCAATTATTGTGAGACGGAGGGAGTATATTATAATAGGCACATGTCCTCTTTAGGATGCTTGATTCTGGTGGTTGCATATGAATTCAGAAGATAACTTCAATGGCTTGTTAAATCCATTGGGGTCATGGTGAATGCAGAATATGTAGGAGGAAAGATGATTGCACTTTGGGAGATATAATAGTGTAATAAATATAACTTGTATTTTGTTTGTCTTACTTCAGGTACCTCTTTCATGGAAATTTTATTTTACTAGATTAACACAATCAAACTTAGTGTAAAACTTTTGTTCTTATTAATTCTTCTACTTTGATTACGTGCTTAGCTTATTGTAACATGAAAACTAAGTAATATGATGTTTACTAAAATTGACAAGGCTAAATAGTTTGTCATTTTGTCGTTCCCTTTTATGGTAGGTAGTAACTAGTGGGATTAGACTTCCACTTAAAAACGTAGTTACTAAAATTGACAAGGCTAAATAGTTTGTCATTTTGTTGTTCCCTTTTATGGTAGGTAGTAACTAGTGGGATTAGACTTCCACTTATAAAAACGTAGTTTATGTGTTGACAATAAATGTTGTTTCTTCGCTTGTATTTCTTTCATACTTAAGCATTTGACATTTTCCTTGCTCTTTGTGAAGGAAATGAAGATGCAATGTGACGACAAGAGGTAAAACTAAATTACTTCTAATCATTTGTGTAGCTTTTCTCTATGCGAGTGTCATCTCACTCTCTCTTCTTTGTCAGAGAAGTGTATGAGAAGATGGTGCAAAAACACAGAGATAAAGGCAGGATAAAAGGAACTAAAGGAGAACATATTTCTTCTCACCAGCTGCAAGTAGCTTATGAAGAATATGATGAAGGGGCTAATGTTTTTGTATTCCGCATGAAGTCCCTCAGGCAAGGACAATCCCGCAGCCTTTTAACACAGGCATCTCGACACCATGCTGCTCAGGTATTTTTTCTGTCGATGCTAATGAAATCCCTTATGTTACTTGCACCATATTTAGGGTGGTTGTTCATGAGCTTTGGTTTGGTATTCAAATCAGTTATCTTTCTTCAAGAAAGCCCTCAAGTGCCTTGAGGAGATTGAGCCACATGTCAAATTTGTGGCGGATTTGCATCATATTGATTACCACTTCCGCGGGCTTGAAGAAGACGATGGAGTTGATGCTGGCAATGAGGATGAAAACAATTTCGAGGATGACTCTGATGATGTATCTGAATCACTTGATGATGGTGAACTGAGTTTTGACTATGGACAGAATGACCAGGTTTATACATCAACCCATTCAATGGAGGTAAGCTTGTCTCCCTTTTCTTTTCCTTTTTAATTCTGGGGTTTGTATGGAAATTCATGAAATTGTTCTATTTATTTGAAGTGTGCTAGTTCTGAATTATAGGTGATCTGTATACGTGTCTGAGGGGGTGAAAGATAAAGTTATACTCTTGTAGATGACTGATCATATTAATAGCCATATCTTAAGTAATATTAGCTATTAGGATCCGTAGGATGTCGGGGTGTGTGTGTGAAGGATAAAGTTATACCCTTGTAGATGACTGATCGTATTAATCACCATATCTTAAGTAAAATATTAGGGTCCACAGGAAGATATTGGTTTGTCTTGATTAATAAGAATATAACCCCATCACATTTTGTTTACTTGCTTTAATTTTCAATAACATTCCATTCGACCATAAATTTTTAAATTGTTCTTAAATAACATTTTAAAATTCAAGAAATTAAGGGTCATGAGGTTGTTAGAGTTATGCAAGTATTTGTAATGTATTAGTTAAATAGAGATCAGTTATACAAGGATTAGTTATACAAGATTTAGTTGTTCATGAATTAGCTATTTCATCTTCTCCATATAAAATAATACACCAATCAACTCATAACTTATACACGTTTTATTTGTGTGGGGTTGAAAAATGACAGCCAAACACCATACTTGGTTTGCTGAATTTTATACAAAGCAACTGAAAAGCTACCAATCTTGGTATTAGCTGTGATTTTGATACATGAATAACTCTCTTCCTATCCAGCAACCAAACGGCCCCTTAGTGTTATGAGTTATATTCATCCAGTGCTATGTAATTTTTTTGATAAATAAGAAAGTTCCCATATTAGATTGAAATTGATCAAATTGACATCTTAATCCTGACTAAATTATAAATCCTTGGATTGGGATGGAGGTAGTGAGGTTGGAAACGACCAACAATCATTCCTCCTCGTCCGATTCTTGGTGCTAGCTCTCAATCATATCTTAAAATCAATCAATGAAGAGCCTATTTTACTTGTATACTCATTAAATTGAATCATGCCAGGATTGAACTTTAGAAAACACTGGCATTGGTGCAATGAATTAAAGATTATTCTTGATTCTGTACAGTAGTTTATTTGTTTGTACCATCTGCTTAAATACTGTCCTCGTTGGGTAATTTGATGTTCATTAGTTTCTATAACAATACCTGCACTGCGCAATATTTTCACTGATCAAGTGGTGGTCGACAACATGACGTTTCTGCAGTTGGATAAGGTGGATGCTACAGTTTCGGAAGTTGCTTCAAAGGGTGCATCGAAGGTACTAGACATTATCTTCACTGACTTCCTTTAGCAGTTGAGAAATCCTTTCTTTGGAGCCCCACTACATGTTTATGAATTTAGTCTCTTTCATAAGTTTGACAGAAACAAAAGAATTCATTTCTCACTTTGATTTGTTATGGTCTCTCCTTTCATATGAGGTTGTTGAAGTCAACCTGTCACCATCTGGAGATTGATATGATATTTTCGTCTGTTGGGTTGTATAGGAAATTTTCGGTAAGAGTCATGGTGGGAGCAGTTTTTCCTTCTTCAGGGATGTCAACAACATCACTAAATCAGCACCACTTTTGTCTGGGAGGAAACCAGATCCTGCTGAGGGTGCTGCACGAATGACTTCGTCGCTCTCAAACAAGTTTCAACCATATGTTCTACCCACACCAGTTGAGGCAAAGACTCCAGATTCGGTAAAATCATATAGCATAGACCCTCAAACAAAGCGAACTGGCCAGACTACTACTGTAGTTCAGAAGTGGCATTCGTCCCCTTTGGATCAGTTCAAATATGAAAAGCTTGTGGCAGGTGAGAAGTTCTCTGGACCGATCATCTTGAATACACAATCAGTTCCCACAGAGAGCAAAAGTAATGCAAGTCCTGGTTGGTTGCCCCCTCCACTGTCAGAGGGCCTCTCATCTGCACAGCATGATTTGTCCAATGCTAAAAAGGTGAAGAGACAAGCCTTTTCTGGCCCATTGACGGCGAAGCCCTGGCCAAAGAAGCCCGTTGTTTCTTCCAGTAGTCCAATTGCCTCAACTGTAATTCCTCTGCATTTTTCTCTGCCTTTCTTTCATACTTCAACGCCTGAACCTTCATCAACCCCTAAATTATCTTCACGCACTTCTCTCATGTCATCACCTAAAATAAGCGAGCTACATGAACTACCTAGACCACCAGCTAAGTTAGCCTCTACAAGACCTATACGTCAGGTTACTCATTCAGGACCTTTGATCTCTAAAGGCCAGGAATTTTCTGCCACAAATAAGGCGGCAGTGTCTTCAGCTGCTTCTACACTACCAACACCTCCAGCTCTTCCTCGTAGTTACTCTATACCATCTAGTGGTCAAATAGAAACATCACTTCATGTTTCTCAGCCATTGGAAGATAGGGCTTCACCTCCTTTAACGCCAATAGATTTGGCGAAGAACCACCATACATCCCCTGCTTCATAGCCTCCAAACTAGCTAGTCAAATTAACGGTGTAACCAAGAGAGCCACCATCCATTTTCTGGCTTTCCAAAGGAGCTTAATCATTCTATCACTGTAATCAGTTAGGTTGAAAGGCAGCATTTTGCTAGGTTATCCTAATGTATAGGTTCAAGTCTTATGTTGCTTCTGAGATACGGTGGCATTTTTGCTTTTACCTTGATGTATCTGTTTTGCTGTTCTCATGAGATGCAGGAGTCTTCACCTTGTTAGACCACAATAAGTGGCTCTTAGACAGCTGTTTTAAAATCATTTCTGTAAATATCTCACAAGTAACCTGTCAAGGCGAAGAAAAGTAGTGCCAAGAAGAGAGAATGTGAAATTCTAGAAATAATATGTTTTCATTTACTTCTTGGTAAGTTGCAACAGCATTTGTCATGAGATATCCTGGTTCTGTAACTTGTTGAGGCCACAAGGAAATTGCCCTTTTTGCATTGCATGTTTGTCATACAACAGCTTTTCCTGGTCTCAGGCTGCTTCTGTGCTGGCCGTGCTAGCTTGCATGACGGGCTGTGAGATGCTCGTCTATAAGCAAAGGGGACGAAAGCCCAATGAAGCACCTATGCTATGGTAAGCAAAAGGGAAAGACATTTGTATGGAGTCGCGTCAGTTGTGGATATAGACTAGGGCTATATGTAAATACATGAAAGTAAACGTAAGCGCACTCTTGAGGATCTGGTATTGGTTTATGTGAGGGAAGGTGATTGATTTTTTTTCTGGAAGTGCACCAAATGGGAGAAATGAAGTCTAGTATTGATGCTTGTATGTAAAATTTTGGATTCTTTAATTTCTTGATCAATGCAAGCGTGATTTCTTTTGTTTAAAAGGATATTTTGGCGTAGAACGTCTAAAATTCAGGATCTTTCACGGAGTGAATTTCTTGCGAAATGAAGTCGATAGTAGACATGCCGGTTTAGGATTAAGACCGATCAGTGGCGGATTTAGAATTTTAACTCAGAGGTTCGAAATATAATAGAACTAAGAAAAGCTAAAAAAAATAATGCTTTAAGTTGAATTTAAACCCTGAGTATGAAAGTTCATTTAAATAAAAATTTAACACTATGTTGAACTTTGCTTATTATTTAGGGGGGTTCAAATTTAATATATATATATAAAAATCAGAAAATTTATCTTATATATATACAGTGTATTTGAACCCCCTCACTAAAGCTTGGGTCCACCTCTGAGACCGACCACTCTATACTAGAGCAAGTCGATAGAGAAGTAACAACGTACTCTGAATATAGATGCTTTTCATACGTAGATCTTAGCCTTATCTTTATAAAGAAGTTTTTTCTAATAACCTCGACATAATTGTAATCAAAGTCAAATAATAACATTAATATAATACAAGTGATAATGTAATTATTTTTCTCTCGTACAAATATTCAAAATCACATTTTAATAATTCTTCAAAATCACAAATCTTAAATCTTGACTTGACACATCTAGGCCTTGACGTCTTGAACAATTGTTGTAATTGCATATCCTACATAAAATAATAACACACTTTATTTGTATGTTACATAAACTATGTAAATTTCCAATCTCAAAAATTGTACAATATAATTCTTTCTTTCTTTTTTTTTTTACCTGTTTTGTTAGTACGATGGACAGTCCCTGCCAGTTTATTGTCTGAAACGTTCCTGTTCATTAAATTAAAAATATTTTTCAATTTTTTTAACTAACCAAATATAAAAATATGAAAACATTATTAAAGACACATGTATTAAATATTAATTGTGCAACTTACATAAGCTCCAAACTGCCCCACAGGACAAGCTTCAAGACAGAAATTGGAATTTTCCCTGATAATTTGTTACTATTCAATCTCCTGTAAAGAACATTTAAAAAACCTCAATATAACACCAAATAATACAGGAAAAATTCACTAATAGTATCCTTTATAATTGAAAATAGTTGAATTGTCTTGAAATTTTAAATTATTCAAGTGAAATTCGAAATAGTTGAATTATCTTGTAATTTCAAATTATACAAGTGAAACTCGAGAATAAGGTGCTGAAATTTCACTTGTAATATTTGACACTTCAAGACTGATTAATTTTTTAATATTAGTCTAGAAAGTAGTAGTAAAGTTTGTGTATATTTCACCCTCCCCAGACCTCACTTGTAGGATCACACTGGATATGTTGTTGTTGTAGTCTAGAAAGTTGTTGGTAAGTATTATTCCTATCAGTTATAGAAGAAAAAATTACGCGAATAAACAAAAATATACTAGTTAATTAGCTAACATAGCTATAGATTGAATTAACTATGGTTTGCGGCAAACATCTAGCTATAATTACAGTTTAAGTTTTATATAGTTCGTGCGATTTATACAAATGTTGTGCGTGATTATAAAATACTGTGCACGAATCAAATTGTATAGTGAAGTATATAAACATTGCGAATTATACAAATGCTCTACACGAATTGTATCTTGAAATATACATACATTATATAGAAATTGCAAATTGTATAGCAAATTATACAAACGTTGTTGTAACTATAATTATGAAATGTAACTACCTAAACTATAGTTATAAAGCATAATTAAGATAATTTTAAGTGATTATATGCGAAAATTCTTCATTATAGAATCATTTGCATATTTAAGGGCCTTAAGGATAGTGGTATACTGACAGTACTCCTTCGCTCTTAGTTAAAAATCTCAAATCTAAATCTTCTATTAAAATTTTTAACGTAAATTTAAATTCAATCGAATCTTAATAAAAATATTAAAATGTAAAATAAAAAATGACTTACATCCATCGCAGAGATTTTAAATTTCCAAGAGATGATGGGATAGGGCCACTAAGGTTGTTATGATCTAACCCCAAGCTCACTAGGTTTGTTAGGTTCCCTAACTCACTTGGGATTGCTCCACTAATTGAATTATCTTGAATTTGCCTGTCCAAAATTTATTAAACAAAAAAATATTTAATTACACCTTAACTTGCATTATTAGATATATATATATATTAATTAAAAAGGAAGTAAGACTACTTTATTAATTAATAATAGATATATATATACTAATTAAAAAGGGAAATAAGACTAATTTATTAATTGATAATCTTACAAGTATTGAAGATTGCTTAGCATCCCCAATTGAGGTACCAAAGTCCCAGAGAGGTTAGCAGCTCCTAGGTCCCTTCATTAGTATGTCAGAATTAAAGTCAATATATTAACAAATAAATTTTGTTTGTAGAGACAAGTTCAATTCAAAATATATAGATAACCTTTAAATTTGTCAATAAATTTTATTTAGATATTCAAACTATGTTTTATCTTAATTTAATTTTTAAACACATTGATAAAATATTTTTATTAAACACTTTCAACTCAGAGTCTGAAAAAAGTTTTCTGTTTGTTAACTAGATAAAATATATCATATGCTTTAATTATACATATTGGCCTCAATCATAATAAACTTGAGGTCTTATAATTTATTGAAGCTAATGCATGTAATGAAAAAAATCAACAAATTTTAAGTGATTAATTTTTTTAGGTAATGAACATTTTAGACGAGCAAAAGCTTTTTCAAACTTTAAATCAAAAGTATCTAATAGATACACATTATCATGTATTCAGGATTTCAATCAAAATAAATCTTAAATCAATCATCTAAATAAAATATATGAAGAGATTATTGATATATTTTGCTTTTTAGGTATATTTCAAAAAATTAAATGGTGACATACACTCTTACAACACTATTTTGGTAGTTGCATGTGACATGAAACCATGTGCAAGGGTTGACTAAAGTTGGGTCCCAACTTTGAAGGACATTGTTTGGGTCTGCCAAATTTACTTTGAATGCATTAAGAGCATCCCCTGTTAATCACAAACACAAGAACAATATGAGAAAACAAAGAAATATCAAACTCACCAACAATGAATTCATTGAATTATTGATCTGTTTATTTTTACTTATCATGTTTTTTGAGGTTAACTTGACTAAATTTCAAAGTTAAGTTGAAGTAATTATATTTAATATTTAAAATATAAAATTTAGATGATTGAAAACTATACGAGGATTGCTATAAGTTTCAATCTTTCCCATATTAATATGATAAAAGAAAATACATCTTAAAATATTGATCAAAGTTAATTCATATAATTTGACCTCAATAAATGAAATAATAACAAGTAAAAGTGAACGAAAAGAGTATCTAATTTTTTATTTGTTTGATTTTATGTGTTTTAGTTTAATTAAGCATAAAACTTAGGAATATGAGAAGATTTTTCAATCATTTAATCTTAAGTTAGAAGGTGTACTATATAACATATTAAGGGCATGTCTAGTATTTCCTATTGTCAACCGTAGTTGTTCATTATTTCACTTCAAACAGATATTATGGAGAAGTAAATAATAGATGTAATTTTATCAAATCATTTTTATTAAATATAAGTCATTTAGATATTCAAAAATGATTACTATTTACTAATAAGGATAAAATAGACACAAAATATTAAATTATTCATTAATTTTATAATCTGAATAAGTATCGTTGGATATTCTAAAATAAGATAAAAGATAAAATACATAAATTAAAATGGATAAAGTACTGAACATGAAAGAGGAATTGATACTTAACCTTCAGAGTTGCATTCAACAGCTATAATGGCAAGTGCACCAACCAGGAACACATTGGCAATGAACCTCATTTTCTTGTATTAGATATTATCTAGGTTTTCTGCAATATTTTTGTGTATTTATACCAAAAAACTATGTGGATTTGCACATAGAGATCATCTAAACAAATAATAAAGTATTATTGAAAGCAATTAAATAATTTAGGTGTTTGACCTGATCAAATGAAGAGACAATGTTAGAGGATGTATTCATTAAGGCATTCTTTCTCATGTGTTATCTGCATTGAAGTTTGATTATTTTAATCTTTGATTAAGGGAAGAGCAATCTCATCTACTGTATCACATTCTTTAATAGTCTTTCTCGTGTGTTATAGCTCATAGTTTTAAGCCCCTATTCTTTAAAAAAATTATCGTCTTTAAATCATAAAAAAATAAAAAGAAATCATTTAAAAACAACCACACAATAATGACTCATAATTGAAAAACATGATGACAATGTCTCCTATTTGCAAAAAAAGACGTAATTAGAATTTTAAATTAGAATTTTGAATTTCTTTTTTTTTCATTAAAAAGTTGTTAAATTCATAATTATTGTTATGGCTTCGTAACTAATGATATTTTTTCATAACGAATATTCCAAGGGATATGCTTTAGTTTTTTCTTTTGGTTTGGAAATTGGACTAAAGAGAGAGTCAAGGTAAGAGCATTTTACAAGTCAACTTTATTAGTGTTCGTATTAAAATTAATAATTAGTTTTAGAATAATTACCTAATTACATATCTTTATTTATCATATTTTCTATTATTCTCACATATTTTCAAAAGTCCATTCTTTTCATTCAGATATATTAATTCAATAATCTAGACACATTAATTTAGTAATCTGAATACATTAATTCTTCTTAAATTATCTCTATATTTAATGTATCATGCTTTAAATATTACCTGTTAATACTTGAAAAGTCTAATTTTTATATTCGGAACTGAATTAATGATCTGAATTAGTGAATTAATGTATTCGAATTGTCATATGTTTTTAGGAATTTTTGTAAATTAAAAAAGTGTAGAAAAAAATAATAATTAATTCTTTACACTATGTAATTATGTAAACTCTACATTTTATTTTGATTTGCACAAAACAATTTTTGGATGACCTTTATTAGGAGTGGACATGAAATTTCCACTTTTTGAATGATTGGTTTGAACTTCTAGATTATAGTTTGACTCTCGTATCTTATTTATAAAATAAATAAATTCTGAATTTAGTATTATGAAGTTTCAGATATTCGATCGTTTTTTTAAACTTATATTCAACCCTAACACTATGAGTCCAATTTTCAAATAAGGTGGCTCTTTTGGTATTAAAATTTCTACATTGAAAATGATATGTAAAGCCAATTCTAATGTTATTATAGGTGAACGACTTCGAGAAGATTTTGAATTGACTCAGTATACGTAATTTTAGACTAGGTATTTTAATGCACATGCCGTGTTTTACTAGAATTGATCAAATTAATTAAGATTAAAATTTTAATCACTTTATTGTAGCAATGAGAATTCAATCAGTGGCGGATTTAGAATTTTCTTTAAAGGGGTTCAATTCAGGATTTTCTTTAAAAGGGGTCAAAATTTTAAGAAGTAGACGCACGAATTAATCGAAAAGGGTTTAGAATATAGTATATATACATAAAAAATTATTTTTACCATATAAAAATGATATAATTTTTCATCGAAGGAGGTCCAGATGAACCCTTAATTCCTTGTAGCTTCGCCACTGACTTCAAAGTACAACTCGACTTAGGTTTGTGATGTTTAAACTTTTCATTTGATTGTTGATTAGAGTTATGCTGGAATTATCAGTGTGAAATTAGTTATGAATATAATGATAATGTAAAGATTATTTATGTAGGGTTCAATTAAGAATATTTTATTTATTTATTTATATAATTATGTATAAGTTATTTTGTATTTTATTCTACATAAAAATATAAAATATATTATCTCATTCGTGCATATGTATGCACATTGATTCATGAGGAGAAGTGAACTAGTCAAAAACTATTTTTAAGTGATTGGGTATACAATTAAACTTCGTTATAATGGCAACGTTAATTTAAAATATCATAACTTATATAATAAAATATTGTAAAACGATGATTTTACAAAGTGTGTATCATTATAATAAATATTACTATTATTAATAAGTAAAGATGTTACGGAAAAATAAAATATAACATCAAAAATGTAATCAATTTTAAAGAAAATCAAATCGTTTTAGGGGAACGGGTTGATTGTCAGGATAAGAATAAAAAATTATTTGGGCAAATATTTTTAGAAAAATAAATATTGCTTTTAACAATTTTTTTATTTATTATTAT
>JAOTQJ010000001.1:4016272-4030102 GCA_025642045.1 Solanum sejunctum | reverse complement strand
ATAATAATATTATGATGAATTTTTGCTTGTATTAAAAGTATGTATGAAGTACAAATATATTATAAATATTTAAAAATATATTATACTTGTTTAATAATAAATTGACGTAATGTCTCACGTGGCTTTTGCTATTCTCCTTTTACTCCTCTCTTTGACAACCATGTGGCTATTTAGTTGTCTAAGAATTATTATTTCTAAAAATAAAATTGGATTTTTTTTTCTGGTTATTATATTATACAAGATATAAATTATGATATTTAAACATTTAGAAAATATATTAAAAATTTGATTATTTTTGAAATTTTATTGGTTTCACATAAATTGGAACAGAATAAATAATCTATCATCATCAACATACCCCAGTGCCTCGAAAGGCTCCCGCTCATTGCTGGGTGAGGGGAGGTCGGATGTACGCAGCCTAACCCCTATGTTTAAAAACATAAAGCGGCTGTTTCCAGATGACCTATGAGGAGCGTCGAAAGTTGCATTGACTAACTGCTACTTCACAAATGAAAGAAGCGCAGACAGTTTAAAGAGTCATTTTGTTTTATTCCATTATACTCCAAAGCCAAAAAATAGTCAATCTTTGACTCCATCCAAGATTGATGGAAAGAGAATAAATAATCTATATTATTTGGAAAATGACGACAAAAGTATTACTCCCTCTGTCCCATTTTATGTGGCATCCGTTTCTGTTTAATCCGTAACAAAAAAAATATCACCTTATTCTAATTGAAAATAATTTAACTTTAACATTCTCCTTTTACCGTTAATAAAATTGAAATTTTCGTTTTATCCCTAATGAAATAATTTTCAGCGACACAAATATCTAAGAATGAATTTAGACCACAAGTTTCAAAAGTCCTACTTTTGTTTCTTAAACACAATGCTAAGTCAAAGGGTGCCAGATAAAATGAGATGTAAACAATATAAATTACTATAATGAACAACTTAAAATACATACAACATTTGGTTGATTGTAAAATTTTATATGTGGCATATGAGTAATATACATTATTTTTAAAACTGCGTAAAAATTACTATAAATCATAATAATTAACGATATAAAATATTTAAAATTTATGTAAAATATTGAATGACTCTACAAATTTTATTTGTGCCCCATAAAAAATAACACACATTGGAGCTGTGTTGGTATCCGCTCCTATGTCTAGTGGAAAAATAGTGGAGTTAAATTAACTGAAAAACAGTTAGATGAGGAGTAACAAAAGGGCAATTCCACTGGCCTAAATCATCATGAAAAGGATATACATTATTGTTTCTTCTTGCTTACCCCCATAACTTGATTTAAGCTCACACAACGGCAATCAACAATAGAAAATAAAATCTATTGTATAACATGACAAACCACAAACTGCATTTTACTTCATCCATTCTCTTGAACAAACAAGAAATATACATACATATACACAAAAATCCAAGATCATGCCCTTATGCAGGTAAGGCAAAACTTTTTTCTTCCCAGTTTGGAGGGTCCATAACCAAACAAAAATCAGATTTCTCAAAATCGGCAACCTACACAGAAGGAAGAAAGCTCGCTTAATGAAACAAGCAAATTTTAAATTGACATGAGATCCATGAAATGAGCGCGGAACATAGTTGGATCAGTAAAAGCCCATTACCTTCTGATTGCAGCTTGGACAATAATGATACTTGTGCCAGAGGCAATCCATTGATGGACAGAGAAAGCATACTCCAAGCATAAATGGCATCATGCAACCAACAAAAGCTGCAGGACTTGGCTTTGATCTGAATAGAACACGCATTGGAGGAAATTAGAATTTCGCAAGAAATAGATTATCAACTAACAAGTAACTGACACACACTCAAAATAAGGCCATAAGTAAGAAAGCCCATCAATTCAAAGCTGACGGAAGTTAAAGAGAGAAGTAGACATAAACTTGGATAGACCACTACAGGAGAAGTCACGGCTTATGCCCACGAAGACAAATTTTATCAGTTACTGCGAAGACAAATTAAGAACATAATATGGATCTATAAGGCACATATTGCAAATGCTGATTTTAGTTGCTTCAAACATTCACAAAATAGAGAAGTTGGGAATGACATATACAAGTCCAATTGCTGCTGAATTGCTAACAAAATTAACACAAGACATATTATCCATTGTGTCATTCAGGCTTCAGAGAAAAATCAAACAAGATATAGTCCTTGGGTAATGCAGCCAACAAAAGCTGCGGGACTGGGTTTTGATTTGAGAGCAACAAGTATTGGAGGAACTCAGAACTTCACCAGAGGCAAGTATATTAAACATTGGATAGACCTCTACTGGAGAAGTCCGAAGCAAAGTTGTTTGTAGTAGAAGACAATTTTTTTATCAGTAGCCAGAAAGACAAATTAAGAACATAATATGGTTTCAGAAGATATTGCAAATGCTGACTTCAGGAAATTGCTTCATACATTCACAAAATAGAGTAGTGGGAAATTGCATATACAAGTTCACTTGTTGCTCGAGTGCAAAAAATCATCAGATAATAATCCAGAAATTGCAACAGATAAAGAAGTAAAGGAGGTTTGTGATGTTTTTCAATCTATTCTACTACCTAATATAGTATCCTTGTGACTGAAGATGACCAATCGGTCAAAAGACAGACCACAAAAGCTATTCTTGCATTGTTCTGAAATTTCGTCAAGCTTATCCGCTCATTTGTTCCAAACTAGAGTTTCTAGTTTCAAGATTGCGCTATTAACCTATTAGTATGTGTTCCTATTAGTGAAGTAATTCAATGAAGCAACAACCGGTACCACAGAGAAGCAGCCATAAACTACAGAGTAGAATGTATTGACCTATTTGAAAAACCATTTTATGTAGTTGAAAAAACAAAATTAACATCAGATTTCTAAGTATCCTTTGTGCCATTCAGGTTTTGACCAAAAACCAGAAAAGAAATACTCCTTGGGGAAATGACGACACTACCCTCCCCAATGAGAGGTATCATTAATTTACTAGGCCCACTGAAATACACAAAATAGCCCCTAAAGAAGAACTAAACATCTGGTTAGCGTCTACAAGTTCTTACTCCAGTCATGGACACTTCACTCAGAACTTGGTCATCCACTAGGTCAGCTACATCTTGTGGACTTTGTTGAGGATCTATACATACAGGATAGGAGATACAATTAATAATATTTAAATGCAATCTCCCTTTTATCCCTTTCAGTGTCATTCCCTTTCAAGTTTAACCAACACCAACAAGGAAGTTAATTGACAATATTTTTGAAAAGTAGTTGTTAATAGCCAAGCTGGTTGAAGCAGTATTTGATTTTGACATAATTGTATGCAAGATTGTGCAAGTTATTAATTGCAAACCACTGCACTACCAGGAATGAATATAGGAATTGGGAAGACATTTAGGGAGCCATGTTTTTGTGAAAGGATCATCATATTTATGTTCTCAACTTTGAGTAAGGAGAAAAGATGAGCCTAGCTATAAAATGGAAGAAGATAAGAGGGGAAACAATGTAATATTGAACGCCTCTGAACTCAACATATCCATTACTGCTGCCAGTGATATGAGTCAATTCAGCTAAATCAATCCATGAACTTTAGCATAATATACATACATATGCAAAGCATATAAATTTACACAGAGATGTATGTATGTAAGTGTATATACTATCTATCTCTACTCCTAATACATTAAACTTGGTCAGTTACAAAGTGCATGAAAAATTTCATGCTAAGAATGCGCTGCGCTGTCATATGGATAGTCTGTCTCTTGTAATTTGGGTTCTATCTATCCGATGTGATGGACTTTGTCCATGCAATTTTCCTACATGGGCCTGTCACTATAATGTACAGCCACTGAAATTGGAAAAAGGAGAGCAGTTTTCTTTTTACCCTAACAGGTACTTCTGTACTCTTAGCATTGTTACTTTGGTAGACAAGCTTTTTTAGAAAGGTAAGTCAGTATGCCAGACCATTAGCAGACAGGAACAGCAATGTCCCTGTCTAAGGTGCAAATGCAGTGAAAATCACAAGTCTCCGTAAGTATTGCTATTGCAAAAGTCTGTTTCTTTAGCATCCTTTTTTTTCCTTTCTTTTTCCTTTCAATATTGGTGGTGTTCGGGCCAGCATGACCGCACCTAGACTATTTCACCGTGTACTTGTTACCTCCAACAAAGATACACAGCTGACTCTATCCACCAACGTCTTTAGCATCTTCAAGACCACAAGAAACCCTTCTCATTTTGGATATCATCATTAGCCAATGAAAGAATCTGGAGAAGAACATTTATGTTATGCTTTGGAGACAAAGAAGAAAAGGGCTGACTGCTTACTAATTGTGCTAGACTTGGAAGAATTTCAAAATCTCTTAATTACGTTTAACATCATAGGTGGATGAAGTTTCCGTTTAAGTAGCCATCAAAAGAATCAGTGGTACACTTAACTCAGGAATGAACTAGACCATAAACCAAGCTCAGAAATGAATTATGATGCTCAAACTTCAGAAGCAATGAATACTATCGACTCAAATATTGCCACATCTCATATTAAAAGACTTGATAAGACTGCGTCACAAACAATATCTGCATAAACATGGTCTAACAGTAGTCACATGAAGTGCAAAAGTTACTATTAAATAATATTCGTTACAAGGGAATGAAGATAGTCCTTTGAGGTAATACTAAAGTCTCATACCTGTTAAACTCTTATAAACAAAGGTGGAGTAGGGACTGTGTTCGCTGAAGGATCCATAAGGAGGGAAAAACTGCACCATTTTTGTTACAAACTATATTACAGATATTAGCTAAAGAATGAAAAGTGATAGTAACTTTCCATGGTTGCACCAAGATTTATCTACACCGAGAATAAAGTAACAGAATGTTTTTGCAAGCCCCATACAACAATATGCATAAAACTATTGCACCCTGCATTAGTCAACGGTAGCAGGTGCGCAAAAGGGATATGCTCTTCCAAACTTCTTCCGACTTCTTGATTCTTTCTTATCCAACTAAACTGTGATGCAGTTAGCGGACCAGAGAGATAGAAGCCTGTTTGACTATTATCTTTTCCTTCTTTTTTCTAGTTTGGGAGGTTTAACTCTAGGTTTGGGAGGTTTAACTTTTTGCCAACCCAACTTATTTGGTACTGAAAACGAAGTTGTTGTTGGAGGTTTAACTTTGTGTTGGCACAACAATAGCTGGTAAATATCCTTAAAGCAGTAAAATTGAAAGGATTTCAACCCAATAACAAAAAAAGAGGAACTGCTGTTACTACCACTAAAGCTCAATCCAGAATAGTTTGAATCAACTACATTTTTCCATTTTAGTTTGGTAAGCTATAAGCATCGTCAATAACCATTCACCTCCATTTGGAGTATTGATAAATTCGTCGATGAAGCAACAAAGTTGCACATAGGTTGCAGACAAACAAAAGAAAGTTTGCACTTTTACCATCAAATTGTAAGAATGGTCCTTTTGATATCAGTTTTAAGCAATCTTAATGTGCAGATTCGGTGCTCAAGGAAGCAGGGTACAAAAACTAGGGACTCAATAAAAGGATCAAGGCAAAACTAAGACAATTAAATGAAAGGTTACAAGCTCAACAAGGCTAACTAGTGATAGAGTATCTCTTTTCACTAAAATACACATTATATAACAATGAAAGCCTATTAATATTCCAAACACAGCAATACTTTGATTTCGCTTCAATAACATGAAGAGCAAATTCTAGACTGAAGGCACATGTCTCACTCAAGACAAATAAATACAATCTAAGGAAATGCATGATCATCGCGAACTTCATAATAAGAAAGGCACTAGGATTAAAATACTCACCAAAGTTGCAAATTGCAATTATCCCAAAAAAGATAAAAGAGGGAAAAAGGAGAAGGAAGAGAGAGAATTACTTGACTTGGGTGAGACCGGTATTACCACAGTGAAGGCAATTGAAAGGAGCAGGTGTATCTCTGTAAATAGTTTGCTGAATCGGAATTCCTTTAGGATCTCCATAAATGGCGTTTGGTGGAACCATACCTGCCTGATAAGGATTTTCACCCACATAGTATTGCTGCTGGAATTGCTGCGGCATCGGAGCCTGGTATGTCGCCGGATTGTAAGGGATTCCGACGGCCGGTTCTTCGTACTTCGCCATCTCCGGTAATCGATTTGATTATGCGATGAGAATAAAATTTTCAGATTTATTGCATATCACGCGTTTGTAGAATTGTTGTAGCTTTATAGGGAGGATTTTTTTAATTAATTTTGGTTTCTAGAAAATATTGACTTTAAAAAATCCGTGTTTTTTGACTTTGACTTTATCTACGTGGCGTTCTATTATTGGTTGACTGGGAATTGATGGCCGCCTTCGTTTTATTTTAACATTATTTTCTAATGAAGTGATACCGGCATTCGTATAGTGTATATCATAGATACACTTTCATGACTACTACATATATACGGGATATATTAATAAATAAATAACACGTGTAATCGAAAAGGTAAATTATTTTGTTATCCCCTTATTTTCATAATTCATAGTTTTAATTATTCTTGTGTGTTTGATATTATGAGAGTATATATATATATACACTCTGATGGTATTGAGAAGAAAGAAATAGTGTTTCAGTGAAACTACTTATTTAGAATTTAATAAATAAAATTATAATTTTAATAATTTTTTTAATTCTAAAAAAAAGAGTTCAATCTTGCATGATACTGATAGAGTATCAATATACTAATGGAGTATCATAAAAGATTAAGTTCAGTGTTATATGATATCATTATCATATATCCATATAGTATCACAGAGTAGTAATGTCAACATCATTGCAATTCAAGTTGAGGGCAATTTTAATAAATGCTTTCACAATTAAATTCATTTTGTAGTATAAAAAAAAAAATTGTTTCAAAATTCTGACTACAATTACAAATCATCATTCTTTGAAGCATACTTATGTATAATAAATAATATATATCATAATATGTTTCCATTTTTTTCAAAGCATCAAAAAACTTTTTTCGTAGATATATAAAATCTCAGCTCAAATATACGTACTCTTTATCAGATAAAGAATTCTTAATTGAATACATATGTATATTTGTCATATACATATTTTGACCATCATCTCTCCTCCTCTCCCTTTCGTCTCTTTTTTCTCTCTCACCAAAAATCGTTATCTCTGATGAAAACTTTACCAAATGAGTGAGGAAAAGTTCTATCAGCTATGAAGTTGAAAGTTTACTCCACGAAACTAACAAATGGAGTAATTAAGTTATTTTTAAGGAATGGTATATCTCAATATATACGACTTTAAATTTGATACATAATTAATAAATATAGAGATAATAAGTAACTATTTGAAAGTATAAATTAGACTAGTATATATGATATAAATATATGTTTCATTAGATAGTTTTTTCATAATTAATTTTGAGCTTCTTACATAATTGTCTATGAGACATAAAAACAACAAAAATACCCATTATATATAATATACCAATGCTGTATAATGTATCAATATGATGTATAACAGTCCATCTTCCGCATCATAAGTTGACTTTTATTTTTAATTTCGTTCAATTTAAATCTCCTCTAAATTGTCTCAACTTTTGGATATGCTTCTCTTGATGTTTCTGTTCTTTTGGCCAATTATTTACACAAAATTTTCAAGTTTACGGCAAGTTAAAATTTTAAAATTTATTTTTTTTTAAATAAATATATATAACATAACAAAATATTTAATTTAGTTTGAAATGCCATATTAATTAGCTGACATCTGTTTACATTTACTTGTCACTTATTTTCAAAATAGTTTCTTATTTTTACTTATTATTTTGACATATCAAAAAAAGATAATTATTTTTTCATTGTTTATCCTTAGCATTAAATATTATTATTCAAATTATTTTTCAAGATCTAATATTCCCTCCATTTGGATTTGGTGATCAAGTTTTTACTTAACCCATTTATTAAGAATATAATTATTGGTATAGTGAATTTAAATTTACCTCTATAAATTGATAGGATTCTAAATATATTTACTAACCATATTTTTCAAAGACATTAAGTTAAATGCTAATAAATTGAGGATATAATAAAAAAAATTATCTTTCTTGATTTTTTGAAAATGACAAGTAAAAGTCATTGAACTTTATTTCACTCGACTTTGAGAATTTATCTAACATAGTCATTGAACTAAATAAAATTAAAATTTTCATAATAATTTAAGAGTATAATTGGAAAGATGTTCTTTTGTGGAGTTTTATATCAAACACAATATTAGGTGGAAAACAATGAACCAAACACTTGATAAAAAAAATAATTCTACATTATTATTCATCCTTGTATCAAATGATCCCTAAAATCCCTAAAGTCACTCAATTTTATTTAAATAATATTATACATAATCTAATTAAATAAATTTTCACAGCAAAAGAATTATTCAACTTTACCTAAGTATCATATCTAGAAAATGTGTCATTTCTTCATCCTAGTGACTCTCTGAGAAATTTTGACAAATTTGAGTATTTTTTATCACAAAAAAAATAATTTAGTATTTCTCATTATACTTAGCTAAGCTTGTGTATTCATTATAAGACACATTTAATTTGTCATGAATCTAACACAAGGTAAATTTAATGAATTTACTTTTCAATTATTAATTACTTCATTTTTTCACCTATTACCATAATAATATGCGGTACATAAGTCAACTTTACATTTCAAACTCACACATTCAGTCAAATAAATAAAAATTGTAAGAATATATATTTTTAAACCCAATTTTATCTTTATAAGTCAATTTCTATTTTTATTCAAAATTAAAAACAAAAGTAAAGGCTAAGGAATATGACATAAAGGCTAATAATATGACATAAAAGCTAAAGAAATAACATAAAATTTAATAAAAATATAAATATTTTTAGAGATTAACACATAAAAATAAAATTAGATCTGAAATGTATATTCTTGCAAATTTTTCCAATAAAAGTGTGTTGAGACAGTGGGCAATTTCATGAAATGAAGAGAGGGGATGATGATAGCTTCATGTGCTTGCTTAAAATATTAGCAATAGAAGAAGTTCAAATACCTCAATAGCTCTTTAAATCTATTTGTGAATTTTATTTAGACATTTAAATTAATCATCTGAAATATGAAACATCAAGTTGCTTTAATATAGGTATTAATAATGGTGGAATCAGAATTTTAATTTAAAAAGTTTAAAATTTAAAAAAATAAGTATATGAATCATAAGAAAGAAATTTGACATCTATTGTATATAAATAAAAAAAATAATTAACTATATATAAATAGTATAATTTTTTATTGAAGTGATTCAGATAAATCCTCTACCTATAGAGTGGCTCCGCCACTGAATATTGATATGTATAATCAAATGATCTGACATATTATATGTGAATATGTAATTAGCATTTGAGAATATACACATATTTTAACATTTGAAGTAAAAATATCTTATATTATTAGTAACACTTTATCATATATTTAAATGACATATCATATAATTCAATTTTACTGAGTTATCCAACCAATAAAGAATGACTAAAGTAATAAACTAAAGATGATAGTTTCATGTGCATGGTTAAAATGTTAGGAATAAAGAATGATTAAAATAATAAACTGTGGCATTGGACAGAGGTTTAAAGAATTCATGAAGCAGAGTATGTTCCCTTCTAGCAATGTGTGGGGAGAATGAATTGGGAATCTCAACATCCAATAATCCAATTATATTACGGTCACTGCTGTTTATGACAGTCAACACACAAAATATTATTTTTTATTTTATATTAATTGAATTTATATATATCAAAAAAATATTTAAAGATAAATTTTACACTATATTTTCTACTATTGCACTTTATAAAATCATAAATATATAATATAATTTATTTTCTAAAAAATACAAAAATTTAGTAAATAAAATGACAAATATAAAAAAATTTCAAATATTTATCTTAAAATATGAAAACTTTGAAAAAACCCTTAAAAATTTAATTAATTTAAGACGGAGTGAGTACACTTATAAGTTTTAAGTAACACTGAATGAACATTGTCCAAATGTTAATGTCAAAAAGTCCAAAAGACTACAATGCCCTTGAGTCATGTTAGGTGGGATTGATCAACTTTTTCCTCCAAAACTTGACTGACTATTTTTTTCATTTATTACTTTCTCTATTTCTAATTTGTGTCACCTGAGCAGGAATTACTCCATACCATAAATAGATAGTTTATAAGACTTGTTAATTTGAAAAATCAAAACATAATAAGTTGTTTGTTCTCACTTTTATTTATTAGCATAAAAAAGGAGATATATTAATGTGGGGTAAAAGAAATAAATAGTAAAATTGATAGGATTAATAAATATTTTCTCTGCTCACTTTTGCTTTCTCACATTTGAACTTAATATATTCATTAAGAAAATAATAGTTAATATGATTACTTTATTGCACTAATCCTATTAATTGATGTATAATATTATGTAATGCCTTAGAAATTTCTAAGCATAGACCAAACCTTAAGAAACATAAAAAAATTCAAGTATGTTGTAGTCTGAGAAGTACGGACACTTTTACGATCTTAGATGTATATCAGTCCTCAAAAGAATATAATAGACGTGAATGACACTCGAAAATCATTCCTGATTCTCAAGTGAACTATTTTGTGTGATCACTTATTCAACTAGTGGAAGAATCATGATATCACAAAAATATTTAAGTGGACTCTTACTTATCATTGTCACTGGAAGAGTAGCTTTCAAAAAATAACTCAAAATATAACTCAAATCATATCCCTATATCAATAAGAATAATTTTTAAACTCAAATCCAACGCTATCTAATTTAGTCTAAGAAACCTCTATCAACTCATAAGGTGTCGAAATAATTCTATAGCTATCTCAAAAGAACTGCTCAAGCAATTAAATAAACAAAAATAAAGAGGGTCTTTATGAATTCGAGGAGGTCTCACCACTTCTCTGGAACGAATGGATCTTCAACAAAAAAACATTTACTGAGGATCTCTAGAATCTATATTTGTATCATAAAAAGATGTAGCACCAAGTGACATCGAATCATGGACTATACGCTATGTAAAATATCTGAACAGAAGCATGCTCAAGAATACTCAATGACAAGAATAAAGTTTAACTCAACTCAGTATGATATGCAATTTTTTTTTTAAAAAAAAAATGCTCAATAATCATAAGTGAATTTATGCCAATCAATAAAGTAGTATATTTCCTTATTAGAAAGCTCCTCTAATCGACAGCCATCACCTGATCATATTGTCAATCATACAGGAAAATACTTAGTTTAGATGTTTAGAGTACAGTCTTATGATCTAAGCAATGATCAAATAGAATAAATATTGTTAAACCAATAGCCAATCCAAATCCAACATCATAAGACTGGTATAAAGCGGAACTAGTCAAGAGATAAAAGACATCACAACAATCTATCATCATCTAGTCTATAAAATCTCTATCATTACTATTAAAGTGGTACCAATGACATATCCATGACTACCTCAAATCAAGATAGAAAGGGTTAAATTCAAAGCTAAACGATAAATAGGGTATCCTTTGAAAGCATGAGAGGACTTACCAATCATCTGCTTTAAACTCGCGTCTGTCCCAATATGACAATCATTTACTCTGCCATGGTGAGTTGCAGGGAGTTAAAAACTCAAAATTTGCATTTCAAAGTTTCAGTTTCAATACACTCTCAAACTATGACGTTCCAAAAAAAATCAATCCTTTGCGCCAAGATCATTTTTGAAAGTTATATTCGTTTGAATTTGATTTCATAAAGGCGTACTAGCTTCTTTTTGTCTTGACTATCGATCGGCTCAAAAGATTGAGCTCACTTTTCATACCCAATTCATTATCGGATTGCCCATTATCTTACATGACTTAGAATTTGTCTAAGTCAGCCTAGACTCAAAATTTTCAAGTTACTACTTGAAAGTTTTGTGATCCGAATTTTTTTCGCATTGACCCACCCATAATGACGGAAATATGTCGTTACACCTTGTATGGTTTTAAGCAATTCAAATTTTTTGAATTATCTTTGTGATTGAGTTAGACTTAACTCTACTTCATTAGCTTCTTCTCAAATATTATATTTTGAAGAAAAACACACTAAATTATCCCACTTTTTGAGTTTGATAATTAAATTATTGAGAGCGTGAATTTCAAATATGAACTATCATTCAATAATTAGCGAAAATACAACTCGATTATTTTTTATGGTATATGTACACTCTCTCATTTGTTTAAAAATTCTCTCACATGAAAAAATAATGCTACCATGAAAAATCTAAATAAATTAAGATTAGAATAAATGCTAAAATTATCACAATATAAATTAATTTATTCTAGCCATGATATCTACCATCTTCTTCTCCACTTTTCTTAATTGTGGTATCATATTTTTCGTGACGTCGATTACTTTGACTTAAAAGGGGAGAATTTGGGGTTTTATAGGAGTTAATTCAAAATATTTTAAAAAATTAATATCAGAGCAAGTAGGATCATTATATATGCTAGATGGAAGAAGATTTTATTGAGAAACGTGGCTAGAAGGATTTTAAATAAAAATTTGGTTTAGTCAATGTCTATGCATATTTTTCGCTAATCATTGAGTGATAATTATGAATAACACTCACATTTTTAGTAATTTAAATATGATATTCAATAAAATATTAAAATAATTTAGATATAGTTTTGACCTGAAAATTTATTTTAAGTTTTCCTACTTGAAAATACTGATTTCATCGGACATTACAGCTAACAATCTTCATCTTTTAATTCAAAGCAAAGTAAATTGAGAAAGCATACAGGTGAGATTTGATACACTAAATTTACCACTTTGAAATTTTGTTCATTCATTCATACTTGGTCCAACACTGGACAGTGAAGTTACTGATTGGTATTTAGAAAGTGATTTGGATTTGTTGGACAAAGTAGTAAAGATGAAAGTAAGAGGACTAATACTTCAACTACCTTGTTGTCTTTTATAATCCATCTTTTTGTGGGGTTGGGATTTTGGGGGAAAGGTGAAGAATATGTGCTATGACAGTGATAATGACAAGGGGTGGGTATTTGGACCTATGAGTATAGTGAGTAAGGCAAATGTCTAAATATTACCTATTTATAAAATAGGAAATATACGCGGGTAAGAATAAGATGATGTCTGACCTTGTATTATAATAGATTAATATAATAAGTCGTGCATTTATATCTTGTATTGTTATTGTGTACCTTATATTTGTTATTTTAATATATTTACATATTATCGTTTTCTTTTTACCTTAGTCGTTTTTCTTTCTTATCCAGCATCTTCGGCTTTTAGGGCCTCATATTTTTGAGACGAGGGTCTTTCAGAAATAATATTTCTATTTTTATGAGGTAGTGATAAGGTATGCGTACATTTTATCCTCCACAAATCCCACATTCTACTGGGTATGTTGTTATTGTTATTATTATAAAATAGGAAATATAGGTGGGTAAGAGTAGGATGATGTCTGACCTTGTGTTATAGTAGATTAATAGGATAAGTCGTGTATTTATATCTTATATTTGTTATTTTATTATATTTACATATTATCATTTTCTTTTTACCTTAATCGTTTTTCTTTCTTATCCAGTATTTTCGACTTTTAGGGTCTCACATTTTTGAGACAAGGGTCTTTCAGAAATAATATCTCTATCTCTATGAGATAGTGGTAAAGTCTGCGTATATTTTATCCTCCACAAATTTCATATTTTATTGGATATATTGTTATTATTATTATTATAAAATAGGGAAAGTAACACTTTTAGTC
>JAOTQJ010000001.1:3991206-4007052 GCA_025642045.1 Solanum sejunctum | reverse complement strand
TACGAATGCCATGTGTAAAAATATGGAATATGACGTGTATACTTTATGCTTACGTGCATACACGTGGCATCTCAATATTGGCTGAAAAATACGTCATCGCGATTGAATCTCACGCGCCACATCAGCGACTGGTCTGTACCTACTTGTTCAGGAATTGCCAAGTTAAGGGTCCTATTTGTGCATTTTAAAAGTTTAAGTTTCAACTTACAAAATGATGTCAAGTTAAGGGACCAATTTGGAAGTTTACCTTCTCTTATACGATGGTTTGTGATTTTTATGATCTACGAAAAAAGCAAGAGTTGTTCATTTGTACCGTCACTTATAATTTTTGTGATCTACAAAAAAAGTAAGAGTTGATTTTGATTTTTGTGATCCACCAAAAAAGCAGGAGTTTGAATTTTAGTATGATTGTTTTTTGATCTATTTTTTATCAATTTCGAATGGAATTAAAGATTTATTATTTTTTTATTTTGAGGTATAATGGAATAAAACAAAATGATTATTTAAATTATCTGTATTTCTTTCAATTGTGAAATAACAGTTAGTCAATGTAACTTTTGATGCTCATTATGGGTCATCCGAAAATAGTTGCGCTATGTTTTTAAACATAAGAGTCAAACTGCATATATATACGACCTCCTCTTCTCCCGTAATGAGCGAGAACCATTGAGACATTAAAATAATTTTATTATTATTGTTTTGTGATCTATGGAAAAAGCAAGTGTTGAGTTTTTATATGATTGTTTTGTAAATTACTAGTTATTATTTTAGAACGTTACGGTGACGATTTGAGAAATTAACAGAAAGAAAGATGGAGGGGTGATCATTTTGTAACGTGCTAGCTAGCAAAGCCAGGTCAACCACGTACAGAAAAGATTGATAATGGTAAATGATTGGGACATGTTGTATCTTTGAAGTTCAATAAATCTTTGTTCTTTTGGGGCAATATATTTTTTGGTTACACTTTTTGAAGACATAAATTTAAAACTTTGTGACTTATTTTGTTAAGCAGCTAATCTATTTTTTATTTTATTTTATGTAACTGTAGTTTTCTCCTAATGGAAAATAAATAATCATACCTCAATGTTAGTGGGCTCAACTTACTTTTTATAAGAAAAAATTATGAAATTAATATGAAATTATTTGCTTTTTAATATATTTTATCTAAATTATTTATTTTTAATGAATTTATTATTTAAATTATTTTTTTTATTTTGTATGTTAATGTCAGCATAAATATTATAAAATATATTTTGGCGGTATATATATATCATACTAGTATCATATAGAATGAGTTCAATCCTTTATGATACTCTGATGGTATATAAATACCTAATTGGTTTATAGGATTCTTTTAAGAAATAAATAAAGAAATTATTAAATTCTAAATTAATAGAAAATATATTCGTTATATATTCTGTCGGTATATTAATATCATATCGACATTATAAGGATTGAGCTTAATCATTTGTGATATCATATTGGTATATCTATACCCCTACTGATATATTATACAAGCAGATGCTGATGTCAATATGATATCAACACGTTGATTTTATTATTAAGGGGTAAAATTTTAATAGTATAGAGATACAAAATATAAAAGAATATATGAATATAAATAATTTGCTTTAAAGGAGTATAAACTTAGTTTTTCTTTTTTATAAAATAATAAATAAAAAAATATCTAATTCAAGAGATGAATCAATAAAAAATATATTTTTTGTAATTATCCAGCTATTTTATCTTATATAGTAGTATTATTTTTGTGTTTTTTAAATAATAATGCTTCATTATTTTTTGTCAAAGTCAAATGGTTTCAGACACATTGAACTATAATAATTGTTATTAATAAATGAAATGAAATTGCATAGACGTGGATAATGTTTGTTAGTGGATTCCTAAAAGTTGACTAATAAAAATATTTAATTTTTTTCCTTGTATTATTATTTATTTATTAGTTAAAACAGTTTAGTCTTCTCTTTGGGTTTTCGATTATTTTTTCTCCTTAATTGATTGGCATGACTATGAAGAAAAAAAGAAAACAAAAATTCCAACTTGTTTGAAATATGTGTATAGAGATATTTCCTTTTTAATCAAAATTCAATCATGATTTTTTTTCCCTTTTTCTTATTTGTAACATCATAGGATTCTGATAAAATTAAATTTATCTTTTTCTTCTCCTGCCTCTTGGTTCAAATTCTTAAAATATATTTTTAGAAACTTTTTACTGTTTGGTACTTTGCATAAAATGATCACGAGAAAGCAAAAAAGTGTAATTACCCATCAGACGTAAATTCACGATTTTAACTTTATAAATTTAATATTTATAATTCTTAATCTCGAATACATCATTATATTTTTAAAATTATAAATATTAATAATTATTATTATACATATTTTAATATATATATATATATATATATATATATATATATAATATCTAATCTTACAAAGAGGCCAATTCATGTGCTCCATGTTTTACCTGTAAATTCTCCCTTTCGGGACGAAATTTAAAGAGTCATTTAGTGTGAGATATAAAATAAAATAAGGTTTGAATAAAATTTAAAATTATTTTATTTTGTTAGTTAGAGGTATTAGATAATTTTTGTATTATTTGTCCTACTATTTTTATATTTGTGATAGAATAATTTAACCTATATACATAATAAAATAACTTATCATAAAATTAATTATTTCGAAATAACTTATTCCCAACCAAATAAAGTTACATATAATAATAGTTTGATTGACAATGAAATATTTATAAAAATTTGGTGAATTTCTTAAAATATATAGGACCAAAAGCTACTAAATTTAAGTGAACCCAAATGTTACGCATGGGGCTGACAAAATGATTAAATATCCAAGTAACCATTTGATTGATCTGATCCATTAATAGACATGTGAGTTGGATGATTGATTTTTTTTGAATAATAGATCAAGTATGAATATTATTCATATTAGCCACTAAAAAAAAGAATCTTACACTTGTACCGTTATTAGGTATTTCAAACCTTCTTATTTTATGCAAGCCTACGCTTATAATTTTGATCTTAGCTTATATTGAAACAAAAAGTCTCATATTGATTAATGAGATGGGTGGACTCCTTATAAAGTTTAGTCAATACTTCTTTCTTTGAGTTAGTTTTTGGAGTGTGGGTTAGGATTAAAACCTAATTCATCATGGTATCAGAGCAGAGCCCGGCTAAAAAATTGCCCACACATCAGACACCTAAGCACTGGGTGTGAGGTCGAGTGGTGGAGTGTTGAGACAAAAAGTCCACAATAGTGTTTAATGAGATGGTTGAATTCCTTATAAGGCTTATGCAATCCTCACCCTTTGAATTAGCTTTTGGAGTGCTAGTTAGGTCTAAAACCTAATTCATCAGACTATCTTTTGGTGAGGATTCTTCATAGTTATTAATATATATATATATATCTTAATTATGTTTCTTAGCTACAATTTGTGTAATTATATTCATAGTTTTGCTATGAGTATTTCTGTTGTGAAATTCGTTGTCAATATGCAAATCTATTTGTACAATTCGCTACCAATACACAAACATAGTAAGTAATTTCGTTGCTATGGGTATTTTTGTTTGTATAATTCACAGCTAATATACAAATCTATTTTTATGATTCGCTTAATTCGTTATCAATATGCAAATTTATTTATATAATTTGCTGCCAATACAAAAATCAATTTGTATAATTCGCTGCTAGATACATCTGTCTACATAATTTAAAAAATTAGTTGCTATAGATTCTGTTGAACCCAAATTGAGGAAGCAAAATTAGTATCGTAATTCGTTTCATGGCATAATAGATAGATATACGTTTAACTTGATTTTACAGGAGTACACAAATAGGCATGTAAATTATTCAAAAGTTGAATAAATAATTATATGCATCCTATGTGGCATCTTATGTGGCAATTTGCAACTTACATGACATCCTACATGTATTATGCTCCATAGGATGCGCAGAGACAGACAGACATAAGTTCCAGGGGTTCGCCGAGAAAAAACATATACCACATATATATGGGGTATATTTTCTATCTTTCTGTACATGTACTAATTTTGAACCACTTAAATCAAAGAGGAAAGATGGTTCAGTGCCATTAACCTGCCCGACTTAGGCTTGTAGATTGTAGGTTCGATTTCTACCAAATGTGCAAGTTGCCTAATTTTTTTTAAAAATGTAATTCGTTGAATGATTCCTTTTATGAAAAAAGATGTGTTTAATAATGTTTCAATTGATGATATTATTTTGTCTTTTCAAACAATGAAACTTCATCCAGTGATACTATAATCGTGCTTGAAAAGTATTGATAGTGATCTCGCTTTACACTCCTGTCCACATATTAATTTATATTTTTATTTTTCGAACCTCTTGAATGAAAATCCTGAATCCTCCATATATTTTTTGTTAAAGAGAAGTTACTAGCTAGGTAGCTATAACGAGAAAGAGACAGGGGAGAGGTAAAGGAACCTTATTTGGTTTACTTTAGGTGTATATGAAAGTATAGTAATAGCTGGGGAAATGCATGTTGCATGGCAGTAATTCGCATTATTTATGAGCAGAAAGGAATCTCGACAGAATGACACAAGAGTTTTGGCAGAAGAAAGGATGGAGAAATATCGATGAGGTTTTGGGTTTGGGGGCCAATATATAATATCTCTCATGTTGATGGAGTGAGACAACATGTACACACTATAGACATGTCCCTCTCTACTGTCCCAACCACACACACATACACACAAATAGTAGTTCTTTTTCTAGTGAAATGTTTAAATTTAATTGGAGCGGAGGGAGAATATTAATTACGAGTTTATCGTTTGAATTTTATCTGAATTGTGAGGAAGAATTGACTAAGTTATATCATAGAGGTGGTTGTTCTCCGAACAAATCAAGTCTTTAAGTTGTTTAAGTAGGTACGGTGACAGGTCAGAAGTTCTCAATACAAATCAAGACTTATGGGTTTGGACTGGCTGAGTAACAGTTTTGTGTTTATATTAAAAAAATTAAGTAAGGTTATGTTTGAAAAGTCAATAATTGAAATTATTGTTGTAATTTCTAAGGTAGCAATTATACAAGTATTTTTTAGAAAATAAGTACAAACGGAGTCGAGTCTTTAATGTGTTTGACAGAGAATTCAAACCCCACAAGTTTTAAGTTTTGATCTCTTCACTAACTGAATTAGAATTTCTTCTGAGGGGTCCGAAAAATAAAAATGTAATATTTGAGATTTTGACTTAAAACATCAACGGAAATAATAAATCATTAAGTCAACCTCTAATTTTGTGTTTAGTTGATTCAAAATCTAAATATATATATTAACCGTGAAAAAATACCTTATATATAATATAAATTTTTACAGAATGAATTCAGATAAACATCCTCGTCCCCTCCTATATCCACCTCTAAACTCCACCTCTAAAAATGACTATTAAATTAGTGAATGGTTCTAATACTTCAAGCAATAAGGGGAGGAGCACAAATTGGTCATATTTCAGCATCAATGTTGTGTAATTAATTGGAAATATAACTTGTGATATTGTCATGAAAAAATCAAAATAAGAGATAGAAGTCACATTTTGGGATAAGTAGGGACTCTGAGAAAAAATTGACAATCAAACACAACTTATGATGTCAGAATTGTTCATAATAAGATAATAATTCATTATCCAATTAGTGACGAAATTAGAATATTTATTAAGGGGTTCAAATTATAAAAAATTAAATATGCACAAAAGTTGAAGGAAGTTTAATATCTATTATAGAAAGATACAAATAATTCTAATTATATATAAATAATATAATTTTTTCATCAAATGAAATTCAGATAAACCCTTAAACTTTTACTAACTTCGCGCACTCTTGCTCTCAACCAGCACGAGACACTTATGTTCTCTTCATAATTAACTAAGGCTGAAAATTTAGGGAGTGAAAAATGTGCTCCAAGATGTCCAACTCTAATACCAAAATAAAAGAAAAAAGATTTTAGAATTTAACTCAAAAAGCTGATTCAAGATAAATATAATATTTATTTTGTTTCAATTCATAGATGTAATGACTTGAATCTCCGCGAAATTTAAGAAACATATAAGAGCTTCTTAAACTCCTCACCTTAAAAATCGTAACTAACAATTCAATATATTTCTGTGATTATATAATAATAATATACTTGGTAAAATTTCAGCAGTGAAGTCTAGGAAAGATAAAGATGTCCGCAAACCTTATCACTATCTCATAAAAATGAAAAAACTATTTTCAAAAGGTCCTCATCTCAAAAATATCATCCTCAATAATAGAAATACTAGATATGAAATCAAACAACTAAAATGGAACGACAATAAAAGTAACACAAAGTCAGACATCATTCTACCCTTATTAGCCGTCTACTCTTTTATTCTAATAGATAGCTTCCACTCCTTTCAAAGGTAAGATCATGTCGTTGATGAAAACTTTTCAAATTTATAATTTAATTTTGGTCTTCTTTGACCTCACCTTTTTACTAATTTTAAATTTTCCCCATACACATTCCTCTCTTAAGGGAATCTTTCTGTGCTTGTTTGTTTGTTTCTATTATGAAAGAAGCATGTCCTTGTTTCTGTCTCTTTTTCGAATCTTCTGTTGTTTCATTGAATCACTTTTATACTTTTTTGTTAATTCCAACTATAGTATTTTGTCATTATTCAAGTGTTCTATTCTACACTTCTTAATAATCTAGATAAACGTTCTTTTTAATTTTATATGACATTTTGTCAGGAATTTTTCTGATTTAATATTACTATGTTTTTGGACACTTTTACACGTACCTTGTTAGGGTTACACTTTAGAGAAAGGTAAAAGTACTTTGCTTAATATTATTCAATGTTTTAAATGATTACGAAGTTAAATTAAATATTTGAAATTTAATTTATCTTGTCTGACTCCTTTATTCAATTGTTGTCGATATAAATCTGACCCCTTCTATCATTTCCACTTATATATATTGATGAATATTTTAAAAAGTATGCATCATTTCTTAGCAGTAAATTTAAAACACAGGAGAATATATCGATTGTATTACAAAATTTTATATATCTACAAATATTTTAATTTTCTTTTTATTTTTGAATTTGACACTATTCAAATATAAATAACATCAATGAAAGATCATTTAATAAAATAACGGATTACATAAAACAAAAAACAACTAAATCTCTAATGAAATGGGTGGCTAAAATAAATAAGATCTTTTATAGCAACCCCCCAAAAAATTATAATGAAAAAGTTCACATATTTGAATATGAAAATTTTATATAAATATACTGTTAAAGTAGGTGTTAGACCTAACTCACACCTCAAAAACTAGCTCAAAGGGAGGAGGATTGCCTAAGCGTTATAAAGAGACCACCCATCCCGTTAACCACTAATGTGGGACTTTGTGTCTCAACACCCTCCCTCATGCCCAGTGCTTAGCATCTGGTGCATTGATAATTTTTCGGGGGCCCAATATTGGGTGAGACGGACCCTGTTTTGATACCATGTTAAATTAGGTTTTAGGCCTAACTCACACCCCAAAAGTTAGCTCAAAGAGAGGAGGATTGCCTGAACCTTATAAGGAGACCACCCATCCAATTAATCACCAACGTAAAACTTTGTGTCTCAAAATATACAACCCAAATGAGAAAGGGCAAGTGCATTACAATGTATTGCACCAATGTACAGGGTTCACAATTTGGTTAAAAATTATTCCAAATTGTAAAGTAATTTTTTTCATATGTTTAACCGATGAATAAAAATTTAAAACAGCAAATGATAAATGATGAATAACATACATAAATAATAAATAATATTACACAAACAGGATTAATTCAATAATTAACTATATTATATATAAAATAAAATGACAGGATAATTCTTTATATGTCTATGATAAGTTCTTAAGAAATTAAAAATATATTTGAAATAAGTTTAAAAACATTTCCTACGTAAAATAAAAACTCAAATATTTATGGTATGCTTGTGGAGTTACTGTCATCATTTTTAGATGTAATAATAATTCAGAGATAATAATAATTTTTTAAGCAATTTGACTATTCTAGATGTAAAAAGTCTAGAATGGCCCTGTTAAAGGGCGAAGGCCTATTTAGCGTCTTTTCAATGGTAAACAGTCATGTTAACTTTGGAAAGATTTACTACGGACTATGTGAAGAATGACAAATGTCTGCTGAAGCCTATGGGTGAGATTTGCAAATGTGATCATGAATTGAATCAGATCGAAATATAATTATCGATGGACAAAGTAGGAACGTCGACCGATCTAAATTTAGAGAGATTACTAGGTGAGAATGTTTTAGCGTATAAACATGTACGTTCTTTATGAAAACTATGAGGCCTACTTTTTACAAATAAGTAAAGAGGAGACACCTTCAAATGGAACATGTTTGGAGACTATTCGAGGCAAATGTGAGCCATATTTTAGATTGAAATGGGAGGTTAAAGACAATATCATCTGCGTATCTTCTGTTGTATCTCATGTATATCAATGTATATTATACTGTATATCTGTTTATCTCCTATCTATCATTTATATATGTAAATCAATGGGAAATTCTGTGTGATATATATTATACACACAATACAGATATAAATATACCCATATCATGGAGACATTTTATAGGTTTAATTTTTCAAGTGAAACAAATCCAAATTATTTCTATTTTTTTACTCAAATTTTGTATATACGTATTGTGTATCTCAAAAATGTAAAAATCTGATTCTTTTTGTTCAGATTTTTAGTAATTTCTTTAAGTATAAAAGAGAAAGACGATAACTAACATGGACCGGAGAAAGTTTCTTGAGAACATAAGAAACACCCAAAATCTGTGTTATGGAGCATACTAAAGCAGCCAGAACAACAACAACATACCCAGTGAAATCCCGCTAGTGAGTTCTGAGGAGGGTGAAATGTATGCAGACATTATCACTACCTCATAGAGACAGAGAGATTGTTTTCGGAAGACCCTCAAATCAAATATATCAGTCCCAAAAAGCAGAAAATACTAGATACAAAAACAACTATAGTGAAAAGCAATTAGAAACTCATAAATATAATATGACAGTCAATAACAACACAATATATAATAACACGACTAATCCTTCAACCTACTATGTATCACCAGGCAAATAACCTACTATAATAATGGTACATTAATGTTTCCAAATATATAGGGGAACAAAACAAATTATGGGCAAACATTTTAGTATCCACCATAAGGTTGGCCTCTAAAATGTGATAAAGTCTCTAGGAGATGATGCTTTGCTTTCTCAAAATTAATCAATCCCATGAACCAAAATTCATGACCATCTATGGTGACAATTCGAATATACCTTTCTGATGGATTTTCTTTCATGACTACTGGATTGACACTTCCAATCTTTGACAATGGTATTGCCACCTACATAGAGACACTCAAGTTAGCTATGAGCTATTCAGCGACAAATTAGCAACAAATGTTATAGCTAATCGAATCGATCTTACTCATTTGTCTTGATATTGAGCTATAGAAAGTGTGTCATGCTTAATTTATACTCCCTTCGTCCTATTTTATGTGATACCCTTTGACTTGATATAGTATTTGAGAAAAAACGAAAGTCTTTTGAAACTTGTGGTCTAAATTTATTCTTAAATATTTGTACGGTTGAGAATCATTTTATTAAGAGTTTAAAGGGGACTTCCAAAGTTAAATTATTTCCGCTTAGAGTAAAGTGACATTCTTTTTGGGACGGACCAACAAAAGGTTTTCCCTCTTGTCAAAAGGCTTTCCCCTTTTCTAATAAGAGGCAGAAATCATTAGGTGCTTCGACTCTATACTCAAAGGGAACTTGAACTCAATATCTCTGATTAACGATGAAAGATTACTTACTATTCTACCATAAGCTGATAATTCAATATATTTTGATGAGATTTTTCTAATAGGTAACGAGAAGACTAAAGCATTTAATTACCTTATAGTAGCTCCAAGCCTCCTGTCCAGTACGAGTTCTAAACGATAAGGGACGATCACTGCAGAAAGCCAATTTGGTAGATGACAAATACAGAGTTCCAGCAACAGGACCAGTTATTGTAGAAAGGTAACAAGCAAATGTCTTCTTCAGCTGTTCATTTGGATCTGTTGCAAAATTCTGCTTGTAAAGTGGCTCAAATCCACCCTCTGTCAATGCCTTGGCTGTCAATTTGAGTTTACCACATGCTGTTTCAGATACTGATGGACCAGTTTTCACTACAACATCAACCACAAACCAAGATCTATAAGCAGTGTGACTATACTTTTGTTTGAGTCACTAAAGCTCGCATTAGAGTAGGCTGTCTCCATTATAGTGCGACCCTTGTCTAATTCTTCCTAATGCGGAATTGCTTTGTGCATCAAACTATCTTTTTTCTCATAATCTAAACTTTTTCACTAGAAGGGAAGCTTACACACACATAGACCGGCAACATAACTAAACACAACATTACAAAGTGAACAACAGAAGATTACTAGTGATACACGTACATAACAAAGACACAACACAAGGGAGTAGATCTCCACCAAACAAATAAAAGAAAAGAAACACACTACTTTGCATCTACAGACACTTATTTATACCTTAGAAAACTCAGAGTTGACGGACTCTCCTGATCCTGCAATTTAAGTCACACCTTATTTAGAGAGGGGGCTATTTATTGAAAAAGAAAACTGTCTTTCCGCAATGACAAATAAATTAGGTCAGACTAGTTTTTGGGACTTTCACTTGCAAAACTTCAATTTTTTAAAAGTAAAATATATGTCTAAACACATAACTTTAAATTTTAAACCTTCAAAGTTTTAAATTTCAACTTCAAAATTTATGACCAAATAAGTACAAAAGACTATCTGAGGTATTTGATAAGATGCAAAAACACTTCCAACTCAATAAATTGATCACAAGAATATCATGTGAATTCTCCGCATCTATCAATCAAATGAATACAAGAAACTCTCTTACCAACCAAGTTGATTTGGTTACACAATTGACTTCGGATTAGTCACTCAATTTTGATAAAGAAGATTACAACAACAACATCAACAACAACAAAATACCCAGTAAAAATCTTACCAGTGAAGTCTCCGAAGAGAAAAAATATATGCCAGACGTTATTACTACGTTATAGAGATAGAAAAGTTATTTCCGAAATATACTCATCTCAAAACATCATCCCAAAAGCAGCAAATACTATCTATGAAAAGACTAGAATGAAAATTTTGATAAAGAAGATCGCCCATATGATGAGGATGTTAAAGGACACAAAAAGAATTTAAGTGATATACACCGTCAGTATACAAGAACTTACAGTTATGCCACACGTTGCGGGTGATGGTGTCAGCTCTGTTACTCCAAGAACTGAACACATGAGCTACAGAGTCAATTGGATTATTTCTAGACTTTACAACGGGGGAATACACAAGGTATTGCTGTTGATCTTCAAAATCATGAGTATGGCTGCCCATTTTCTGATGATCTTGTGGTGATCAAAGAACAGAGAAAAAAGTTTTAAATATTCTCTGTGGAAGAATGAACTTTTATGTAAAGGATAAGTAGATTCTATGCAACGTCAACGCCTTATCTTTTGCTTTGATTATATTATTATGCTGCATATTGAAGCTAAAGTTGTGGGTTCGAAGCTGTAATCATATTTCGAAAAAGATATCAAATAAGTATACTTGGGATTATTTGGTAGGTTGCATAAGAATAGTAATGTTTTGAGGAATGGTAGAACGACGTAATAACAAGGGGTTCATCTAAATCCACTTCAATGAAAAATTATAATTTATATATGGTAAAATAATTTTTTTATATATTTATAATAATAAAGGTCGAACCCTCTTTGATTAGTTCGCTTGTTTACTTTTTAAAATTTTTTAAAAAAATTCTGACTCTGTCACTGATGTTTAGACTACTAAAAATAACATGACTTCATAATTTCTAAAAGCAAAAGTTTTTACAAAAATATCTTGTGCAAATAAGGTGCAGTGAAAATTAGTTATGCTCAGATTATTAAAGATAACATGTGTTATTGCATTTTTTTTTTAAAAAAATTATTTGTTTATAATAATATCTTCAGAAATAAGGTGAAAGAATGTGAAAAATGTTTTAACTGATAATTGCATCTTTAACTATGTTAATGTATGGATAAAAATCTGTTTATTTCCTTTATTCTTCTCTCTGATTTTTTTTTTGTGATTCAAGGACTTTAATAGTGTTTTCTCCAATACGAATGCATTAGAATTCCTTGCATTCCGAATATCATGATATCACGTATTAGTTTTATATATCATAATGCCAAAAAAAAGCATATAACAAGTTAAAAAGATATACTATCAAATAAGATACTAATAATATATAAAATTAATATATGCATTATTTTTCTAATATACTCGAGTAAACAATTACTAAAATAACAAAAACAAGATATATTTTATCCTTACCTTTTCATTTTTGCAAATTGAACTATAAATTATGCAAAGGTCAAATGGTGATCACTAGATTCAAAATGATTAATCCTTTTTTCCCCCCCTCTTTCTGGCTTATCTACTCGGTTAAGAAATGGCTCATATTTAGGAAGTTTCCTATGTAACCACAATTTGTACGACATATTCTTGTATCTAAAGTTGTATCCTCGATAAGTTATAACCTACAGATGAATCATATCTTATCTAATCACCTCTTTTCAATATTTATTGAACTTATTTTTATTTCTCCTCAAGCCCATTATAGCGAATCACGTACACCTTTTCACCAGAACGTTTAGACATGTTCTCTTTGTATTCCCAAACCATTTCATCAGAATATTGATCTTGTTATATGTCTTTCTAAAATAATATCTCATACCTAGTTGTTGTTACAATTTTAATGATTTTTCATACCAAAATTTATATTCACCTTGAAAGTATTGATTAAGGGTGTGTTGAAGGAGAATGTTTTTCAAAAAAATGAATTTCTAAAATATATTTTCTTAGAAAATAACTGAATGTTTTACTTATTTTCTAATATTTAACAGATAAGTAAAAAAAATATTATTTCAAAAGTATTTATATTATCTTGCAAAATACTATAAATATAGAATCGAATGGGGATTTATGGTTAAAGGGCGGCCGGTGATGGTGGTCATCGGTTGAGTGAATGGGAAGGAAATAATAACCTGTTATTGATTTTAGCATTTTAATATTTATTTTTTTAATGAATTTGCATATGTTACTAATCCTTGTGTGCAACAATCCTCCCAAAGCCATTGGTGGCATCTTTTCTTTCACTATCTTATTTCATTTTTTATTCCTTCATTATACTATTATACTATGTAACGTATGTAATCTCTAGATCACTTTATTTATTTTTTTATTTATTGTATGAACGATTTGTTCATTCATAAATAATGATAATTTTTTTTTGTTGGGGTATATATATATATAAAAATATAGAGTGTATAAAAGTTAGTCAAAAGAGAATTCTTATTAATTTTAAGAAGCTGTTCTTTTTATAGAGTTTGAGACTCAACTCTTGTCCAGAATTTATTGAGAGTTACACTTAGGGATCGTTTGGTGTGAAGGATAAATTTAATTATCCCAGGATAATTCTTAAATTGTTGTTTGGTTGACAAATCGGGGATAACTTATCTCAAGACTAATAAATACTACCGTGATAAATTATTCATCCTTTTGAGTGGTATAGTAATCCAAATATAACTTATCTCGGGATAAAAGGGATAAATGACAAGAAAACCCGTTAAAATCCATTTTATATCTCATTTTGTATATTTACATTATTTTTGATATAATATATAATAACATTAGAGCCTTCCCTCCTTATTTTTATGACACTTCGTCATATATTTCTATTGAAAAACTATACTATATGATATAATTTTTATTGACTAAATCTTATATTGTTTATATTTTAATTTCAAATAAATTCTTTTTTACTTTAATAAACTTAAAGGTGAAAGTTTTATTTTTGAATTAAATAAGATAAATTTTTATTTTAAATGCATATAATATTATCACAAAAATGCACACATGGTAATAGTTAGGCTGAATAAGATTAAAAAAATATTTTGAAAAATGAATATTGAATGACAAAGCTAGCAAAGAAGTACATTAAAAAAAACTAATAAAGTGAAGGATATTTTTGTAAATAAATAATGTATTCATAAAATTTATGCAACAAATCAAATACTCAATGACAAATAATCTCAGCTAATTTATTCGATCATTATTAATTCCGTCATAATTTATCTCTTTATAATTTCTATTCCAACCAAACGACCCCTTAATGCTTAGGCTATTGCATCATGGAGCAGATAGGTTGAGGAGGCATAAGTCAATGATGATGGTCTTTGAAAGGAAAGAAAAAGTTCTTGTCGCAATTATTAAGAGACAAGTTAAAAAAATTATTGTTAGATTAGTGAAAATATTTGCTAAAATAGCTTGAATCTTCTTAAAAGAGCGAAATATTCGCACATCAAGTTGAAGAAATTTTATTTCCTTTGTTTTTATTTTTCAATTGTTATTTGTAATTTTATAACTTTCACCAACACCTTGAAACATCATTTATGCAATTAATTTTTTCTACTTTCATCAGAAAAGTTATTTTTCTCATTTTTAAGAAAGTTATTTTTCAAAAAAAAATATTTTTTCAAGATAAAAAAAATTGAAAAATATTTTCTGATAAATCTAAACACACCCCTAAGATGAATCCGCATCATTTTTTTTTCATGTAATTAATTCAGGAGAAAATAAGGAACGGTCAAATGGTGATCACTTGATTCAAACTTATTTGTCTTTTTATTTTTTTTCTTGGTAGTCTATTCTGTTAAGAAAAGGCTTATACTTAAGATTTGTTTAGTACGAAGAATAAGTCATAATTAATTTGGTAGAATATTATTTTTATTTTATATTGGAGATAAAATAATAATCACTGAATAATTAATCCTGAAATAACATATTTCTCAATTAAATGAGCCCTTGATGCTTTCTAACGTTGCCAATTTGTACTGTATATAAAATATTATTTTCTCTGTCTTACTTTACATGGTATTTTTTTTTATTTTGTCTTAAAAAATTGTCACTTTATTATAACTAGAAATATTTAATCTCTAAAATATTTTTTTATTCTTAATAAAATGATTTAAAAATCACACAAGTATTTAAAAATTGTTATACACCACAAGTTGTTATAAATTTTTTTCTTAAATACTATACTAAATTAAACAATATCACGTAAAATGAGATAACTTAAAGGGAATAGATGTGGCGTGTATGCACAACAACAACAACAACAACAACATACCCCAGTGCCTCAAAAGGCTCGTGCTCATTGCGAGGTGAGGAGGGGTCAGATGTACGCAACGTAACCCCTATGTTTAAAAACATAAAATGTCTGTTTTCAGATGATCCATGAGGAGCGTCGAAAGTTGCATTGACTAACTGATACTTCACATATGAAAAAAGCGCAGATAGTTTAAAGAACCATTTTGCTTTATTCTATCATACTCCAAGACCAAAAAATAATCAATCTTTAACTCAATCCGAGATTGATGAAAATGTGGCGTGTATGCAGGGAACTATATTTCGTACAAGGAACATATAATAAAAAAAATGTTTGTTAATATATTCCGTCATCTCTTATAAAATTGATTTTGACCAACCCCATAAAATTAAGAAAGAAATCTATTATAAAATTGATTTTACCTGATATTATTCATTGGGAAGTCGAAGTTCAAGCATCAACTAAAGTTATAAACTCCCTTGATTTTAAAATTTGACGTACCAG
>JAOTQJ010000001.1:3943144-3957837 GCA_025642045.1 Solanum sejunctum | reverse complement strand
GTGAGGTTAGTCAATAAAACAGAGGAAACTCTGCCGAAATTTCTGTAGAATTTCGGGCTAAGTTATAAAGGGATTTGATTTAGTTTGTGTTCTCGTGCCCCTATCGGGCACTAATCACGACCCCAGGGTGGGGTGTGACAACTACATGTCAATCTCTGACCGAAAGCTGTGAGAAAGAATAAGTGGGAGTGAGTACATATATTATGTACCCAGTAGGTTTAATCGACTTAAGAATTAAATAAACCATGAAATAAATTAGAGATGATTGCATCTGCATCAGAAAAATCAGTCTGATAAAGCGCCACCAATATATATATAGACATCATAAGGTATAGAAACTCATAAACCACGATCACAATATATATATATATATATATGTATCACTCAAATACAAAAGTGCAATAATGTCAATGATAATATTATTTATGGAATGCAAGGTAGGATCAAGACTGTCACACAGCCTGTTGTATATACCTCCTATCGAGCTAAGACCCATACTAAGAGGGATCCATGAGGGCCTCGCAGGCCACATACCTTGATCATAATTACAGTATCTCATATCTCCTTGTCACCTCTTCGTGGCCAAGAGTTGTAAAGGATGTCACACTTTGTTACAAAAATGTGATGTCACAGCTCTCAAATTACCAAGTGTTACAATATGCAATATGAGGATGCATGCGAATGAAACACAGGACATAAGGAAGATTCATCACCACAAGCACAATAAATATCAAAGTGTTTTCTAAATCTCGATCATTTCATGATAAATTTAACCTCTTTCATTCACATTACGCCATAAATCTTATTAGAAAGTTCAATTTCAATTCTACCACCTTTATATATATATATGAATGTCTCAACCATAAACTGGATTCTCAATCATAATTCACAAGTATAACCCCTTTTCATAAGCCACAAGCATAATATTATATACATCCAAATTTCTACATAAAACAAAATCAAATAAGAACCCACACAGAGGTATCACATTAATAATCCCCAACATGTACATACCATATCAACTCATCCCATAGAGTATATCATATGAATATTCAATTATTTTACCCAATCTCAAAGAAGGGTTAGCTAAACCTATCTCGATATCGAATCACACACGAACACACCAATCGCAAGATTAGCTTATGCAAATGACTCTGAATCATCAAATCACTATGAAGAATGTAATCTACACATCAAAAAGAGTCAATCAATATCCATATTACAATAATTAGGTGTCGAGGGCAAAATCATCTAAAAAATGATTAAATTTTGAAACCATCAATCTGAAAATTGAGTATAGAATCATGTTCTATATGAAAAATGAAACTCATGGGTGAAAATTCCATAAAAATTGAGTAAAAAACGAGGTTAAAATCACCAATTCTCCCAAAGTTTGCATTCTTGGAAACCACCAAAACTTGGATTAGGAATTTAAGAAATTCGGAGCCACAATCATGAAATAAGTAAAGAAGATTCAAGGTTTTAAGTTAAAAAAACTTACCTAAATGTTTTACCAGTAAAATTTTCTTCAAAAATTGCCCATCCAAACTTTTGGAGTAAAAAAATAGAGGAAACATGTGTTTTCCTGATTAAACACTATTTAGGCCAAAATGATTTTCATGATCGCGATCATTACCTCTGTGATCGTGAAGAATAGAAAATGGACCACTCATGATTGCATAATGGGGGTCGCGATCGTCAATCACAAAAAGATGGGAGAATCGAATCGCGAAATCCCCCCTCCTTGCGATCGCAATGAGTAACCTATAGGCACCAGATATCAGATATTGAAAATCTTTTAAAGTCTCTGATCATACCTTCGAAATTCGTTCGAGATCTTGTACATACAAACTATATATGCTTCCTTATTAAATTTGATGTTCCATACTTAGTAAAATCAATGAAAATCAAATTCGAGGTCCCCTTGATCCAAATTCAATAAAACATAGCTAAACTAGATTAGGAACTAAAAAGATCAAACTGTCCTCGAGAATTCTAAAAAGTATGGTGATGCCTCTCCTAGGCCTATAATCACCTCTCGAATCCAACTGAATCGCCAGAAATCCAATTCAAGCACCCAAACTCAAAATATTATCTAAAGTCAAATTTAGCTCATTTTAAACCAATTTTTTCAACTCAAAATCTCAATTTCAGATACGAACTCCTAATCTAATTATGAAAATTCTCCTAGAACAATTCTCATATTCTAAAGCTGATGGAATCAATGAAATTCTATTTTGAGACCTGAAACTATCAATGGAATCAAAACTTACTTTTTGAATAACCTAAGTCTTAAAACTCAAAAACTTATAAAATTCTCAATTTTCTTACTTCAATCCAAATTAAAATTGACCACACAAGCTGATCAAATGACACCCGAAGAAGCTAATGAGAGGGGGTAAAATTGTAATTTTTGTAGGAATTTCTAATATGGCTGCTAAGGTCATTACAATAGACTAGGGATCGTGGGAGAGTTTAGCCTAGTAGAGGTGAGCGTACTACTAGTAGAGATGTAGGTGATGCTCTGGTTCGAGAAGGAAGAAGAGGCGTCGTTCAAATAGGTGAAGGCAGAGGGGCTTAGTGTTATGCTTTTCTAGAAAGGCTCGAGGCAGAGGCTTCTAATGTAGTTATCACAAGTATCTTCCCTTTTATCATTACTAAGCATATGCGTTATTTGATCCAGGATCTTCATACTCCTATATGTCTATCTATTTTACTTTTGGGTTTGACTTGCTATGTGATCGTGTTCCTGTACCTGTTCATGTTTCTACACCAATAGATAAGCTTTTATTGGTGGATCAAGTGTAGTGATCCTGTCTTATTTCATTGGCAAGGTATGACACTTGAGTAGACATGGTCATATTAGACTTGGCAGATTTTTGTGTTATTTTAGGTATGAATTGGCTCTCTTCTTATCATGATATTCTTGATCTTATGCTAAGACTTTGACCTTAGTCATGCCTGTATTGAGGATTTATTGGAAGAGTACTAGTGGTTCTTATCCTAGTAAGAACATTTTTTCGTTCGTGCTCTATAATTGATTGGTAGAGGGTTTTGTTATACTTGACTTTCATTTGGTATACTAATGTTGAGCCACCTCTCAAGGAGTTTATTATTGTGGTTTAGGAGTTTGTAGATGTGTTCCCTGCTAATCTTCTATATGTTTTTCCCGATAGAAATATTGATTTTATTACTAATCTCGAGCCGAGCACTAAGACCATTTTTATTCCTCCATATTGTATGACTTCAACAAAGTTGAAAGAGAGGTTGCAAGGATGCTTTGGTCCTATTTATTAAGAAGAAGGATAGGTCTATATAAGATGTGTATCGAGTATAGGCAATTGAATGAGCTGATTGTCAAAAACAAATACCCTGTTCCTTGCATTGGTAATTTGTTTGACTAGTTTTAGGGAGCATTGTAGTTTTTTGAAATTGATTTGCGGTCAGATTATCATCAATTGAGGATTAGAACATCAGATTTTTCTAAAACAACTTTTTTGGACTCATTATGATCATGATGATCAGTTTTGATGATTTCTTTTGGATTGACAAATACCTCCACAACATTTATGAAATTGATGAATGGGTGTTTCACCTATATTTGGATTTTTTGAAAACTTCGTATACACAAATCATATATACTCCTCTACTAAGTATGACATTTTGAACTAAATGAAATGATCAGAATATGAATTCAAGCTCTCCTTGACTCGAAATCACTTTAGTCACAACAAAACTAACTTAAGACTCAAAAGTACCAAAACACCTTCGAAACTGCCAAAAAATAAGCCAAAATTCATTCTAGGCCTAAATTCACCTCCTCAACGGAATGGTCAAAAATTCATTCTAAGTGTCCAAAATCTGAATGTTGACCAACGTCAAATTTTGATCTAAAATATCTTGAACTTCCAACTCAAGGCCTCAGATCCATGAAACTACTCCGAAAATGAAACCAACCCCCCTCATAGACCAGATTCCACATTTTAGAACTGATGGAACTAGCGGAATTTTATTCCAAAAATTGTAGCTTCAATTAGTATCAAAAATCACTTTTTATCCTAATATATGATACAAGAACACTTCTAGACTTCAAACATCTTCATGAACTATCGTAATTCCATCTTCTTATCCTAGAAAGAAATCCATTGAATTCATGTGATTTCTCTCATTTGTCATCACTAATCAACTAACTAGTAAGAGTTGCCTAAATCACATATTTCTTTTAATTTAAGTGAATCTTAAGTTAAAAACAAAAGACAAACTAAATTATAATTAAAAAAAATAAAAGAGTCCCAATCAAATGAGTGACAAAAGTTAAATGTGGCATCATTTGAATGTTCCCACACCTATATATGAACTCCAAGTTTTGGGGATGACAAACATGGAATTGGAATAATTGAAGATTCTCACGTACATAAATATAGCAAAACACACTGACTACGTCAAGATCATTGCCAGAAGCTCATGATGAATTAGGTTTACGTGTGAAAGCAATGCAATTTATCAAAGACAACCTACAAATTCACTAATAATTTGATTTCACTTTATTTTGAATCTTTCAAAAAGTAAATAAGGAGCTTTGACAAATTTGTTTTATGTTAATTTTTTTTCCTCTAATCTTGACTATCATTCAACTAATAAAAAGTGTTGATTAATTCTCTCTGCTACTTAATTTGTGTGATACTTTTTATTTTTTAAGATTATTTAAATTATATAAATTTTTTGTTGATATTTTAAAATATCTTTTTTCCATTGCATGACATTCGAAAATTGTATGTTATTATATTTTTCGTATAATTTTAATATTTTGATTTTTTGAATTTGATTTTAGTTTAACATATAGCATGCTAACACTTTATCTGTAAGTCAGGTCAGCTTATATTTGATGTAAAGCTGCAGATTCCATGGAACTTCTGTGTATTATCCTCTCTATCTTACTTTGATTGCCTTAATTTGAACGCACACAAAAATAAGATAGATGTTTAATTTTATAATAGTATATTAAAGATCAGAGTGTCGAATATCTTAAAAATATTTTAAAACTAAATTCATATTTGCAACTATATAATCATTGATCAGAGTGTCGAATATCTTAAATATATTTTAAAACTAAATTCATATTTATGATTATATAATCATTATATATGTCATGAATGAATACATAAAATACTTTGCGTAAACACAAAATTATGTATAAGCTAAGGTAGATACACTTAATATAATATGTGTTATAATCTATCCATCCACACAATATACTTGAAGATCAAGTATATACATGCCATATAACATGCTTGGTGCCCAAATATATACAAATATATCTATATATGTCCATCATCTTAAAACAAAGTCTATAGCAAGAAGTGAAAAAGAAAAATACTACGCTTTCTATATTTTCATCTTTCTTGCTACTTTAGTCCACTATCATAATTTCTTCTCCAACTTTGCTCATTTTGTATTATATATATTTTTGTATCCTCTAATTAATTAAAGAAGACTTGTTTAATTCTAGAAAAATATTTTACACTGTTGAAATAGTTTTTAAGACAATTCCAAGCATGATTTAAGAATTTATCTAAATTACTTAAAATTATATTGTGATAATAATTATCTAAATTTTCATAATATCGTTATTTTGATATTATATTATCTCTAATATTTTATCTTTCCAATACTTTTCACTGACAATCTAAGAAACTATGGCAAATAATACTATTTTAAGAATTATTTTTGACACTACCAATGACAGTACTATCCTCGTTTTTCCAGTTTTGATTGTCCTATCATATGCCAAATTATTTTCAGATGTATCAAATATTGAGATTTTTAGCTAATGAAAATTTTAAAAGGTGACAAGAGTGTGTCTTTTAATTGATAAATATTGATGTTGTTGCACATGCATTATTACATTCACAATCTAATGCAGACGTTGATAACAAAATTCTAAAATCATGGCGAATATGTCAATAAGGTTTATCATCATACTATTTTACAAATTATATTTTTAACGATCTTCTTTGATGTATATTATAGCTGCAAAGAAGCAAAAGTTATTTGGGAAGCCTTAATTATGAAGTTCACCACTGAAGATTCTACCAAATAAAAATTTGTAGTCAGAAGATTTTACCAATGGCAGATTAATAACGAGAAAAAGATGAAAATTCAAATCAATAAATATCAACAATTGCCTGAAGACTTGAAGTTCGAAGGGATTACTTTACCATAAAAATTTGTTGTTAGAGTGCTGATTAAAAGTTTACCTGACTCACGGAATGATTATAAAAATAACTTAAAATAAAGTAGATAAATTTCATTATTGAAGAAATAGTGACTCACGTTCTAATTAAAGACACTAACATAAATGAGCGAGTTATTCAAAATAAAGGAGCTAGCTCAAGAAATATTTAGTGCAAGATCAAAGCAACAACAAAAGAAGATATTATAATCATTCTTAAGGTTACAAGCCTTATAATCTCAAATTTAAGGGAAAAAAAGACTCTGATTTTAATTGTGAAAAATCAGATCATTATACCATACAATGTAGAAAGAAAATAAAAAATGACAAAGAAAAGGGTTATCTTCCCAAGGCTAATTTAGTTGAAGGAGATGAAATTATTGCAGTTGTCATTTCTCAAGTGAACGCTATCTCACATATAGAAGAATGAATGGTAGACTCTAGAATACTCAACACATTTGTGCAAATCGAGAAGTATTTGTGTAATAAACTCGAAAGTTATTTTTGGTATTTCTAGCTAAATTACTATTCCACTCTTTTTGAAAGTTACTTTGAGTCATTTTTGTATGAGTTGAAAAGTCAGATTTCAAAAACCTTGTAAAAAGTTAGGATTTTTCAAAAGAAAAAGTTTTTAAAGGTTTAAAGTGTGAAATTTTGAGTTTTGAGATCATCTTGTATTTTGAGTGTCAGAATGTAATTCTATCAGCTCTGGAATGTAAAATCTAGTTTAGGTGAACTACTGAAACTGAATTTGAAGTTAAAAAGAAGATTTTGGATCCAAAGTTGCATTTTCAGTTAAATTTGGTTCATAATTTGACATTGGTCAACATTTAAAGTTCGAAAACTCTAATCAAAATTTTGATAGTTCCAATAATTTTGGATGGTGAAACTAATGCAAAATATGATCTCGTTGTAATTTTTAGAGCTTTCGAAGCTATTTTGGGTATTAGAGTTTTTAATGAGGTTTATCGAGTTCCGGATCGAGGAGATCTCAGAATTGAATTCTGATAGTTTCATTGACTTAGGAACATCATTTTTGGTAGGGTTTCATGTTTGGTTTGTGTATATTGGGTTCTAAATGAATTACGGGGGTCCATTCTGTGTTTTGAAAAATAGTTGATTTTTGAAAATCTGATACAGCCAAATTTACCCTCTGCATCACGAAGGTTTGTGTAAGTGTGGCTCCGCGTTCGTGATTCCTTGTCCGTCTTCACAGGGTATAAAATCCCTAATAAGTTTTTAATGTTTAAAAGTGATGGGTTTCACTATTTTTTTCCTTTTTGAATATTTCAAGCTTGAATTTTGAGAGATTTTTCAAAGTTTTTCAAGTCAAGATCATTGGGCAATATGCTTCTAACTCAACTCTTCAATTCTCCTTGATTAATAGTGAATTTAACATGAAATTGGAGACTTTTTAATTGGGAAAAAATTGAGATTTTTTTGGATATTGATAGAAAAATTAGGATTAAAAGTTCATTTTAGTTCCTTTTTTGAAGCAGTTCTCAGTACTATTGAATTCCTTATTACTTGGAGAGAATTCTCATATATTAATTTTCAGATTCTGAAAAACTTTTTCAGCATGGAATTTTTGATCATTTTGCTCTTTTCACCCGAATTACTTGATTTTAGTATCATTGGCTTTGTATTGAGATTGTGAATCCGTATTTAACTAGATTATCATATTTTGGGTAAAAATTCGAAGAAAAAAGTTTTGATATTTGCTTGATTTGGCTATTATTTGAGGCAAATGGATTCTTAAACCTTGTTAAACTTATCTCCTTTGCTTGTGGCTTAGAATGTTTGATTAATTGTTGTTGATTGTATTGTATTTGGTAAATCATGAGAATTTAGTCAAATTGTGAAATTCATCTATGATTTGGAAGTAAAATACTGAGATTGGTACTTGTTGACTTGCGTTTCGATATTGAGAACCTCCTATGGCATGAGAATGTGGATTATGGATCCTGTTATATTTGATCGAAGTTGGTATTGAAGATGTGGTTATTGTTTTTCATTTGGAGGTTAGAGAATTGATTGTAGGCTTGGAACGGATAAGTCATTATGCTTTGATTATTATGATATTTGACTTGAGCTGATTGGTATGTTGTAAAGTGGACTCTTGCATGCACTAATCATTATTTCAGCATATGTATATGTTCTTGATATGCACTTGTGATTGAGTATCCCAAGAGAAACACTGATTAGAAATAGAGATGGGGCCACACATCTGTGACATGAAACATTAAGAAAAAAATAGGGAACAAGTCACATATTCATGACGAGAAACACTCAAATGAGACATTGGAACACCGAAAATGGACCTCATGAGATGGAGAAGGTACATGGAGAGATATGTTACCCATGGGTTCTGGACTAATGACTTCAGCGGATGTGTATCGTAGGACAGACATGCATCATGATTACTTTACATTGCATTACATCATTTCATTTTAGTACATATCATATCATTTTCTCATTATCCCCAAAGAAGAGTTGATTTGATTGATTGTGAATCCAATAATTTGACTCGTCTTTTACTTTGGGAAGTATTGGACAGATGTGATAGTAGCATTGCTTCGTTATATCACCATCGGCTCATAGGTGATGATTTTTGATTGGAGAAACTACCAATAGGACATGATAGTAGTACTCGATGTGATTAGATTAAATTGCATGCTATTTGAGCATTCCCTAATTTATAATTATTTTATCTTGTATTGCGTGACTGAGTTTCGATTGAATTCTGAGTTGATGTGTGTCACGACCTAAAATTCAGCCGTGATGGCACTCACCTAATAGATCAAGGTGAGTCAGCCTAATACTTACTAATCCAAACATAACAATGATTGCGAAAGATGAATAGACTAATACAACAGTTAATTATATGAATACCAAACTATAACTATCGCAAGGACTGGTGTCATGTACAAGCCTCTAAATATAGAATTCTCGAATAAAATACATGTATCAAATATCTAGTTCTCAAATAGAACATAACATAATAATGGATTCCTTGAAGGTCTGCTGAAGACATAAGCAACTACCTTAAGAATAATCCAGAAGCTCGATCCTGTAATAAGAAAAGTCTGACCAGAGGGATTGGGCTCGCATCCTACAAAATGTAGCAAGGGGTGAGTACCAAACACACGGTACTCAGCAAGTGGAACTAACATAAAGTAAAATAATGAAGAACCAAGTAACTCCTTAACATCCAACCACATACTGCTAGACTACAACCCTGCACTTAAAAAAAAATCCAGCACAATATATATATCATATGTAGAATATTACTAGAATGTAAATATAATCATCATTTAGCATTAGGCCTCTAAGCATCACAATCTGACTACTATTTTGCAATACAAAAATTCATAATCTTCACAATTACACCATCCAAAAATTCTATGATCAAAACCTATAATAGTATAATTCCCATTATTCCACCTTCAAGTCATAGGGCAAAATTCTACAATTTATCAAGTTCTCATTAATTCATCAAGTATCATTAAATCAATACCAAAACTAATCATGTAAAGACATAAACAAGTCAAATGATATAATGAATAACCAATCTCAATAGCATTCCATATAATCATAATAAGCCAGAGCATTATGTGACGAAAATGAATGTCGTGAGATGTAAATAATGCTATGAAATGTCAAAAAATAGTGATGCATGTCTGTCCTATGATACACATCCGCTAATCATAAACATGCCTCAGTCAGAACCCATGAGGGTTCACACATGGACCATGTATCTGCCGGAACCATTTTCCTTCGGCAATTTTCATTTCATATCTAGCCGAAACTATTTTCCTTTGACTTTTCATTTTTTTCCTTGGATCATCCAGCAAACGCATAGTAAATGCACAATAATCATATTCATGGAAATAAAATGTGCAAGATGCCCATACGAATTCATATATCTCAAAATAAAGAATGGGTAGCTCGATACCATAAATATTGCAATATCCTCAATATCAATACCATCACAACCTTAACAATATTCACATCTAAAAGTAAGCATCACCTCGATATCAATAACAAATTATCACTATTTCAAATATAATAAATCAATATCATTAATTCACAAGTCAAATATCACCATAGGATAATTACCCAATTCAAAAATATTTTAATCAAAGCCTACATAAATCTATCTCTACCCCAAAATACTTAATTGTATACATATTAGAGCATACGAGGTTCAACATAGTTAACAAAAGGTTAGAAATCTACTTGTCTTATGTAAAGTCTCGAATCACGTCAATTTCAAAGCTTTTCCCTTTCTATGACACTCCAATTCAACAAAATCTACTCAAATATAGCATCATAATTATATAATGAATCTAACGACACTAAAATCAATTAATTCGGGTGAAAAGGGTAAAATGGTCCAAAAATTTCATCGCCAAAAAATACCATTAGAATCTGAAAATTTATACATGAAAATGTTTCCCAAGTGATAAGGAATTCAACGGTGAAAACCATTTCAAAAATGGAGCTAATATGAGGAAGAAATCGCATGTTAAAGTTTTCAAAATACATTAAAAATGCAACAGTAAATTTATAAATTTTATCTCAAATGAAGCAACAATGTCAATTTCTGAAGCTTTCACGGTGTTCTCCTCAGAAAAATATACAATTTAGCCTTTTAAATCGCTCAAATACGATCAAAATTAAGAGAGAAATCGTTAGTTGAAGTTTGGGGAATACTCATTTTCTTGGAGAAAATCCTCAATCTTCGTAGTTCTTTTAAAGTGAATGGACTTGAAAGGCCATTGATTGAAAGAATTATCTTTGATTCTTGAATTCTTGACTTAGACTCTTAGAGTTCTTGATGAAGAACCATAATTCTTGAAGAAGAAGAGTCAAAGAAATCCTTTCTTGGGATTCCTGAATTTATTTTCTTGAAAACTTAGGTTATGATTTAAAATTCTATTAGAGATTCATGAATAGATAAAGAAATCTAGGTTGAGTAGCTTGAAATTCATGAAGAATAACTTACCTTGAGGAGGAATCTTAGAGACTAATCCTAACTTGATGATTTTCTTGATGATTCTTGAGTGTTCATGTTTAAGAGTGAAGGAGAGGGTTTTTGATTATGAAAACTGACGTTTTGGATTTTTTAGGACCTTAAATAGACTCCCAAAGATTTTAGTATAAAAATATCCTCAAATTACAAAGAAAAACATCATTAACTCATCCAGTGAGGGTACGCGTCAGGTCCGCGATGCGCTCCGGGCGTGGACCTTCTAATAGCTCTGCGTTCCTTCACTAAAATGATCATAACTTTCTACTCCAAGCTCTGATTAATGTGAAATAAGATGCGTTGAAAATCTAATTTGAATATCTTTGATTTGATATATTATGGGTTACCTAATTCATTATACTTTAGGATATATGGTAATTTGAAGTTGATCCTTCTATCGAGTCATACGAAAACTTAGTTGATAGAAATTCTTTGGATTTGGATTGATGTAAAAGATCACTTATGACTCTAAACCACATCTAATATACTTTAAGTACTTAGGAATTGATTTTAGGATATTTATAGAACCTAAAAGTCACTAGTCCATCTATTTTTTATAAAATCTTACATTAGAACTCAAAAGCTAAGAAAGTTTTTAGCGTAGCTTCGTACTAGAGGGTTCGTGTGACCTAAAAGTCACTAGTCCATCTCCTTGACTCATTTACTTTTAATCAATTTCATGATAGTAGAAGGATTTGGAGTTTCACCGGGTACTTAAACCATTTCTTCCTTTAAGTTATTAATGGATTCACCTGCTAGAGAGTTTTTTTCTTATTCAACTGAGTCATCCACTGTTGATTGGATGTGTGACCAGGCTAAATGATTTGATTGAGGCCTAGTAATATTTTCTGAGTGCTAGCAATGTCTAGGTACAATAAAGAATTTTTGGTTCATAAAAAACTAATATTTCATCAATAATTATGTAATTTAAATTTTATCAATCTAAATTTGATTCGTAACCTAGAAGACCCCGAATTTATAACATTTTAATTAAAATCGTCAAACTCGGATCTCAATGAAGAACAAATAAACAAGACCATTTTCTTCCATCTGTTTAATTTTTGAAAGAAAAAAAAAAGAAAGAGGGGTGATTCAATATTAATAAAAGGTAATAGGTACTTATATAAATAATTTAGGGGTGCATGAAAGACTTGTATCAGAGTAGTACAGACAGTTTGACCTACATCTAATAAGTTTCAAGATATTTCAGGTCAAAAATCATATAGAGAATATTTTATTTTATTTTTAATAATTTAAGAAAAATTTAAAAAGAAACTGAAATACATAAATAGAAACTTTGAAATTCTGTTTATTATATGACATGAAAAGGTCCACTTGTGTCATTTTGTTTCAATCACATGCATGGACTGACATTACTACTCATTATATCCCACATGCACATGCAAAATCTATGTCCCATGTCTTCACAATCCCCCATCCCACGCCCACCCCGCACCCCAGGGGTGGAGCAACCCCCTTGACAAATAATTATATTATTGATATACAATTAAAATAATTTCTTTTTATATATATATAGTAAATGTCAATCTCCTTCGACTAGTTCATATATTTTTTTTTCTAGATTTTGAACTTCCTTACCAATAATTTTGGGTTAGCCATTGCCCCCATCCCCATGCTGAGGTGAATATTTTCGATATCCAGTTTATTTGAAATATATATATATATATATAAAAGTAAAAACATGGTGGATACATATATAATTTATAATTTATAAGTAAGAAGTTATTGAAATTATAATAAATATATAATAATTCATGATATTAAAAATAGTGAACTTGACACACACACAAAAAATTTAAATGCTGAATTGATATAAAGTGAATTCTAAATACTCCCTTTGTGCCTACCCCAATGAGTGAGGTTGCAAAGAACATAGTCCCTAACGTAAAGAATAAAGAGAACATAGTTCTTTGATCATTACTTTTTATATAATTATGCCAAATTTACTATATTTTTTATATAATTTTTGAATGCATAAATTTCATCTTAAAAGTTTTTGAAATACTAATTTATGATTAAAATAAAAAAAATATTAAGCATTTGTTTCAAATAAGTATCATTTTTACAAATAAGTTATCACAAAATAAATATTAAATTAAAAGTTCAAGATACAAAATGCTATATTCCTTTTAATTATGTCCTTATCTAATTTTTTTTTTAAAATAACATTTAATTTTTAATTAATATCTAGTAACTAAAAATAAAAAAGACAAGTCTGATGCACAAAAGCTCCCGCTATGCGCAGGGTCCGGAAAAGGATTTGACCACAAGAATATCTATTATACGCAGCCTTACGTTGCATTTTACAAAAGTTCTTTTCAAGGCTTGAGCCCGTTGAAAAATTATATATCTAAGAAATGAAACTTTATATGAAGAAGAAAACCCAGAAGAAGGTTTGATAATGTAAATTAAGAACACATATTGAAGGCTTGAACACACATGTGCAACACTTTTCTAAAAGCAGTATTTGCTCCCTCTTCTCTTCAAGATTGCTATGGAATTGTGCAAATAATTTTAGTAGATATGACAAGTGTATGAATTTCTACACTCAGCAAATAGTGAAGAAATTTTATTGGAAAGCAAAACATTTGTAAAATTACGATGACAACATATTTTGTAAAGTCACAGTTATATTAAAAATCTGCAGGAGTTGAACTTAAATAGAATTGGTGATCCTAAAGAATGAAAGAACACATTCTTTTATTTAAACAAATTTTTAATAGAATATGTAATTTCCTAATCATATGACAATAATTTTATTAGTTATTATATAATATAATTATTAGATTATTAATAAATATAAGAATATTTATTTATGACCACCAAAAAAATATATCACATGAACTGAAACGAAAATACTACTAGACTAAGGTGTTGGGATCGCACTTCTAGCATAGAATGAAGAAGTCATGATGATGGTATGATGACGTGACCCTTTTAAATTTGATGAAGTGCAACTTTTTGAATGTATATTTTAAAATGAATTTGCTTTCAAGTCAAGTCACATTTCAACTATCTCAAGGGGGGACTACAAATTTGCCAATGCTTTTTGTTTTTTGATATTAAATTTCTTTATTTTGATCATATGTTTGGATATATATAACGTTTGAGTTTTTGAATAAATTTAATATATTAGAAAGTGATGTGACAAGTGTTATATGATATAATAATTAAAATTGTAAATATTTAAATAATAATATATGAAAATAATATTTTAAAAAGTTAATTATTTTACTCTCAAAATTCAAATATCAACATATAAATTAAGATTCAATTCCTCTATCCAAGGCACACTCTAGTTACGTTCAAACCTACTATACTTTTGGTTATTGAGAGAATTCAAGTATTCTTTTTTTGATTTAAAAAATAAGCCTTAAAGATCTTTTTTTTTTTTTTTTGGGGGTGGGG
>JAOTQJ010000001.1:3903495-3928067 GCA_025642045.1 Solanum sejunctum | reverse complement strand
GTTCAAGTATTATATTATATATATGCGCATTTCTTGAGTCGAGGATTTATCGCGACAATATTTTTTTTCGAAAGTTTAGATCTGTGTATACTCTACTCGTTTTAGACCCCACTTTGTGAGACTACACGAAATATATTATTGTTATTACCGTATCATATTATATGGTGTTGTAACAATGAAAATTTGTTACATATGGTGTTGTAAATTCATATAATTTTATCAACTTGTTAGTTGGCCAATTGGGGAATTTAAAGGAACTTATATTATTAACTTCTTATCATCTCAAAATCCCAACAACTTCTCCTCTTTAACCCTTAATTAAACCCAACCACGAAAGATTATTAATAATCAAAATTGGAAATCAATTTGTTATGGGAGACTTTGTTAACTGTTTTATTTAATTAAATACAAGAATGTCAAGTGATTTGCATGCATGTAGACAAAAGAAAACGTCAATCATTTAGTTGTATCCTCTTAAACTTTTTATTTTATTTTTATGTTAGGATCTTTAAGATTCATTCCATGCTAATAACCAGCTATATATATATATCAAATGTTAATTAAATAATTAGATGAAATCTCTCTTTATTATTATTATTATTATTATTATTATTATTATTATTATTATTATTATTATTATTATTATTTGGGTTGAAGTTGCTTCTACAGAATAAAATAATTTTTCTTCACCTACCTGAAATAATAACTTGTATTAGGGTTTTTATCAAAACCATATACTAAAAAATACGACTTTGAATAGATTAATGTTAGGTTGTTAGGATGTATGTCATATAACATTTATTCTATTTCATATAAACATTCCATACATACTATTTAATTTGTTAGGACTCATTATATGTTTTTTACGATAGGTCAACCCTTATACCTCGACTAATTCAAAGCCACATGGTTTTTATTATTCTTTCCTTGCACAAGTTTTTTCTCCCATTCGGTGTTCAGTATTTATATTGGATTCGACTAATTTAGATTTATTTTGTAGAATCCATTTGAGGAAAATACTCTTAGCAAAGATTTTCTTATATCTAGAATTCAAAGTTACCTAGACTTCTAAAAATTAAATAGGAATAATCTTTTTTATCGCACCGCATCCTTTTTGATAGTGTACTACATAATAAAATATTCTTAAAAGAAGTACTATGACAAACATAGGTTAAGTTATATACACGGTCAAGTCATTTAAATGATATTTATATTTTATTTTTATGCATTTAGATATAAGTCTTGGTTGTCTTGAAAGTAAATAAAGTTATATACACTATCATATCATTCAAGTGATATCTATAACTGTTTGAAAAAAAATAGAAATCTTCTTAAAACGTAAAATTTGTAATCTTAAAAACAAGACGTGTTATACCCGCTAATACAAGTAAACTTGGCTTGATGGTATAAGATTTTCTATATAACTTAAAAGTCTTAAACTCATACACATACATTTCTTTAGCGCAAAAAAATGCACCTATAATGCATCAACAACAATCTTTATCTTAAACGATAAACTCAACGAAAATAATTTCTTAATAGTTAGTTATTTGACCTAACATTATTAATTAATAATAAACTAACTTTTTCTAATTCTACGTGTTACTCGATGCATATATTTATTTTGTAAGTATTCAAATTATATGTAATTGTGTCATGCTTCGTAGAATATAGTTTTGTACTTCGTTTAATAATGTTGGTTCTTAATCTTCACGAATGGGTACATATGTTTCATTAATGTTATTATTATTTGGCCTTTTTTGTATGTCCTACCCAAGTTGACTTGAGTTTTTGGTTATCATGTCTTGTGTTACTCAAACTTCAAAAAAACCAACCCTCTAACACGTCATGGCAACTAAGTGACAAATGATTAAAGTTTTAATGGTAGGGAATATGATATCAATCATAGTTCATACCATAATATATGTTTTTCTCTCTCTTTTTCCTTAATTTGCATTCCCTAATCATAGGTATTGGTCACATCTAAGTTTCTAGGAGGTTTAAGGGGTGGTTTGATTGTGAAATTTAATACCAATACTATTCATATACGTTTTACTAAATGATCTCTAAATACTGTTATTTACTTAATTATAGTTTAAACATGCCTCGTGATCATAAGCTAACTTATATTCCCTTTTTATGAGTCAGACAAGTGAAAATTATGTATAGGTATTGGTTACATCTAAGTTTCTAGGAGGTTTAAGGGGTCGTTTGATTGTGAAATTCAATATCAATATTATTTGTATACGTCCTATTAAATAATTTCTGAATACTGTTATTTACTTAATTATAGTCTAACATGCCTTGTGATCATGTGTTAACTTAGATTTCCTTTTATGAGTCAGACAAGTGAACATTTATTTAGACAAGTGAAAATTCTTTATAGGTATTGATTAAATCTAAGTTTCTAGGAGGTTTAAGGGGTCGTTTAGCACACAAATTCAATACCAATACTATTACTATGCATTTTACCAAACGATCTCTAAATATTGTTATTTATTTAGTTATAATCTAATTAAACATGTCCTGTGTTTATGTGCAAACTTAGATTCCCTTTTTATGAGTTGGACAAGTGAATTTTTTTTTAGATTAATAGTAGTAGTGAGATTCGAACCTAAGGATATTTGCCTGCTCTAATTCTCTGTTAAAATATATGATAATTTTATCTAAAAATTTAAATTATTAAAGAATATATACTTTTATTTTCTTAATTATTTTCTTAGTGGGATCATATGAACACATATCATGAAACAAACCTACCTATAAATCACATAAACCCTTTCTTTTACATACTAAGGTTTAGACATGGAAGAATCGTAGCATTTTAGGTTTTCCACATAGAAAGACATATTTCCAAAAAGCTTACTATCTTTCCCTTTTCTACGGGCTAATTTGCTTTTAATAATGATATTTGTTGAGACAAATGTGGAATAGTGCATTGACTTTAATTAACAAGGGGGAAAAAAGAAAGTGAACATGCTCAACTAATTTATGTATCATTTTTGGGCGGTTTTGGATGTTGAGAGATAATTTTATTAGATAAATAGAAATAGTTTTAATAATTTAAACATTTAGATTTGATAAATACTGAGATACATAAATATTAAGGTAAATAAATGACTTAGATTCAAATTAAAAATAAAAAATTAAGATGATGGCATATATATCATATTGATGACGAATAACATAACTAAGGAGTTATTTGGTTGCTAGTTAGAGTTATGCTAGTAATTAATACGAGAATTAGTTATACAATTAGATTCAAATTAAATATAAAAATTTAAGATGATGACATATATATCATATTGATGAGGAATAACATAACTAGGGAGTTATTTGGTTGCTAGTTAAAGTTATGCTAGTAATTAATACGAGAATTAGTTATACAATTAGATTCAAATTAAATATCAAAAATTAAGATGATGACATATATATCATATTGATGAGGAACAACATAACTGAGTTGTTTGGTTTCTAGTTAGATTTATGCTAGTAATTAATATGAGAATTAGTTATGCAGAATTTAGTTATTCATTTATTAAGTTAGTTTATATTCTATACAACATATAATAATATATATAAATTTTCTCATAACGTATAAGTATTAGTTATGTCGGATTCTAAATAGCTAACTGAAAATTATATTTGGTGTGTTTATAGAATTTTATACATAGTGAAAAAAAAAATGCAATCAAATATGATACGAGTTATGTAAAATTTAATACATGAATAAGTTACAGTTTATGCAACTATCAAACATCCCGTAAATATTTAAAAGCCTACTCTCTTGAATATCTAAAATTTCTAAATCAAGTGATTAGATTATCCAATATAACATTAGACAGACAAAAATTTTAGCAAAATTCTAATCTCCACATCATAAAAAATTTAAAATATATTTATATATATATATATATTTAATTCATAAAAAAAGAATCAAGTTGGCATGCGAGAAATAGGTTACGTTGAGCTCTAGCACACTAAATTTGCATGGCCTTAATTTTCCCTCATGAATTATCATCATGGCTCTATTTATGACTATAAGTTTCGTCATGCTTTCGTTTGTTTCAACTCAACTCTCCCATGAAGGATCGTAGGACCCAACACCCTCTTATTTTCTCATGGATAATTAATATATTTAAAGTTTAAACCCTTTCTTGTCTTCCTCTCTTTTTCCTCTTAAGTGCTGCACTTTGATAGAATCAAAAAGAAACTTTTTGTCCATTTAAAAAGTAAACCTAAAGAAAATATCAAGCCTAATTTATAACTTATAATTTATAATTTATAATTAAATATTTATAATACATATATAAAATATAATAATCTATATTTATTTATCTATATCTATCTCCGGCTATATTTATCTATATCTATATTATATTAAAAACGTAATGATCCTTAGAAATATTGTTTGAATTATTTGTCCCTCGTTAAAAGACTTTGTTTTTTATAAATTTATTTTTACACTATTTTTCTTTAAATTATTATTTAATTATATTTTTAATATTTATTTTTAAAATATATGAAAAAATTAATCAAATGACTTCTAGTCGTGGAAATACTCCTAAATTTTCCTTATTCCTTATTTGAATTAAAAAAAATATCTAATTTTTCTTAATTCTAATTAATGATAGAATCTCTCTATATAAAATTTTTATTCATAAATAATTTATTAAATTTACTTTTATGATGAATTATTTACCTTTTATAATTTATCTCACGCAAAATACGTACAACAAACCACAATAAACTAGTATATATATCTCTATATAATAAAAAAAAAGTAACACGTCGGACGAAAGCAATGCATGAGCTATTTTTAGTCCATAACAGAATCGTTACGAATGGTTCAAAAGAGACAAAATTACAAGAGAATAATTAAATAATATTATAATAATAAATAATTATATTAATAGCCGACAGATTAAGAAAAGTAATAAGAGTATCATTAATTAATTATTTCATTCCGCTTAATTAGGATGGATAAAATGTTACATCATAATTTATGAAGGAATATTGACCTTCATTACACATTTTTATGTTCTTATTTTCTTTTTCTATTTTTTTTAATTTCTAAGTTTATTCTCTTTTGAAGAATTGATAGAGAAAAGCAACGTGAATGAGACGTGCATGAATATTTTGGACAATAAAGTGATATGTACAAGTCATGTAGAGTTTCTTTTATTTATTTTTTTTTCCTTTTTTTGTAGATAGAATTAGGTACTCCACCTTCCAATTTTTGTGGTGGCATTTAATTGACCACCAAGTTTTAAGAAAAAAAATAATTTTTAAAATTTGTGATTTAAGTAAGTTGAATATTTGAGTGGCGGTAATTCATCTTATTAAGGAAAAATAGCATATTTTAAAATTAAATTTTCCTCCCTCCTATTTATTTATAGTCAGTTTAAAAAAAATGACAATATTTTTATTTCGTATCAAAATTTAATTTTATAATATTCAAATATTTCTAATGAGATAATTACCATATATATTAGATCACAAGCTTTTAAAATCTTCTTTTATTTCTTAAATTTTATGTCTAGTCAAATAACATTCACATAAATTGAGATAGAAAAATACTAAATGTACAAAAATATTACTCTTTTTTGAAGAATCTAGAAAGAAAAAAGCGTAACTTAAATTGGAACTGAAAGGACATTTAATCGAATTGTCACCAATATACATTATTCGACCATCTAGTTTACCAAATAAGGCAAAAGTATACGTTCCACATACGATCGGTTGTATGGTCTGTATATGTCATGTATACGACCTATATATGCATAGGTATATATAGATATGTATATTATGTATAGAGATATGTATATTAGTATAAAATATACACTATATATACTCTGTGTACATATTTTTTTCTTTTTTTTAATCTCCCTTAAATATTCATATGTCAATTTTAAGGATAAATAATCTTTCTATGAATTAGTAGATATGGAAAATCTTTACATCATAATCAGGGAGTGAATATATTTATTTATTTGAAGAATTCTAAGGTATAATCATTCTTGATTAGAAGCAAAGTCTAAGTGGACCTCTAATATGATTAAAGTTTGTAGTAGTTTTCAACCATGGGATAGGTGGATTGCTTTATTTTTTTTCCTCTCTTTTTTAGGCATGTTGATTTCACACGTGTATACATTCATAATATAAAAACAATAGAAATTATTAGTGTAATTTAATGTGTCTAACATATTAATTGTCTGATCTACTTTTCAGATTATCAATTCATTAACTCTTAAATGGATTCAAAATTTTAGCAAAACTTTTATATACATCTTTTTTAGTTGCTTTCATAATAGTCGTCATCATGACAAGTTATTTTGTTTTACTATTAAAGATTGTGATAAAAGAATAAGATTCTTTCACACTATTGGATCGGATTTTGATAAATAGAAAAAATTAGGATAAAAATTTTTTTCCGTTTAAGTTAATCTTACACGGTGTGAATTTACCGGTGAGAGTGAAAAATCAAACCAAATCATTTGCTTTGGAGTTCCCACATCGAACGGGTGTAACATCTGTATGAGCAGAGGTACAATCAAAGTATCATAAGAGAATTTATCGTTGAAAACTTATAGTATAGATATAAAAGAAAAATATACATATATCATATGTATATGAATCTCTTTAGCTTCTTGTGTGTTTACATCTTTATGTTTTGAGTTATCTTCGTGAAGATTCTGCAAAATATACATATATCATATGTATATGAATCTCTTTAGCTTCTTGTGTGTTTACATCTTTATGTTTTGAATTATCTTCGTGAAGATTCTGACTTCATCAGTCCTTCGGAGGGATTTTTCATTATCTCCTAAAATATAACAAAAGAATATATATGCCCCAGAATCTATTCCAAATCCTTAATCTCATACGTTTATACTCTAATCATGAATCATAATTACTATTGTTTGATTAAACTATTGTAAAGAATTAATCAACTTATAATGTAGTTTATATTATGTTGTTGCCTTTCGTTATTAGTTGTTTTTTTTTCTGTTCTCTTTTTTCCATATCTAGTTTACTCTGCTTATGGATTTTTGAGATGAGAGTTTTCAGGCAACAACCTCTCTACCTAAGGTCTCCGTATATTTTATCCTTCCTAGACTCAAATTCCACTAGATATGTTGTTGTTTGTATATTATGTTGTTCACATATTTTGTTTTGCAATTGTTTAATTTTTTTTTTCACTAATAGATAGTTTAATGCATGTAAAAATTTGACTCTTGTGCAACTCCAGATAGAGATAACATGTAGAGGCCAACAGCTCCAACCATTCTTGACATTGCAACATGTTAGAGATCATATATGGAGTACTATTACTAATGCTGCTGACAATATCCTCACTTTGCTTCCTTCAGAAACTTCTAATCATGTCATGGTTCTACATTATGCTAGAACAAGTGCTCCACCTCAAAATTAACAACCAGAAATACCTCGACTTTTTTATAACAGGTTCGAGTCAGAGTCAAATAGTAATGACTCAAAATACTTCTTTTTACATTATTTTGGGAAATCAAAGGACTCTATCTATGGATATGTAAATTACAGGATTTCCAATCCTAGCAGGAGGGTAACGTGAAAGTCAAACTGGGCTTCTATTACAAAACGAAATCTACCTCAAGAAAGTTGACGATGAGAATTTCTAATCAACAAAAAAGACTAGTTAATTATTTCATTTTTTTTTATCATGGTAATATTGTTAAACTATTGTTATTCCCTCCACTTTTCTTTCCCTTAAATTACTCACCTTATTGATTGCTTTTGGCTAGTGCTTGTTAATTATTTATGTCATCAACAAAGAGTAGAACAAAATTCTTTCTTTTGGAATTGTATTTCCTCTCTATGGGTTTGGGTTTGGGTTAAGGGTTCAGTTTTAGGTGAAAAAATAAAATAGATTTAATATGTTGTTACCGCAAAAGACCAAAACTGTGTGCATTATAAAGTTTTGGGTGACACAAGAATTACCAGATTGTATTACTTACCTTAAAAACATAAGGGTCTGAAGTTAAGTTTAACGATGCTTTATTTTCCTTACCAATTCGTTACTTTATTATATCAAGGCATATATAGTATATTAAAAATCAATAATTCGTTACTTTATTATATCGGGGCATATAGTATATTAAAAATCAATATTAAAATCAATAGTTGTGGATCAAGCACAAGAAAGGAACACTCAAAATCAAAGAACCAGGTTTAGGAGCTTTAGTACTTATAAATTAGGACCTGGTTTATGTTTACATGCACACAGAAACAAAGCACATTTACATTCACACAAAAATAAAACTAAGTTGAAAAATTGAAACTAAGTTGAAAAATCGAGTCATGAAATTAAGTGGAAAACTCGAGAGTCATGGCTGTTTTTCAATCATATTTAAAATATTTCTGCACTTGTTGATAGAGAATCACCCTCATTCTATTGACACTGTTATACTTGAGCACCTTCCTATGTACAATTGGAATAGAATTTCAATAAGGATATATGTCAATTACTTGACAAATTAATTTTGCAATTCTCTTCCATTCACATTGCTTGGATATAGTTTTCGAAAATCCTGAATATTCGACTAACCATATATGAATTTACCAATAACAACATATAAGAATTTACCAATAACATCTCTCTCTAATGATCATGGTTCTTCATGCAAATATAAAATTGGCTTCAATGGAACAGGTTTTGTAGTAGCAATTGGTGGCTTCAAAGCATTCGTATACGATTTCATTAGAATAGACTGACCAACCTGGCCAATGACCGTCGACTTGGTCATACACTAAGATTATGATTTCATCGGAATATGCTACCCAACTTCCGTAGGAGGCTGGGTAACGACCATCGACGTGACCATACACTATTGGGTTGGATCTATAATGTTTGTGGTGGTAGGATTTCTAGAGAACATTTTTTGGCACTAATATTAGATCTCTTGTAATGTTTCAAAAATTTTGTTAATGCATAGTTTCAGTAGAAATTGCAATTTAAAAATATGAGTGAATGAATTTTATAAAAAATAAAAAAACTTTATAATATAATATTACAATCACTCTGATAATTTAAAAGATCGATAAATCTTCAAACTTTTGGTGAGATAATTAATTAAGTTTTGGCAAATTATTACAATTTGACAATATGGTGCTTCAACCAATGCCTTTTGGTGAGATAATGAATTAAGTTTTGGCGAATTATTACAATTTGACAATATGGTGCTTCAACCAATGCCTTTTGGTGAGATAATGAATTAAGTTTTGGCCAATTATTACAATTTGACAATATGGTGCTTCAACCAATGCACATATTTTTTACTGAATAAAATTTTTTACTACATAAAATTAAGAGTATCTCAATAAAATTAGTGTTCTGAAATAGAATTATAATAATAGATTTTAAATATACATATTTTAAAATATTATTAATTTAGATAGTGTTTTTTTGCTTACATAATACATACAACCTAATTTTAGTGCATATTTTTAAAAGACATTAAGGGTTTAACTTCAGTTAGTAATATTATTTGTTATAAAAGTTAGGAGTAATTTTAAACTAATAAGAGGTTGTTAGCCATTTGTTTGCAATATATTACTTGGGATGTTGTTGTAAAAGTTTTATTTATTAATATGAAGATTTGAGTTGTTTAATTTATAACTCTAAAATATTCTTGATAAAAAGTAGATTGTTTTTTTTTCAATTATTTAAGTTTTGTTGGTGTGTCTGTATATATATATAATTTTATAATAATCAGTAATTTTTTGAGTGTAACTAAAATTATAAAATTTACCAATAAAATTTTTTGAGGCTCAAAATTTTGGGCCCAAAGCAGACACTTTACTAATCTTACCCTTAAAAAATGAAATAATTAGAAGGATAGTTGGTGTATACTTCTATAATTAAGTTATATTCAACTTTTAATGTATCATAATATATATTTAGTATATATTTTATGTATATGTGAGTTTTATTTAGCTTTTTGAGTGTATCATAATGCACAGTCAAAGTATAAATCATGTATAGGTAAACAATATTCAACTTATACATCATGTATAGATAAATTATATTCATTTTTCGTTTGGAAAAAAATATCATTTTTTTGAGGATGTTGTATTTCATATGAAAAGGTTTAATTACAACATAGAGTAACTATTTGTCGAAAAATAAGAATAAACTTACAACAAAAAGAAATTATTGCTCATTCAACTTCTATACAAGAGTTAGCCTACAACAACAATAACATACCCAGTAGAATCCGACAAGTGAGTCTGAGGAGGGTAAAATGTACCCAGATCTTACCACGACCTCATTGAGATAGAAAAGTTATTTCCTGAGGGCCCTCATCGCAAAAATATCAAGCTCCAAATAGAGTGTATTATAGATTGAAAAGCATATCAAACAAAGCACTATCAACGCAAAAGGCTAATGGCAATATTATTTTTTCTAATGCACTCTACCAAATGATTCCTAAGTGAATAAATATCCCTTGATTTAGGCCCAAATTTTAGTAGACATTTGACCATAAGTTTTAAATATATTTGTTACTTTATTTGAAATTTATGAAATTGAAGATCGGGTTGTGTTTGGTTACTATTTGCTGAGAATATTTGAATAACGCTTATGCTTAAGTACTCAAATAAAGGTTCTAAGCTATTTTTAGCCATCATATATTTCTAATTTCTCAATGAATCAACAAAATGCAAGACTTGTAACTGTTTCTATGCCACGCCGAAAGTCCCATCAAGGCGAACTGGCACCCGTTGCCAATAAGGTCCCGGAGAATCAACCTATATTTATATGCTTTCTATATATATTATGAGGGATTTTTATATTCAACATGCCTTTAAGAAAGTAGACAGTAATAACAAGTCAAAAGGAAATGCATATGGCTAGGCCGTAGGGGCCACAGAGCCTAAAGTACGAGACATGACCACACTTTAGTTTACATAGTCAAAGCCTCTAGGTAAGAAAAAATATCTGATAAGGGTTGGGACAGGCCCCGCCGACTAGTTATATAATACAAAAATATAAGTTCTAGACACATAAAGCTCTGAAGCAACTTGGAGCTTGGTAACAATAGCTGGATATCCTGTACTCTTACTGGGGAGATCTACTAGCACCTGTACCTGCAACATGAATGCAAGTCCCCCGTAAGGGACATCAGTACGAAATAATGTACTGAATATGTAAGGCAGGAAATATTGTGTACGAAGTAACAACTCAAGTAAAACTATGCACTGGTGTAGAATAAAAAGAGCACCTTTAGTTATACTGTAGGATCATGTACTTTATGTTCTTTTTATTACTTTACCTTTACTGTATAATCTGTGCACAACAAGTAATACAAATGACCAGCTGATCAGTGGTAAATCTATATCGGGATCGGCCCTTGCTAGGCTTTTCCTTTAACCCCTCGGGCTACCCCTTGTGATAGGATTGACTCTGGCTAAGTGATTCTTTCACCCCTCGAGTTACCACCCATCAATAAGCAATATACTTTACTTTATCTTTCAATTATCTTTGAGATGATTATTTTGGTGGTCGTAATATTGGAGTTGTAGTACTGTAGATACAACTTATGACATATAAATAATCACAAAAGACAACACCACAATAAAAGGAGTAAGTTACACAAATAATGAAATGCATAGGAGGTAGAATAACACATGAACTTTATTTAGTAGCATGAACTCGTATATCTTGGTATCCAAGTATGTATGTAGATTCAAAGGTGACTATGTATGGGAGCATATGAACATGTGAAATAGTGGAGACACGATTAATAGTTGTGTCGAAGTTGATAAGTGCCTTTATATACCAAGGAGGGATTTATGTTTCATGTCAAATAATATGAAATCAAATAGCCTTACATAGCTCGCTGTACGACCTCGCTATTACCTCAAGATAACCTCCCCTTACTCCAAATATTTATCTACAACATAGTAGGTGACAAAACTAACATTAACAGCCAATAGATACTTCTTGGCAACCCAATCTCATAAAAAAATAACACATGAGTAGCAAACTCATAATTATAAATCCGAGCGTATTCTTTCAACCTTTCCGACCCTAATCATATTTTCTAATATACATTCTCATATACATATCATGTGCAGCCTGTTTTAGTGTCATAATAGTCTTACAATAGCCCACAAAGCACTACATATAACAATTCTACACAACATATAAATAGGCGGCATAACGTTACATCCCTTCGCTACATTTCGACGTCGACAATCCCGAACCTATTTAAACTTTACCCAAACTATAGTCAACATATCTATACATAAAAATATCCTTAAAATAGTCTTAGAATAGTACCAAATCAGTCATGAAGGACGTGAGGCAATACTCTTCCATTCATCAGCCTACAATTTCTTACTAAGAACACAATTGCGATATCCTATAAGAACTCACTTTAGCAGACTATAAAAGTGGTGCAGCAACTTAGTTATATTACTAACAAGCTATACCTTGTTAAACCATGAGTCTTACTTCATAATTCAGCCAATCAAACAGAGAAAATTCTCTTGAATAACAAGAAAAGTTCATAACAATCTTTAGGATACATGCTGTCCAAATTTTTCAGCATATACCTTACCAACATAGTCTCTTGTTTTTTATGGAGAAACCTTACTAAATACACAACTATAATCACTTACCTTTACCTTCAAGGTTGAGAGCCTCCTTAAGAACCCTAAAAGCTTTCTTTGACTACTTTACAAAGTCAAGAAAGAAGAACAATGAAGTTTTGTGAAAGCTGAAATTTTTCAAGTCTAAGAATGAATTAAATTGTTGCTTGTAACCCCTTTTTAAAGGATTAATTTGGCTGACTTTCTTTTACCTTTTAAGCCTTATTTTATCAAGTAACTAAAGTTCATTTTACCCCTTTCACTTGGGCCTTAAGGAGCTCCAAATTGATGGGCCTTTGCTGCCTATTTTTCCCCTTTTTCTCTTAGTTAGTTGGGCCTAACTTACTAAAGAAATTGTGATGTCTTTGGGCTTTTTTAATATACTTTTTGGACTAAAAATATAGTCAATTTATGATGCTAAAACATCGGCTAAAGTTACACCCTTAACACGGACTTTGTTTATAATCAGACTTGGATAAATTAGACGTCGGGCCTCATCTCCGTTTAGCTAGCAATTTAAGCTAAGCAAGTAGGTGACTCACCTGCTAGCTTCCTAAGCCCTACGAGCAGCTCAATTCTCTCACTTTGTTTTAGGATGGTGATCTCCTGAATTTGACATAAAACTTGTATGCAATCGATCCTCTTAAGCGTTAGACGCACATATCACCCTCTAACATGTGATTCAAGCATTTTTAAAAATAGGCGTTAATTTGACCAAACCATATCATATTTCATTTGCATAGTACTAGTATTATAAGATGTGGTGTGTTACATTTTACTACTACAAATTTCTTTTCTTCTTTTTTGTTTCTGTATAAAAATGATTTTTTGCATTACATTAGTGGAATTAATCGTGATTATGATGATAGTAATGCTGGTGTATTTGAAGTTAGGAATGAATGTATGTTCGATGCATCTCAATATTAGATATGGGGTGCATGTTTCGTGTAATGTGGATATTTGGCATATGTTTATATTATATCTTATGTATTATCATTGTATATATGCCACATATACATGATATACAAATATATACAATGATATGCACACGACAAGCAGATTCTTTTATATAAGAAGCAACAATGGAGCTGCTTTAGCTATTCGTTTCATTGTCACTATTTCAATTTTTTTTGGTTGCTCAAGCAGATAGCAAGTCAACATGTCTGCTTGAGCGGGTATATTAGTAATTTCTCACAACTGCTTCAACTGCCTACTTGACGTCCCTGCTTAAGGAACTTAAGGTATATTTATAATTTCTCGATAGTTATATAATGATATACAAGTATGTATATTGTTGATACATGTCTAGTATGGTTTGTGTATGTCAATATCTATTATTCTGTCATGAGTACGCAAATTGTAGTTGACATACATTAATATAGAATGATATACAAGTGCACATGGAGAAAACTCATTAGTCATCTGATTTTCTAGCGAAACTTTAGCAAATTTTTTGGTAGAGAATCTACAGAGAGGTGGAGCAGATCTCGCTTATAGTCAGTAGAACAAAGACGATTAGCATTGGTAGAGCAAATATTTTCGTGAAGAGAGTTCAGAATATGAAAATTCAAACACACCAGCAAGTATAAGAGGATTTCCAATATCTACAATATAAATATAAAAATAATTTCAATCATATATAAATAGTGTAATTTTTTCTAATTTTGTAAGATTTGTTATAGGTTGAATATGTTTTTTTAAATAAACTATTGCTTTATTAAGTATAATAGTAGTATTAGTTATGATAAATACAGTTTTATTTCTGTATATCCATAAGCTTTTTTTAATTGTTGTTATTAGTGAGACATATATTAAACAGACATATTTTAGATATGTTCTAGGTGTCTAACAAGGCACAACCTTAGAGATGTAAAAATGAAAAACAGTGCCAACTAATGAACTATATGTATGGCCTTAAAGTATTTTGTTTGTATTTATTTATTTTTCACTTTAAAGATTTTTGTTCCACATTTTATTTACATGCAATAAAATACCTCGAAAGATTTAAAGATAAGAACCGCCTTTTTACTTCAGGAAATGAAAAAGGATCAAGGTGTATTTAATATATTTATATTTATATCGAAGTTCAAATAATTTAAATTTAATTGGCGTGGGATAATTTGAAGGAAGTATGGTATGATTTTTTTTGAAAATTTTTCAAATGGTGTTCTATATCAATTTTACACCTCCAGTATTTTGAAGGCTTACTACATGAAAATTAGGTTAATAGGTTAATAGAGGTAGGTTAATGTCTGGACTTGTAATATAGTAGGTTAGTAAGACTAGTTGTATTTTTATATTTTTTGTTATCATTATCCATTTTATATTTGTTATTTTTATCGTATTTACATAGTATCATTTGTTTTTTCATTTTTTTGGTTATTTTCCATTTTTCTTTCATTTTTTTTATATCTACTATCTTCTGATTATGTGACTTGATTTTTAAGACGAAAGTTTTTCGAAAATAACCTTTTTATCTCTATGAGATAATAATAAGATTTTTATATATTTTTCTCTCCCCAGACTTCAATTATGGAATTCCGCTGAGTATTTTGTTAGTGTTGTACTAAATACAAATTTCATTTCAAGATAAACACTTTCTTTTAAAAAAATTTTATATCCAAATTCAAATTTAAAAATTCTATTACTCTATCTCATTTTATATGACAACTTTCCTTTGCTATCCCTCCCCCCAAAAAAAAGGGACTCAGCTCCTCCGTGGTAATCTCCTCCCGTGCCTCTAGTGCACTTCTTAAAAAATGCCATCTGTCCACTTACTTAATCAATGATTAAAAAATCAATTCCCTTTTTACTCTTTATCTAACTATAGTTAACAAACAACAACTCCTACAAATCAATAAAAAAATAAGATCTAAAAATTAATACAAGTTAATAATTTTAGATCTATTTTTATTATTGATTTGTATTAATTTTTAGATCTATTTTTATTATTAATTTGTATGAGTTATTGTTTGTTAACTATAGTTAGATAAAGAGTAAAAAGGGAATTGATTTTTTAATCATTGATTAAGTATTTGTTTTGGTATTGAAAACCATATCCATAACTTTTCCCTGCAAAGATATTAAAATGGCTTAAACCAGAAGGGGAAATTTTTTGCTTGATTTACAATGTCAGTACCTGGAGTTCAAGTTCTTGTCTTTAGAACCCAACTCAATTTTCGAAAGAACAGCTCTATTGCTGCAGTAGCTGTTGAACCAGTAAAAGTATTAAAGAATCGATCCCATAATGCTTCAGATGGAAAAGGTAAAATCTTGAGGATAAAGTTACAATTTTTTTGAATTTTGGTTTTATTTTGAGCTACATATTGTGAATTGGCACTTTGGGGTGTTAATTTTTAATTGAAATAGGTGATGTGAATGTCACTAAATGGAAGAAATTGAGTTCAGAAGAACTGGGAAGAAGTACCTCAATGATTGCGAAACCTACAAGATTGGTTCTGAATGGGTTGAAGGAAAAGGGTATGTGTTGTTCAAGATGATTATTTGATTATCTTTGCAATCTTGTTTTTGGAAATTTTTTGAAGTTTACTTGTTTCTATTGGGTTTTTGTTGATGCATGAAGTAGTTTAATCTTACAAGGTAGAAAAAGAAGAGACTCTAACAAGTTTACTAGGAGGGATAGGTTCATATAGTAGGGTTTTTTCTTTTCCTTTTTTTTTTAAAAAAAATTGGGGATAGGGGAAGGGGAAATGGGGAGGGAGATTACAATGTAGGGAATCCAACCCTCACCAACAAGTGGAAGTTCAAATACTCAACCAATTGAGCTATTAAGATTCTCCGGGAGATAGTAGCGTAGTAGGATTAGAGGTGTGTTTTTATCCTGTGTTATTATTATCCATTTTATATTTGTTAACTTTGTTATTTTTATATTCTATCATTTGCTTTTCATTATTACTCGTTCTTCCTTGTTTTTCTTTTTTCTTCTTCTTTTTTCCATATCTAGTTTATTTTGCTTATGGGTTTTTGAGACGAGGGTTGTTCGGAAACAACCTCTCTATCTCTATGAGGTAGTAGTAAGGTATGCGTACATTTTACCCTCCTCACCCTACTTGTGTAATTCCACTGGGTATGTTGTTGTTGTTTACTTTTTATGAATGTGCAATAACCCACTGATTCAGTAATTAATATATCTATGTAGGAATTTGTGGTAAATTGCACTTAGGGGTGTGTTTGGTATGAAGGAATATGTATTCCAATGAGAGTGCATTCTTGGAAAATATAATTCTGGAAATGAGTTGAGTTTCTTGATTATTTTTTGGTGTTTGGTGAGTTGAAAATATTGTCTTAAAAGTATGTGTATGTAATCTATTCAAAGTTTTAAACACAATAGGGGGAGGGACTGAAGGTGGGGATGGTGGGTGTGAGGACTATGGGTGCGAGTGGGGTGTGTTGGAGGGTAGGGAGGAGACAATCAATTTGGAATGTCATTTGTGGAGTTTGTTTTTCCCTACTTTCATCAAGGAGTTTTTTTCTCATTTTTGAAGACCTTGTTTTTCCTCGAGGAAATGTTTCCAAAAATTTGGACCAACCAAGTATCAGAAATTTGAAAAAGGAAATCCAGAAAATGTTCTCCTGCATACTGGACATACCCTTAGTCCTGCTCTTCGGAACATGATGATTCGTATTTCTTCTCCTTGTGGCCTCACCTTTCCTCTCACTTTTGGCAGGGTTCGAGGTCTACCTTGTCGGGGGTTGTGTTAGAGATCTTATACTGGACAGAACTCCAAAAGATTTTGATATATTAACATCAGCTGAACTTAAAGAGGTTAGATGCACTGCACATTTTTATTGTTAAAATGTAATTTATATGATAACCAGCATAAAGGAAGTGTTGTGAGATATTTACAGAGAAAGTATCACTGCATTAAGTACATGAATCGACTGCATCGTTTATTGGGTTCCGAGTAGGTATTGTTTTGCTCTCTGAGGGTTTGAACACATGATTATTTAATATGTAGCTGAAATTTGGCTATCTATGATGCAATCAATCATGTGCAGGTAACAAAAATATTTCAGCGTTGTAACATTATTGGAAGGAGGTTCCCTATATGCCATGTGCATATCGATAATACCATTGTGGAGGTTTTTCTCAAGCAACATCTTTTACTTGGTTTGACATTTTTTCCTTTTTCAGTAATCAAGTAAATCTCATTAAGAGTGATGAAAGTTTCTGAGGTATCTTTTTGAGTATTTACCTCGTTCGATTCTTTGTCCAAAGCAGGTTACGAGCTTTACTACCACTGGTAGGAAATTTCAGAGGAATGCCTATAATGTTGTTCGAAGACCTCCTGCATGCAGCAAAGCTGATTTCATTCGCTGGAAAGATTGCTTGAGGAGAGATTTTACCATCAACGGGTACATAAAGTAGACGTAGACTGAATTATGAATTCTCATGTACTAACCATGAGGAATTTTTTCAGTTTTTCAATCTAGAAAACTAAAGGAGGAATTTTGACTTGTAGATTGATGTTTGATCCATTTGCAAAGATAGTGTATGACTACTTGGGCGGACTGGAAGATATTAGAAGGGCTAAAGTGTGCATGTACCTTTTACTGCTTTCTGTTCTTGTTCTTTAACTTCCTTTAATAATGTAAATTGTGCTTAGCATCATTGCATTTGCAGGTGAGATGTGTGATTCCTGCAAGTGCTTCTTTCATTGAGGACTGTGGTAATGTAGACTATCCTTTGTCTTGTAAATATTTGTGTCATTCTTGTTGGATCTTATTTCTTAGGATTTTCTAGTTGTAGTTGGTATATCCTATTAATCTCGGGCTGACTTTTTTCAGCTCGCATTCTGCGTGGAGTAAGGATAGCAGGGCGTTTAAGATTTCGTTTTGCTCAGGAAACAGCCCATTTTATAAAAGAATTAGCATCTTCCATATCTGGACTTGAGAAGGTAAGATAGGTTAGTTATATGCTTTTTGCTTTTTCTTGTCAGCATGAAATATTTCCTGAGCGTATTCTTTGACCACATAATGTAGGGAAGGATCTTGTTGGAAATGAATTACATGCTGGCATATGGTTCTGCGGAAGCTTCATTGAGATTATTATGGAAGTTTGGACTTCTAGAATTTCTTCTACCAATCCAAGTATGGAAACTAAACATTCTTGCATTTGTGCTACTTATACTATGTATGCCATTATCCGTCTTATATTTATTACTTTTTTTATTAATTTTACTATTAATTTTTCGTATTTACATACTATCATTTGCTTTCATTATTAGTCCTTCATCCCTTTTTGTTCTTTCCTTTTTTTTTTTCCATATCTAGTATTTTCTGCTTATGGGGCTTCGTTCTTGAGATGAGGGTTCCTCGGAAACAGCCTCTCTATCTCTATGAGATAGTGGTAAGGTCTGCGTACATTTCACCACCCCCAAACCCCACTTGTGGGATCACACTGGCTATGTTGTTGTTGTTGCTATTTATACCATGTATCTAAAGGTATCACTTTATTTGGCAGGCTTCCTACTTAATTTCCCAAGGTTTTCAAAGGCGTGATAAGAGATCGAATATGCTACTGGTATACAGGACGCTATGTTTCTATCATTACATGCATCTTATACGCGTGAGGAAATATGTGGTCTCGTTCACCATGACTAATTTAGATAAAGAAAGGGGCTAAAACTTTTCTCCCAGAAAACGCATTTCTGTAGAAACTATCTGTAGGTGCACGAATTTAAGGAGTAATGCAATCACATCTTTCATGTTTGCTTTATGCAGACTTTGTTTTCTACACTGGACAACCTTCTGGCACCCAACAGGCCTTGCCACTCTAGTTTATGGTGAGAAACTCTCTCTTCCTCCGACTTGTTGCTTGACTTTTCCATTTTCAAATTCCATAGATCATATATAGTTCATAGAATATCCTATACTTGTTTGAGCCAAGGGTCTATCTGAAACAATCTCTCTATCCCACAAAGGTAGGGGCTAAGGTATGGGCACATCCTACCCTCCCGAGATCCCACTTGTGGGATTATACCGCATTTCTTGTTGTTGTCGTTATCTTTAGTAAACTGAACCTGAAGCAGCAATCCAGAACATAATCATATATGAAAGAAACTTAATCATGCTGCAGACCGTGTGCCATAGTTGCCTGGTAGTTAAACAGTGCAAGAAAACATGCACATTGGTTTCACCTTCCTGACATAGAAAGCACCTAGAACAGAGCTGAAAACCTCTTCGTTGAAACTTTGCATGAAAAGCTGAATTGGAAAAACTGAAAAGGATATAAATTTTTAGGGAACTACTGATTTTAAAAGTTGATTTGCGCTGTAGTATTTTATCAGATTTTGATGGTGGAGTCCGAGGCAACATGGGACAATTCATTCCGCCATCTGTAATTTGAATGAGTTTGGTGAAATGTTACAGCTTTTGTAATGATGCTATCTCCGTTACTACTGTCCAGCATTCTCATTTTACTGATCACTTTTAATGGTTAGAACAATTAAATGTTACAGCTTTTAAATGTAAGACCTTTTATCTTGTAAAATGGAAATTAAAGATAGTTCCGAGAATGTGAGGACTTATTTTTGAACTGCAGATATGGAATGTCATATGTAGGCACGTGGAACAAAGAATTTAAAGCTAGGGGGGCAGTATACGCCCGTGCTAAGGCTACAGTTATATGTTAGATTGAAAATTCTCTCTTTCGATTCATCAGCTTAAATAATAATTCTTATAGGATTGCCATCTTAGCATTCCATACAGCACTGGTGGACAGACCTAGGGATCCTTGGGTTGTTGCTGCATTTAGCATTGCGGTTTGCTGTGGTGGTTCGTTATCAGATGCGTTGAGAATAGTGAAAAATACCTCACAACCACATGATACAAGGTTTTCTGAGCTCTTAGACCAAAATATTGAGTCGAATGAAGCATTGTTGAATGAGATGATGGATCTTGCCACTCATGTGGAAGCTGCATTACAAAACATGACCGATGAGCATTTTGTTTCGCAAGCTCTGTTAAAGTATCCTCAAGCTCCAAAGTCAGATATGGTGAGTAAGAAATTTCTACATGAAACCTTTTCGAATAGTTTAGTTGAGTCACTTTCAATAAATAACCAAAGGGCTACATTGGGTATAGTAAAATTCGATCGAGACTACTAACTCATTCGACTTCCATCTTCATGCATCCGAACTTGGATATGTTATACATGATCTGGCTGTTTATTGTAGTATCTCTTGTATTATCCAAACTCGTTTCCCCTTAGTTTTGCTGTTGCCATTTGACCAGGAGGTCATGGATTTAAATCTTGGAAACAATCTCTGGCAGAAATGCAAGATAAGGCTGCATACAATAGATCCTTGTAGTCAAGTCCTTCCTCGGACCCCTGCGCATAGCGGAGCTTTAGTATACCAGGCTTGCCTTTTTTCTAACCATTTGCTACATAGAATTCTTGACTTAAGGTTTAGTTTCATACGTTCGTTTCTAACTCTGATTTCACGACTTCATGCAGCTGTTTGGGATTGTACATGGTTATACGATACTTTCTCTCACCTTTCCGTTTCGTTCTGCAGGTGTTTATCTCACGGACGCTTTCAGAAAAGGTTTCTGCAATATTTGAGTGTGTTAGAATGGGAAAGGAGAAGAATTTTCGACGAAAACGAGGCAGTAAAATCGACTATGAGTCCCTAGCATTAGGTAAATTGCGTGAAGTTAGATATATTTTTGCACTGGTTGTTTTTGATACAGTGTTTCCTCCTTGTCTCAAAGACTGAGAATTCTTTATGATAGTTGTGTTACATAGATTTTCATCAACTTATTATCACAACATAAGCTGCTATAATAAAGAGGAATTTTCACATATAGCCATTCAAAAATATCGTAATTATGCTCCATAGTTATTGTTTGGGTAATTTCATTTTGTAATTATAGTTATAACAATATTTGTATAATTTGCGCAATATTTGTATATATTTGTATAATTTGCTATACAATTTATAGTATTTATATAGCGTTCATATATTTTGCTATACAATTCGTGCACAATGTATAATTTGCCATACAATTCAGTGTTTGTATATTTTGTTATACAACTTTGTATAATCATGCATAACGTTTGTATAAATCGCACGAATTATATGAATATCAAATTGTAACTATACCTAGATGTTTGTTGTGAATCATAATTAATTCAAATTAAAGTTATGTTAATTAATTAATTAGTATATATTTGCTTATCCGCGTAAATTTTTTTATATTTATATTTGTGATTGTTTCTAGGAAACTGATGGATAACTCCACTAATGCAATCATTGGGCTTAAAATACATTTCAAATGCATTAAAGACTCAATAGGAAGTCGTAAGAATATTCACAACTTATTTGATGATTTACTAGGTTTAAAATTAATTATTTATATTCACTTAGTTCTTAACACAGATAAATGATTCCATTTGTCTAGTAAAATTTTTTTGGGAAAACTAAGTTTATACCTTTTTAAAGCAAACTATTTATATTTATATACCATTTAACATTTTGTACCCTTATATTATTGAAATTTTACCCCCCTAATATGAAAATTCGCTCGCTAACGTCAACACATGTTTGTATGACACACCAATAGGGTATACATATGCCAACAGGGTATCACAGATGATTAAACTCAATCCTATATAATATCGATATGATACAAATATACTAACAGAGTATATAACAAATATATTTTCTACTAATTTAGAGTTTGATAGTTTTTTTATTTGTTTCTTTACAAAAAATCCTACAAACCTAGAGTATCATAAAGGACTGAGCTCATTCTATATGATACCGCAATGATATATATATATATCGTCAGAGTATATTTCATAGTATTTATGCTAACATCATGTTATTGACGTTAGCATGACGTCAGTACGCGAAATAACAAAGGATAAGTGGGTAGAAAGATAAATAGTTTGGCTAATAGGTCCATTAAGGATAAATAGTTTAGATTGAGTCTATTAAGAATAAACAGTTTCAAATTAGGTCTATTTTGTGTATTTTTAAGTGGTTGAACAATTTCATTTTCAAATGATAAATTGATTCGAGTCATGTCAAAATATAAGTCAAAATATTACTCCCTCTGTCTCAATTTATGTGACATTTTTTTTTGATCTGTCTCAAAAAGAATGTCACCTTACTTTAATTGAAAACAATTAGCCTTAAAAATTTTAATTTTTACCCTTAATGAAATGATTCTCAATCACACAAATATATAAGAATGATTTTAGACCACATGTTTTAAAGGTCTTCCATTTTTTTTAAACACCATGCAAGTTAAAGGGTGTCACATAAAATAAGACGGATATGAAAATTGTGTGCGAATCATATTATATAGCAAAATATATAAATACTACGAATTGTATAGTGAACTATACAAATTTTGTGTACGAATGATATAACAAAATATACAAACGCTATATAAAAACTGCGAATTATATAGGAAATATACAAACGTATACCAATGTTGCACGAATTATATAAATGCTACTATAACCATAGTTACAAAATGTAATTATCCAAATTATTACTATAGAGTATAATTAAGATATTTTTGAGTGTCTATGTGTGAAATTTCTTCAATAAAGCAAAGTGACATTCTTTTTGAAATAAGCTAGAAAGAAAAAAGCGTCACATAAAATAAAATAGATGAAGTATCTATTCTCATTCAAATGATTGACTTATTATATTATAGAATCCTTGTACGATGATTACTATCAACAATAAACACGGTGAACATATTTCATTTTGCAATTCAAATTGCAATTCCATTCTTTTTCAATCAAAAATTATATAAGTCAATATAATACTACTGTTGAAGCCAAGAACAATAAGGTGTTGGTAAATACGAACTTGATAGAAAAATTTCTTCTATTACTCACAAAAATAGATTATAAAATAACTCTCAAATTCACATTTGACTACACTCTTGTCTTGATATTTTTTTTGGTATATAATGAGGGAGTTCAGCAACTCCTTTTATAGGGGTGTCTGTAAGTTTAATTGTCAAAAGTTGGCCAAAAGTTGGTGGCCAACTTTAAAACAATATTGAAGAAATTTGCACAGCCTTCATTTGAACAGTTATTCAAATGGGTTGTACAACAATTGTTGAAAATTATCACATGAGTTGGACTTCTTCAATTCTCCCCCTTCATCCATATCTGGAACAAGCATCCTAGCTATATTTTTGCATAGCTCTAACTTCTCTCGAGTCACCACTTTTGTCAACATGTCAGCTGGATTCTCCTTCGTATGGATCTTCACTAGTCTCAACAGTTGTCGATCCATCACCTCGCGTATCCAATGATACCAAGCATCAATATGTTTTGTACGAGAATGGTACATGGAGTTCTTGCTCAAATTCAGAGCACTCTGACTGTCACCATGTACCTTATAATCCTTTTCCTTGATTCTAAATTCTTGGAGATAACATTTTAATCACAACATCTCTTTTTCAGCTTCCGCGATAGCGATGTATTCTGCTTCGGTTGTGGATAAGGCAACACACTTTTGTAGTTTTGACTACCATGAAACAGCTTCCCCTGCAAAAGTGTAAATGAATCCTGAAGTAGGTTTCCTACTATCAAGGTCTCCGGTCATATCTATATCTGTATAAACTTTCAAGATTGGATCAACTCCCTCGTAGCAAAGACATAATTTCATTGTACCCTTAAGGTACCTGAGAATCTACTTTACTGCTTCCTTATGCTCTTTCTCGGGATTGGAGAGAAAACGACTTACCCTTCCCACTGCGTGAGTAATATTTGGCCTCGTACACATTATCGTATACATCAGACTTTCAACTGCTGAAGAATATGGTACTGACGACATCTCCCCAATCTCTTCCTTGGATAAGGGACAAGATCTCTTGCTCAACTTGAAATGGTTAGCTAATGGAATGCTAACTGGTTTGGCATTGTTCATGTTAAATTGTGCAAG
>JAOTQJ010000001.1:3843488-3886232 GCA_025642045.1 Solanum sejunctum | reverse complement strand
ATCCACTTTAGCCCATAAGTTAAATTAATTATATAAAGCTATCCCTCAACTAAATAATAAAAATTATGGGATATAGTTCAAAATACTCTTTTTAAAATTATCAGGATAAATCTTTTAGGAAATTAAGAGGACTAATTCTTAAAATGACCTAGTGGGTCGTTACAGAATTACCTCAAAGGGAGATTTTCTTGACAACACCTGCATAGGCAACCTATTGATTATATAGACAGCATTTAAAACACACTTACTCCAGAATTTTATTGGTAAGAAGCCTTGTAATCGACTAGCTCTAGCAACCTCCAATATATGTCTGTGTTTTATCTCAACCAACCCATTCTGTTGAGGTGTGTGGACACAAGAGCTTTGATGAACAATACCAAGATAATTAAGTAAACCAGAGTAGTAGAAATTGAAAAACTCAGTACCATTGTCACTTCTAAAAGTCTTCACTTGTCTTCCAAATTGAGTCTTTAGCAATGTACAGAACTGTCTAAGGATGATAACAACATCACTCTTCATTCTCAACATATACACCCATATCATTCTACTACAATCATCTACTAGAGTAAGGAAAAACCTGAAACTATTATGACTAGCAACTCTATAATATAGACCCCAAACATCTCCATGTATGACAGATAAGATGCCATTGCTTCTACTAGGATTGCTGGGGATTAGCAGTCTGGTTTGTCTAGCCAGTGGACAGATGGCACAATCTTGAATGGCATGAGAGTTTCTCCTGATCTTCAGTGCATGAATTTGTTGTATCACTTTGATGGGAGCATGTGCAAGTCTTCTGTGCCATGTTCCAACATCTCTAGCTCTATCTACACTGTTATTACTAATTAGGTTGGTGCTTATTGTCTTGATACTTCCTTCCTTCTTTATTGGGAGCTGAATATCATACAATCCATCAACTTCTCTACCAATCCCCTTCATCACTCCAGTGAATAGGTCCTGCAGGATACAAAGGTTAGGAAAAAAGATGACAGCATATTTTAAGTCTTTGGTTAACCTGGACACTGACAGCAAATTATGCTTAAACTCAGGAATGCATAACACATATGTGATAGTATATCCATTATGTAACTTGCACTTTCCCACACATCCTATGTCAAGTGCACTACCATCTGGCAAATATACTATTTTAATGTTTGTTTTAGCAATCTAACTGACTCCATCCAGCATCTCCTTACTATGAACCATATGATTGGAAGCTCCTGAGTCTATTATCCACCTTTTAAGAGCTACATTATTAGTAGCTAAGAAAACTTGATGCATACCTATCTTCTCTGAATCAGGTGGTATTTCTTTATAGAGCAGCTTCAAGATTTGATCATATTATTCTTGTGTAAACATCATTCCACCTCCTTGACTTGAACTGTGTGCAGATTGAGAATTCTCTATCTGTGTTGAGCTTGTCACTGCATTTGCTGTGTATTGTGATGGATATGCACTTTTCTTTTTCTATTTGTGATTTGTTGGATATCCATGGATCTTGTAACATGTATCCCTTGTATGACCTTTCCATTTGCAGCCATCACAAAACAAGTATGTACTCTTCTTTTTATAATTCCCTTTATCATTGCTAGTTTGATTTCCTTTGGTTGACTGTCCAGATCATACAACACTATACTGATTTAGCCCTATTCTATTGCTGAACAAGGCTGTAACACTTAATTCTTTAGCTATTTTCCCCAGACTTCTTTGACTCTCTTCAGATATCAACATTGCATAAGCCTTGTTGATGTTAGGAATTGGTGTCATCATTACGATTTGACTCCTAGCTTGTGTATATGTCTCATTTAATCCTATCAAGAACTGCAACAGTCACTGGTATTGATGATGTTCCACATATCTTCTGGATCCTACACATTCACTGACAGGACATGGCACTAGTGAATCAAACTCCACCCATAGGTCCTTCAATTTGGTGAAATAACTTGATATGGTCGATGTCCCCTGGGTTAATGTTGCAATCTCCTTGTGCAATTGAAAAACTCTAGAACAATTCTCCTTGTCAAACCTCTCTTTCAAATCATTCCAAACTATGCACGCATTAGAAGCATAGGCTACACAGCTAATCAACTCTTTGCTCACAGAGATCATAATCCAAGAGAGCACTATAGCGTTCACTTTTTCGCACAAATCATGAAGTGATTCATCGAACTTCTCCTTCGTATGTCTCCCGTCAACAAACCCCATTTTACTCTCCCCTACAAGTCCAATCCTCATAGATCTACTCCATAGGACATAGTTTTCTGGACCAGTTAATTGAAAAGAGATAAGTGAGCTACCTGGTGTATCACACACTTGCAAATACAAGGGATGATTTGCATCTATAGTCGTGTTTGTCCTGACAGCTCCACCGGCTCTTTCAGTTGTATTCTGTCCAGTGTCCGCCATTGTTGACGAACTCAAATCCAAACTGAAATTTGACCTAGCTGCTCAAGACGAGAAATTGTCCCCAATTTCGCTCACTTGCTCTGATACCATGATGAAAAACGCTCAGTTGAAGAAGCAATGAACATGCAGTGAGAAACCTTCAAGATCTCAGGGAGAGATCTGTGAATCTACAGAGAGCAATGAGAGAGAGAAGACAGAGAATATTTTTTTATTTCAACTTGGAGAATAAGTCTCAATTACAAAACTTTGCTATATATCCTCTTTACACAGACTTATCTTTAACTACTTTAAACAACTTTATTCAATAACTAACTACCTTCTAACCAAACTATTAACCACTCTGGACATGTTAACTAATTATTTAACCAGCCAACTAACTACTTTCAACAAGAGATGATTCGAGGGATCATATACTTCTTTCTTCAAGGTCTCCAACGCTTGTTGCTTATTTTCTCTACAAATCCCTACACAAACAACAAACTTGGTATTTTTCAAAATAAAAAACAAGAGAAACCATAGTGTTATTGCTAACACTACTTTCATGGTGTGCAATGTTTTAGACTAAAACTTGGTATGTGTGTGTTAAATAGTTGTTTGCTTATATTTTTCGATAGGTCAAGCAATAAGTATTTATAACTATTAATAATTGAAGATGAATGCTTAATATTGATTAAGTCAACAAGATTTGCTGATAAAAGAGGACTTCTCCCGGCGTTTCTACATTGATAATAAGTAATCTGTATCTTTTGTATTTCATTTTTACACATCTCTTGAAAAAGTTAGAACATAAAATGTCTTCTTTACAATTTTATCCTCGTCTCTTTCATAAATAAGGCTAGCTAATTTTATTAATATTTGAACAATTATAACATTAACAAATTAGGTCGCTTATTTGAACTCTTCATTGGTTGTTTAATTTGACTCCAAGACTTATTTGGTGTTAATTAAGTCAAGGAAACTCCAACAAGTCTTCTCCATTTTCCACAACATAATTAAGGTCCAATTTGAATTTGATATGAAATTAGTGATTTGAAATCAAATTGATTTAAAGTTGAAGTTGAAGTTTCAATATGTAATTTGATTTTTTTAAGTTGTATATATCTATTTTTAAAAACATGAAAACTCCATAGACCGTGAGAACTATAAAAAAAAAACTAAATTTTTATACCGTATCATTTTATCAACTGAGCAAATCATAGTGTCTGCTTCTAGCCGCTTTTATAATTAACCAATTGCCTCAAAGATGCAACCATGTTGAAGAAAACCTAAAAAAGTAATGAGATATTACAAAAAAAAATGAAGTAATGAGATAGGTGTCAAAAACACAACTAAATTATCTTTTTTTTGAGTTTTATACCTAATTAGTTATTGAAAGTTTGAGTTTTATTACCAAAATATCACTTATTAGTTTGACATACATACCTCAGTGGTGTATATAATTATTGTAAGAAACTTTGCCATATGGCATGCTACATGGATAAAATATTTCACCTTGACAAAAAATTAAATTAACTATTAATATTAGTTAAAAGTTAAAGATTAAAGTATTAATATTCTCCCAAAAAGTATTATTTTTTAAAAATAATTATTTTAAAAAATAAAATTTAAAATATTTTCTCACCTACACTACCCCCACCCCCGTGTACCCCCTAGCAATCCTCACCCTTTTAATTTTTTTAAAATCTATTTTATAAAATATTTTTATAAATATTTTATATTTTATTTTATAATTTTTTTGAAATAATAATACTTTAATATTTAACTTTAACTAATAGTATAATTAATTTATTTTTGTTAAGGTGGAAATGTGGAATGCTTTGTCCATGTGGCTTTATAGAGTGTGATGTGTCATTTTTATTAAATCAAAGAGAGAATGTAATACACATACCATGGTGAGAGTGGAATAAAAGATAGAGGTGTGTTTCTCACACTTCTAATGATTTAGGTATAGAACTTAAAAAAAATCGGATAGCTTAATTAGATATGTTTTTTACACTTATCTCTAAAGAGTTTACTGATGAGATGATACGCCCAAATTTACACTCAATACGGAATAGTAAAGTCATCGTTAATCAAATATAGCACTCAACCAGAGTTGAGGTCGATCCCACAGGGAATGCGTGAGAATATATCTATTAGCACCATTTTCAAATGTAATATCTATTCCCGAAACAAAAGTGCATAAAGTAAATGGGGGGTTTGGTTTTTTTGAACTAAGATACTAAAATTAAGCAATAAATGAATGCAAGAATGACTAATTTCAAATAGTTGATGCAAAGCTATGATTATGTTTCCAATGACATCTAATGTGATTACCGAATCTAATGGTAAACTCATTCATGATTACGTATATAAGATCTAACAAGTTATGTAACATCTAATTCACCTCTCGGTCCCTCTTAGATGCATATCATTCATCAACCTTCGGTCTCAGAACGTATACGTACTAACCCTTGTTGTTAATCTCGGAATACTCTCACCTTTCGATCTCAAGTACTTAGACTAGGTTAATAACCCCGAATTTCATCGTAGAACTCTTTTCCTAATCAAAACATCCCTTTCGGACGTGCAAAGAATAAAGGCTTACCCTAATGCGTTGACTCATCAAGGAAGAAACTATAATGAAGATTGATATATACGCTAATCAATCCCGAGAATAACCCCATATTGGCCTATCTTATTGATTTGTCATGGTTCCCACAATCCTAGTTGTGGGTTTAGCCTAACGTATGCAAGGAAGAATACTCGCAATGGTACAAGTAATTCATAATAATGACTTACTATTGAAGAATCGATGAATCCACAAGTTACAATCTTGAATTCGATAAGCAAAATCTCAAAATCTTGTGAAATCTTTAACAAAATAATATTTTTAAATGGTTTTTTATCTCTAGCCATCCAAGACTAACTAAAAATGAAATAAAACAACTATATATATACACAGAAAAACTAATCATCATTAAATTAGGAAAAATTCGGTCAGCAAGGCAACGGGTCACTAAACGGTCCGTATGGTCATACTTAGCTTCAAGTGTGAACTGCTACTCCACGTGCCATTGAACGAGCCGTGTGAGTTTTTACGGTCTTTGAAACGGACTATTTGCCATGCCTAAAACTATTTTCTTGCTCTTCTTTTCACACGCCTCCATGTCACGGACCGTGGTTGGTCATACAGTCCATGAAACACTCCATCTGGCCTCCCTTAACACATTTTGCTTGCCTTTTGACGGTGACTCCTCTATGTCACTTTGATGGTTGATTTCATGACTCGTGACACTCCAAACGGCTCGTTTAACAAGCCATGAATCCTGCCTTAGACATTTTGCGTTGCCATGCCTTCAAGTGCGAGGACACGATCGGCATCACGGTTCGTGTAATATTACACGAGTCGTGTAGGCTTCCGTGTGCCCACACTTGATTCCATTTTTGCTTCTTTTTATCTTTTTTCCATAAGTTCACCCATTTCTCCCTGCCTTAGTCATTTTTCCTGAAAAAACATAAAAACAAACATCAAAATAACAAGTTTGCTTGAGAACTCACAAAAATCCTCTGTTTCAAATATTATAAGAGTCGTATTTCTACGACTCATCTTGAGATAAGTTCTAATTTTATTCAGTATGAATAGGTATTTATATGTGAAGAATCTTAGTAGCTCAGCTAGTTGGCTACCTGAACTCCCACCTTGTTGGTGAGGGTTCAATTCTTCACATTGTAATTTCCTTCCCATTCCCCTTCCCTACCTCCCCCCCTCCCCCTGGAAAAAAACAAATAATGGGGTATTTATACAAGAGGGTAGATCCATAAGGATCATGAAATAAATCAAATACAATTAATTAAAATAAATAAGAATCTTTACAATTATAACTAAGCTAAGAATATGCAAACTAAATTTGTAAATAAGGAATGAAAATAATATACAATCAATTTAAGATATATCTCTAATATGCCCCTACAAGATGGTAGATCGATTAGAGATGCCAATCTTGGTATGTAACAGCTCAAAAGATCCACTTGGAAGAGATTTTATGAGTAAATCAGCTAGTTGATCCTTTGATGAAATATGAGAAGCTTGAAGAATGCTTTGCTGGACTAATTTACGGACAAAATATAATCAAGTTCAATATGCTTCATGTGAGAATAGAACACTAGGTTAGTACAAACATATATAGCACTAAGATTATCACAGTAGATAATTGGTGTTTCATCGGGCATAGCAGATAGTTGCTTGAGAAGATTATGCACCCGACAAAGTTCAGTAGTGGTAGAGCCACTGCCCCTGTATTCTGCCTCCTTAGAAGAATGAGTCATAGCCCATTGTTTCCTAGAACTCTGCGATACTGTATGAACCAAGAAACATTACATAGGTTGTAGTAGACGAGTGATCATTGGGATCACCAGCCCAATCAAAGTCGAAAAGAGCATAAAACGGCGGAGGAGATTCTTTTTGGAGGAACAGACCACGGTATGTCCGAGCTAGATAGTGCAAAACACTTTTTACCATGGTCCAATAAGTTGTCGTGGGACAGGTTGTAAACTATGACAACATATTGACTATAAAAGCAACATCTAGACGAGTAAACATCAAATATTGTAAGCTTCCAATTACATTCCTATATTGTGTTGGATCTTCAAGAAGATAACCATCTTAAGAACCTGGGCATGAACCATAAGCTATAAGTGTCCTTACTGATTTTGCATCAGCCATGTTGGTTCTTTCAAGTATCTCATATGCATATTTCTTTGAAGACCAAATCATTGAAGATATTAATGAAACTGAGAAAATAGATTCTCAAATTTATAAAAGTTTAGTCGATGTTGATCCAGTTCCTAATACTAATTCATCTTTTGCATATAAAGAAATTCAAGAAAATAATGTAGGTGGGGATCAAGATCAGAATGACCACAAGAGTGTAGAACTTGTAGCTGCTCCTGTTAATGATGTTGTGGTTGATCATCAATCAACTCCTCATCAGATAACTACTTCAGATGCTCTGAAAACCTCTTATACAAGGTCTACTAGGGAGAAGCGAAAATCAACACGTTATTCTCCAAATGAGTATATACTTCTGACTGACATGGGGGACAACCTGAAGGTTATGAAGTCATGGTAGATACTCATAGGTATCATCGGATAAGAATGGTTGTAGAAGAGAAATTATTTGAGATTGAGAAAGATATACAAAGATAATAATCCTTCGGATATGCTTACGAAAGTAATAGTTGTAAACAAGTATGAATTTTGCAGAACTGCAGCAAGCATGAAGCCTATCAAGAGTTCCTCCACGTAAAGTTCATTTGGTCCCTTGGCTAGAGGGAGATTTTGTTGGGCTATAGCCAATGTTCCAACCAAAGGCCCATGGTCTAATCCTATTCTCTTTTCGTTTTTAGTCCTATTTGGAGAAAGATTGAAATTCTAGTACTACTTGGAAAAGGATTGAAATTATAATTCTATTTGAAAATAGTTTTTTTCTTTAGGAAAAAATAGCATTCATTATCTATAAATAGGACAACTTTTGAGAGAATTATGCATTGCTCATTGTTCTTAGAGATATTAGCACATAAGAGAAGTTGTTTAGAGAGCTTTCAACAAAAGAGAAAAGAGAAGAAAAAGGTACTTTTTGCAGTAGTTTTTCCTCTCCGACGAGCAACTTTCAAATTGTGTTTTTCGATTGTTAACCGTTGGATTTGGCTGAAATTTTGACTGTGAGTTTTTAGTTTTTTTCCTTTTTGATTTGAATGGTAGAGATCAGATTTAGAGGTCAACAATATTCAGTTTTGGATTCAAAACAGTAGCTTTGATTTGAGTGTTTTTCTTCATATTTCTCTTTGTTGATGTAGCTGTTGCTTCTCCTTGGCAACTGTTCTGTAGTCATTTAGCAGAATATTTACAACTTTGTTATTGTTATAATGAAGCAATTTATATCTCGACGATCCTGTGGTTCTTAATTTCAATTTGAAGAGTTTTTACACCTTAAATTTGATGTTCTTTATTTTCTCCACTTTTGAATTTGAATCCTCCCTCAGTTGTAACAATTATTCCAAGCAATATGCAATCCTTGTACTAGAGCACTAAGTTCAATATAGTTGCTGATAGTGCAAGACAAATTTTTCACAAAGCCAATTGTCGAATCCCCCGTTAATTTTTTTCTTTCATAGATTTATAGTATGACTTATTGTTATTGATTACTAAATTTAAATATGTTAACTAAAAACTATATTTAATTATTATAATTAAAAATAATAAAATTTGCATCTAATATGATTTTACCAAAGAATAAATTTAAATCCTCTTATTATTGTTTAACTTTTGACCACAAATGCTATTGAGCTGTCCTGGTAATCTTATCCTCAAAAGAGACCTCTATTTACAAATGATGTTGAAGGATTCCACAACTTTTACTATGATGTTTAGGTCTTAAAGTCATTGATGTTTCTTGTTTATAAAGTATGTTTAGGGGTGGGGCAGAAATCTCGATACGAATTCAGTTGAATTTAATAACTTTTATATGAATAAATATTTATTTATATTAAAAAGTTTATTAGATATATATAAATATTAAATTTAGAACTCAATTATGAATATTTTAAATTATTCTTTTTAATTCAAAATTTATAAAGTACAACTAAAAATAATATTTGATCTCACTTAGTCATGCTATTGAAATCCTTTATCCTTGATTTTTTCCATATATTTGACCAATAGCTCATCAGTTTGCTGAATAAGTCAAATTCAATCCTAAGTTTGTTAAACAAACAAAATTATAAGTCAATTGTTGAAAAATCTCCATTTGTCTTGAATTAATTGCTTGAATTTTCTCTTATATGAGAGAGTTATGTGTCTGCTTGAGCTATTTGCTTCCTCTTATACATTATGCAGAATTCATAAAAAAAAAATTTGAATTTTTTAATTTAAATTTTTTAAGGCAACTGCTTGCTTCAACTACGATTTTACAAGATTACTGCTAATAAATAATTTTTCTTGATTTCGTTATATCATCCAATTAGTTATTTTAAGTTAAGTAAATAGGATAAAATAATTTTTTCTTTAAACTGGACAAATAAAATTAAATAATTATTTTAATATCTTTCTAGACAAACAAAGTTAAATAACTATTTTAATATCTTCCTGTGATTATATTTGTGTCAAAAAGAAAATACTATAAATATATATATATAAAAATTTAAAATCACTTAATTCTTAAATTTAAAATTTAATCAATATTAATAATATATTTATTGGAGATTAATTTTACACTTAATGAAAAAAATTAATAGCATTTAATTATATTATTAAAATATAAATTTATAAATAACTATTGAACTCGTGCATGGATAGTCGTAACAAGTTATATATATAAGGACTAGTAGCAAAGGCTCATGCTAGCACAAGCCCAATATAAATTATTTTTTAATCTCAATTTATGGAATATCGATAGATTTTTCCTGTATATTTTTGAAGAGATTATAAAATTATAATTGGAGCAGCTAAAAAAATATTATAAAGTTGTTGATTTTTGTTGGCTCACCAGAACCCATAATATAAATTATTTTTTAGTCTCAATTTATGTGACATCAATAATTTTTTCTATATATTTTAGACGATATCGTAAAATTATAATTGAAACAGCTAATGAAATATTATAAAATTGTTGAAGCAGACATTCAATATATAACTGCCCTGAAAAGATTAAATTAAACAGTCCATAAATTATTTTTTGTTGGCTCACCGGAGGCTGCAATATAAATTATTTTTTAGTCTTGATTTATGTAAAAGAATATTATAAAGTAATTGAAGCAGACATATCAATACGCAATTGTCTTGAAAAGATTAAATTAAAAAATCTACAAAATATTTTTTATTAGCCCATATAATAAAGACGAGAAAATAGACAGCTGAAATAGATAGGACAATCAAAAGTTGTTGAAGCAGACAACTACGATTAGATATTGTTGCCTTAATTCTCTTATTAACAAGTAGTAAAGTAATGTAATCTTATCAATTCTTATATTGTTAGTCTTTTTTTCAAACTTACTACACCAACATGATTTTTTGTAATTAAAATATTACTAGAAAATACTGCTTTAAAATTAAGAATAAGACAATATATAAAAATTATCTGGTTGATCAAAAAAAAAAGAAAAGAAAAGAATAAGACATGGTGTACATGACTAAGAAAGAGGTTAGTTGGCATTATTATTGTATTAATTATTATATATTCATACAAAAGTGATAGTTGTGACTCGTAAGGTTTGGACATTTTTTCTTTTTCTTTTTTTTAGGACGAAGAATAATACATGGCTTACATGAACTTATTTACTTTCCTATATTATATATTTACGTGAAAATCTTTTGTATTATTTTAAAAGTTACTGTAAAATTTTATTGCTTTGTGTTTTTTTTCGTGAGTGATTCTTTAGATGAAAAGAATATTTATTTATTTTTGTTTGAAAACAAACATAAAAATTATCACTGTGCTTTTTATATTTTCAGTTGCTCAAATTTTAAAATAAAAAAAATGCAATAACTTTGACGAACAAAAGAGATAATATGTGATTTGTTGCAAATGAAAGGAAGGTTTATACAATAAATCGTGATAAATCTCAATGAGGAAAAAGATGAGAAAGGGATATTTTGGATCAGATTAAAATTATTAATGTATCTTGCACATTACTGATGTATCTGAACATTCTTAAGTTAAGATAATATGTGTTGTATCTTTTATGAGTATATTTGATTAAGTGTAAATGTATCTAAATGGATATACATATGTATTGGAGATTTACGCATGTATCTGCAACATTATTCAGTTAAGATTATATCTACCTAATATTTCTTTATAAATATATTTGATTAAGTGCATATGTATCTAACAAAATATACATAAGCATCTAAATGATAGTTCTTGAATCAAAGTTAAAAAGTTTAAACTTTGTTGTATTCCAAACGAAAAGGATTCTGATTTTTTTACCAGAAATTGTGATATTTATTTTTTTTAAAGTTATTATAAACATGATTTTCTATTCAATTAATAGTCGAGTTATATTCCTTAATTAGATATACTTTTAATTAATAATTTTTAATTATATCCCTTAATTAAACATATTAATAAAAATGTATATTTTGAATATATGTATGTGAAAGATACAAATACATGCATTTAAAATAAAGAAAACAAGATAGAATGCACTTAATTATAAAATTATTTACTCTAAGTTGGATCTAATTCAAATTATTTATTTTTAATGGACCCATGACCCAAACTACTTATCATCTTACCCCACTTTTTCTTTTTCTTTTTCCACTCATGACATCAGCTACAAATTAATCACTTATAATACTCTATTGGTATATTGATGTTATACCGATATAATCTAGGTCTAAGTTTAAATCTCCGTGATATTTTATTGGTATACTGATACCTCATCAATATCATATAGGATTGAACTCTTTCCTTTTAAAACATAAATAAGAAACAATCAAGTGAAAAGTATTAAACTAACAACCTTATTTATTAAACTTTAAATTAGTAAAAAATTATATTCTTTATCGTCGATATATTGATATCATACTGGTATCATATAGATTGAACTTAATTCTATGCGATATTTCATTGATATATTGATACTATATCGATATCATATAAGACTAAACTTAATCCTCTGTAATATTCTGTCAGTATATTGATACTCTATCGGTGTTGGCATCAATATAACATTGGCATACGAATTTTAATAATAGTACACAAATTAGAGAGTGTTAATTATAATCAATTAGTAGGACATAAATATAGATAATTAATTTCATAGGGGCATGAACATAATTTCTTTTGGAAATATAATAAAGCAAAAGTAATATTACAAACTAATGTGAAAAAGCCCAAACATCCTAGTCCAACAATGGGTTTGGTCAACAAAGAAAAAGTTTCCAAATTGAAGACCCATTCAACATGTCGGCGGAGTTTTGTCAAAGTGCATTGGACAAAGACCACTCTGTTTTCTGCTAAAACCTCTCCATTTTTCTTTCTTTCTAACTCATTGTCATCTGCAAAAAGTACCAATTGTAAGTTCATTTCTTGATTTTTTTCTAAAAACATTTCTGGCTTACTATGCATTCTTCTTTGCTTTAGATAAATCAGAATAGTTTAATGCTATTTGTTTTAACAGATATTAATGTGCTTGAGTTGAATCCTATGAATTGTACTAGATCCACCTTCTTCTGGTGTATAAATCTGTCTTTTTTGGGCAAAACAATGAAGTATGTATATCAGGAAAATTGTAGCAGCTCAGTTAATTGGTTCCATGAATTTTCACCTTATTGGTGGGATCTCTTCCTCGAATTAAGAAAAATAAATAAAATGTAGTATGTATGTATATCGGGGCAGAGCTATATTCATCCAACACACTTTATTGGAAAACTTTGTCGAATATATAGGTTAAATATAAATGTTTTGATATATGTCAGTTGTTGAACATCCTTTATACAAAATCACCTATCCATGTTTTAAAAGTATGAATATCATTGACAAAAATACTGACTTCGCCACTGATGTATATCATATTCACTGTTTTCAATGAAGTATGTATATCATAAAAATTGTAGTAGCTCAGTTAATTGGTTATATGAATTTTCACCTTATTGGTGGAATCTCCTCCTCGAATTAAGAAAAATAAAAAAAGATGTAGTATGTATTTATATAGGGGTGGAGCTATATTCATCCAAGGGTGGTCAAATGAACATACTTTATTGGAAAACTTTGTCGAATATATAAGTTAAATATAAATATTTTGATATATATCAATTGTTGAGCATCCTTGATACAAAATCACCCATCCATATTCTAAACGTATGAACACCATTGACAAAATACTGGCTCCACCACTGTATGTATATCATGAAAATCGTAGTAGCTCAGTTAATTGGTTACATTAGTTTTCACCTTATTGGTGGGATCTCCTCCTTCAATTAAGAAAAATAAAACAATGTAGTATATATGTATAACATAGTGACTGATTTCAATTGATTTGGGTGCTTTTTGGTATGAAGAAAAATGTACCAAAAGAAATTCTTTTTCTTTGTATATAATCTGATGAGTGAAATTTCTGTTTTATGTTTTTTTTTTCAGGATAATTGGTCTAGACTGCAAACAACTAAACAAAATTTGATCATATTGAGGAAAATGTACTGTCTTCATTCTCTTTAAATTGTTTTTTTAGCAAGATCTTGGTATTTATTTACTTAAAGTCACTTTCTGCTGCTAATGTTTGTTTGATAGACAAGGATAAAAAAAAGGAAATTTTGTTGGAATATGATGTTTTGCACCTAACATTATGGCCTAATGGTCAATGAAATGTATTGAGAGCTATGATGTCTCATGTTCAATTCTAGCATTGACAATCAGCTAGGCTGAGAATACGGTTTTCGACATTGAACTTCAATAACTAGGTGATTTCTTTGCATTTGTCCTAACTTTGGGGCGCTAGTTGGATCGGACACTAGTTATCATATGAAATTCATCTAAAAGGACAACTTGGTTGGGTGATTGAGATTCACAATTTCTTTGCTAAAGACATTGTTAAGAATCTAAATTTGAATTCAAACTTATTTCCCACCACCAAGGTTTACAACTTAGTGGTTCCGGTAAGATTTCCGAACATAATAGTTGTGAGTTCAATTCTCATTGTTCCCTTTCCGCTGCCCCTATCCACCTATGTAATAGAAGAAAACCAAAATTACTTTTACTCAAAAAGCATGTGGAATGCATCAAATTTCACCAATTCCAACCTTTTATATTTGGAATATATAAAGGAGTTAACTTTTTGCATAAATTCTCTCTAAATCAAAGATCTAATTATATTCTTCTTATTAAGAGTATGAGTCCTAATAGGACGTAGTTAAGGAAAATGGAGTCAAGTTGTTTGTCCTAGTCTTTTTGATAGAAGCTGAACCTATTTGAGATTGGCTTATGCAATTAGTTTAGTATTCTTATTGATTTTGTTTGCTTAAATTTGCTTCCGACATGTTTCATTGGTGCACAGGGGGGCACATGTAAAATGGGACGAGGCAAATCTGGAAGAAATCGAGGCAAATAAGCCAGTGAGGCAAAAAATAACTGAACCAAAGACACCATTTCACCGTATGATTGACAACAACGATGATGGTATGTTCATGCAATTTCTATTTGTTTCCTCATGCCTTATCACAAGGTGATTCCTTTCCATCTTCCTAGCTTTGGTGGATAGACCGATAAAGTTACTTAGTACCTGTTGTTGTTGGGAGATGTGAGAAGACAAGTATCCCGTGGAATTAGCCGAGTTGTGCAAAAGCTCGCCTGGCCACCATGGTTACCAAAAAAATAAAAAAGATAAATAGAAGTTCTCTTGTTATGTTATGCACCAACAGAGCATAATTGATGGTGATGTATTGCAAATTCTAATTTCTATTAGATGACTATAAATTTTGCTTAAATTTAAATAGATGAAACGTATTTATGTACTGTTACAAATCTGGTTCAGGGTACTAACTGGTCTTCTTTCTTGCCCTCAATGGTGAGCTTCTACCTAGGGATGGTTGAGAGTCGTATAATAGACAACCTAAGAGCTTCTTTCGTTTGGTGTCTTTTCCCGTTTAAATGAGTTTTATCATATTGATGATCTATAGTTTGACTTGAGGTTGGATTTGATTTTTGTTGATAGTTTAATTAGATGTAGTTTAAAAGTATTTCTTTAACTCCAAATGCTAACGTCGATTTATGTTCTTCTTCTTAATATTTCTATTGCCTTGGAAGCTTCTCATTTGATACTTAACTTTCTAGTGTTTTTGAATTTGTGGGATGTTGGAGCCTAATGTCTTTCGAACCTTTGGGATTTTCTTTATAGTATGTGGCAGATGTTATATTAGGTTATGTGTTTACAATAGTCCAAGAAGTATATTACATAAATTGATATCTTCAAAGTTTTGAAATGAATTTGAACGGTTGAAAAACAAGCTGTGCTAGACTTAATCATTATCCTTTGGGAAGTGACTTTTTACCTTTAATTCTCAAATTGCATGGATGAAGGGAAATTTGATAACCTGGACATTAATATATGGATAAGTGGTCTTGACCCCGATGTAAGCGTTCAAATGTCATAAGCTTCATAGTCGTCCCTCTAGATGTGGTCCTCATATGCCTAATCCCCATAATGGTTTCCTTTTCTCTTCATGTCATTAACTGAAATTCGCACTATAAGTGGAAGAAAGGGCTCGCGATAGATTGAGGATGGGACACGTGGCATTTTTCTTCTCTACTCATATAGATTTTCTTTTTAAAGGATCTCATAAGAGTGACTATGTAAGCATGAGGTTTTTACTCTATTTAATGTATTTCATGTACAAAAGAATTATTGTATGTGTTTGTGTTATTTTCCTCTCATTTTTTGCCACTGCTTATTTGAAATGTAGTATTTTATGTCAGTTCGATTTGATATTGGGTTTGGAAATGGCTGGCGACAGAGTTGAATAGGATTATGTTATAATATGTGAAGGATAAAGTCAAGTGTGACGTCATGTTACTATACGAGGACTAAAACTATAATTTACTCTTATTGCTTTCCAATTTTTTGCTGACTGTAACGATACTATAGGGTCTCCATCTCCGTGGGATAGCATTGAGGAGTCTGGTGCATTGGATGACATGGCTTCTTCCAGTCAAAATAAATCCCGACTGTCTGGCTGGACATCTTCTGACGATGAGGCTGATATCATGGACCAAGATGACAAAGGTCTAACTTCATCTGTGTTTTATGTCTCAATTTTGTGCTTCAGATTTCTCATTCTTGTTATTCAGAAGATATTGCTCCGCAACATAGTTTGTCATATGGAAAAATTCGTCGAAGCATCTTCCCTTTTGTGTGCTTTCTCATTGGCATTTGCCTTAAGTGGTGAAAGGTTATGTTATAAATCACCTACATTCTTGCCTGGTTAATTTTGGTTATCAACTGGTTGCACTTGGCGTAACTACTATAGTTGCAACCATGTGACCAGAAGGTCATGGGTTCAAAGTCGTGGAAACAACCTCTTGTAGAAATACAAGGTAAGGCTGCATATACAGAACCTTGTGGTCCAGTCCTTCCCCGGACCCTACGCAAAGAGGAAGCTTAGAGCATCAGGTTGCGTTTTATTTATTTAGATTTAAAGATGGGTTGGGTTAGGTTGGGCTTGCATCAGTGAATTCTCGACTATGCCAAATGTTTTTATATAGTATGCATGATCAACTATGCCTTGGTCTTTAATTTGCTTTTCTACAACATCAACAGATTCTGATTCGGAAAGGAGCAGGAGCTTTAGGGAGCACAGGCGAGCTCACTATGATGAATATAGGAAAATCAAAGAGCTGCGTAGAACCGGCTCATCTCTTGAAGCAGCATCTGACGATGAGATTGAGGATCTTGAGAAAACGGATGGTACGTGTAATACATCATCATCATTGACATCTGCTGTTGAGGGCATTGACATTGCAGAAGGAAGCAGAGATGATTCTAAATAGTCCTCTGTCGTAGCCAATTGGACAAGGATCGTCCTGAAAATAACATCATTTCTGAGAAGGTTGTTACTACACCCATTGTTCTGTTCATGATATCGTCACTTTTGCCTGTAAGTTGTATATAGGTCGTATTTTTCATAGGGTATGAACATATTTCGTTGTGATTGGCATAACCTTTTTCTGGAAAAATTGTGAAGTTATATACTAAGATTATCCAACTTCCATTGTTGTTCTTTCGTTGTCATTATCGACATGTTTGCTAGCTGAGTCATTGTTGTAAAACAATACTTTGGAGCCACAAGTTGAGTTTCTTGAATGTATACAAGTTTGTATGCTTTTGTAAACTATAGAGTTGCTGAAATGCAACATTTCAGAGCCATTTTTCATTCTTGACTAGCTTCCAGATTAATGCTCTTCATTGTGTATTATATCTTCTTTGTGTATTTATTTTTATTGAGAATTTTTTATTTTAAATAAAATATCACTAGACACTCTGACGAAAGTAAATTCATCAAAAGAATTTTTAATAATTTTGTTAAATAAATTTTTGAAGTTGAGTGATCTTTTAAGATATGCATCATACATAAACATGTCATTTAACTTGACTTAACATTTATACTCTCCAACTTCGAATGTGCACAAGTAGACAATTAAACTTATATAAAGTTGAATAAACAGCCACATGCATTTTACGTGACGTCTTACATGAAATTCACATCCCATGTGGTGTCCTACATGCATTATGCCACATAGGACACGTATATCTATTAGCTTTGCTCTATACAAGTTTAAATGTGGCAAAACTCAAAATTAGAGGGCAAAATATTAGTTGAGGACCAAACTAAAGGACATGATGACGTATTATGCCTTGACATATTAAGTCAAATCTTTTCATATTTTTTAAATGTTGTACCCAGTCAAACTATGTCCCCTGTATTTGTCCTAATTTTTAGAATTCCACAACAAACACTCAATTTTCTCTTGGTGGAGATCTGTTATTACACCAAGCAGATGTTACGGACACTCCAACCATTCAAACTCTATATTAAAGTTAGTTACAACAAAGTTTAGTGGGTACTCCACCCATGAAACTTCATTTTTTGAATCCGCTTCTACGTACTTGTGTCATAATCATCATTTTGTAAATCATAGCCATGGCAGGTCCTAAAACGCCTCCGTACTATAGTCCAACGTACAAAAAAAATGGAGCTAACTTTCCATCTTCTCCTCATTCGATACGAGTCAATGTTTATATATTGGCTATTGCATTTATGATCCTCTGTTCTATCGCGTATATGATAGGCAGAGGATCTGTTTCCACCTCCCCTGTCTCTAATGTTGCTGCTTCAGTTCCCTGCATTCCCTTGAAAATCACTTCTACTACCGCTGCAGTTTCCACGAATTCTTCTTCTTCAACAGCTGGACAACTAGACTTAACTGCCACCCAAGGTGACGATGAAGGTGAAGGCGGGGTCAATGATGATGATGTCAAGGTTTATCCCCCATGTGACTTCAAATATAGCGAGTACACGCCTTGTGAAGACCCTAATCGATCGTTGAAATTTAAGAGGGATAGATTGATTTATAGGGAAAGGCATTGTCCTGACAGGACTCAGTTGTTGAAATGTCGTATACCAGCACCTCATGGTTACAAGAAGCCGTTTAAGTGGCCTAAGAGTAGGGATTTGGCGTGGTTCGCCAATGTACCACACAAGGAATTGACTGTGGAGAAGGCCGTTCAGAATTGGATTCGGAAAGAAGGAGATAAGTTTAGGTTCCCCGGTGGAGGGACAATGTTCCCTAATGGTGCTGATGCCTATGTTGATGACATTGACAAGTTGATCAATCTCAAAGATGGTTCCATTAGGACCGCCATTGACACAGGCTGTGGGGTAATTTACCCTTTTCTTTTCAATTGTAGGATCACATTTTAAAGTTTGTTCTAAAGAAGTCGCGATAATAACCTATGCAGGTGGCAAGTTGGGGAGCTTATCTTCTATCACGAGATATCCTAGCAATGTCATTTGCACCTAGAGATACACATGAAGCACAAGTTCAATTTGCTCTTGAGCGAGGCGTTCCCGCATTGATTGGAGTGCTCGCGTCCAAGAGGCTTCCCTATCCATCTAGAGCTTTCGACATGGCACATTGCTCTCGTTGCCTTATTCCTTGGGACATGTATGGTGCGTACGCTTAACTAAATTAAAACATGTCATCTCTTAAATCCAAAATTTTGTTTTATATGTTATACATTTGCATTGGTGTGTATGGATATATCAGATGGCGCGTACTTGATGGAAGTCGATAGAGTTTTAAGACCCGGTGGATATTGGATACTCTCCGGTCCACCAATCCGCTGGAGGAAGTATTTCAAAGGCTGGGAAAGAACCAGGGAAGACCTTAGTGGTGAGCAAACCAGAATTGAAGAGGTAGCTAAGAAACTTTGCTGGAAAAAGTTCGTCGAGAAAGATGATATTGCAATATGGCAAAAGCCATATAATCATTTCCAGTGCACAGAACAAACAAAGAAATTAATGTGTCCTGTCCAAGATCCTGATAGGGCCTGGTTTGTGATTTTCCAACTCCTTACAGTTTTAATATCTTGAGCTACTTGTCCCTCCGTTTCATTTTATACGACGATGTTAACATAAAATATGTGATGGCATTGATCTTGTTTCGTGTTGTATATGTTATTTTTAGGTACACAGAGCTTGAAACGTGCATAACTCCGTTGCCTGAAGTATCAAGTGACGAAGATGTGGCAGGCGGACCATTGGAAAAATGGCCTAAGAGATTACACGCGATACCACCAAGGATCAGCAGTGAAACTGTGAAAGGGGTCACGGCTGAATCATTCGAAAAAGATTCACAGCTATGGCAGAAAAGAGTTTCTTATTACAAGAGACACAAAAAACTCAATGAACCAGGGAGATTTAGAAATCTTTTAGACATGAATGCTTACCTTGGTGGTTTTGCTGCTAGTTGGGTTGATGATCCTGTTTGGGTAATGAATGTTGTTCCTGCTGAAGCAGAGGTCAATACACTTGGTGTCATTTATGAAAGAGGATTGATTGGAACATATCAAAGCTGGTAAATTTCCTAGCCCTCCCCCCCCCCCCCTCCATTTTCTAGGTCACGCGTTAACTTTTGTTAGGAAGTGGAGTTGGCTAGCTGTCGGCATATATTCTATGTCATTGGCTACATAGTCCGTGATGCCTTTTACTGCATTGCATTTGCTAGGGTTGAATCCCCTTTCTTGAGTGATCACTTTCACTCGTTGACAAGACGTCTTGATATGTGCATCTAGTTTGTTGGGGGTGATATTTTCTTCTTTATACTCTTTGGAGGCGAGATTCTCGTGTTTCCTTCTCCTTTTTACTCTCTCGAGAATCCTTCAGAGGAGCCGGTTTCCCCTTTGAACGAAAAGGGAAATTTTAATTGATAGATGATAGTTTCGACAAGCTAGAACATGGATGTGAAATTTTAATGCTTAGAACTATATTTCATTGCTACTCACTCTATAGCTAAGGGCAAATTGAAAGCGGTTCTCAAGGTTTAGAAGCTCGGGGATTGTATATCCTATATTCCAAGTGATTAGCTTTACTACCATTTAAATTTTTTTTAAATGAGATGGTCACGCAATCGACAATTTCAGAGTTAGACGTTTGAATGGTCATCCAACTTTGGATAGTTGACCATAATAGTCACTAAAGTATGACAATAGCTTCCAAGATCATCATTTTCAAAAATATAATTTTCGATACCAATTCAATGACCCAATAACTGTAAATTTTTTGATGAAAATATTTCATGATCATGTATTCACTACGAATTTTATTGTAGGTGTGAAGCTATGTCAACTTACCCAAGAACATATGATCTTCTTCATGCTAATTCAATATTTACTATGTACAAAGAGAGGTAAATTCAAGCATCATTTTAAATTTTGCACTCTCTTCGTCCCCATTTATGTGAAAAATTAAAAAGATTTTTTTCATGTATAATTTTTTCAAATTTTCTTAAATATTTTGAATCTATGTTGACCTATAATACTTTTCAAATATTAAAAAAACCATATTTAAAAAGTATATAAAAAAATTCATAATCAAACTTAAAGTCTTTTGACCACCGTATTCCAAACCCCTTGACAAAAATGAGAATGGAGGGAGTATCTTATTTCCCTTCACATTTTTTTTTTCACCAAATTTTTGAAAAAATATCTAGCCCAACATAAAATATTATTCTGGATAGTCCAATACACCAAAATATATAATATTATACCTATGAAATGCATTATACATAATATGTTAACTCCGTATAAAAATGTATAACAATATACAAAAGATGATTAAAGAAGAAGGAAATACACGATAAGGTGTTTTTTTTACAATAACCTAAAGATGACAGCTGTAGTCAAAATTTGAAAAACATAAAGCATATATTATTATAATAACCTGAAAATGACAGTTGTACCCTTTAAGCTAAGTTTATAGACCTAAAGCGTACAGGTTGACAACTCTTTTCTAATATAAAGGTAATATGGGCTAAACCAGGTATAATGTTGTATAATACTTTTATTAGACTATGCAACCTGCATATTTTCGCGTGATTTTTTCTAATATGTATATTGAATCCCCTTATTGAAAATCTTGATTTTGATACATGTGAGTAACTTTTTTTTTTCCATATACTTGTCAATGTTAACATGTAGATGTGACTTGGAGGACATATTACTAGAAATGGATAGAATATTGAGGCCAGAAGGAAGTGTAATAATACGTGAAGATGTGGATACATTGGTTGAAGTAAAGAGGATAGTAGATGGGCTAAATTGGGATAGTGTAATTGTGGATCATGAAGATGGACCAATGGAAAGAGAAAAACTTTTATTTGCAGTGAAGAAATATTGGACTGCTCCAGCAAACACCACAACCAGCCCAAACATCTAATTTCATAACGACGTCCAGGACGACGACAATAACATATCTGGTGTGATTTTGCGAGTAGAGTTCGGAAAAAATCTAGTTTTATACCGATGACCACAACAATAACAATATATCTGGTGTAATTCCATCGTGACACCTTTAGCTTTCAGATCCTCTAAAGGATATTTCTCAAAACTTTATCATAGACCTTCTCAAAATCAATAAACATCATATGAAGATTCCTCTTTTTTTACGAGTGGAGTCCAACAAGGATCTAATTTTATAAGGACGACCACGACAATGACAACATATCTGATGTAATTTTACGAGTGGAGTCCGAGAAGGATCTAATTTTTATGAAAATTAACAATTTTTGTTTTCTTCATTTAAAGTCCTTTTAAACTATTGGCTTTGTTTCATCTTCTTTTCTCTTTTATTTTTTTGGTTTTATGTTTTGGAGTAAAGTGCAAGATCGAAGGAATTTTGAAGTAGTCATTTTATTCCTTTGACTAAAATTTTTTTTTTTTTATAGTTTTTTCAACTAATAGACCTTTTTTTTTTTGGGGTTTTTAGTAAGCATGACTAATGGACTTGTCTGTTTAGCTTGAAAGTGCCTATTGGACCCTTTTCATTTGATTTTTCTTTTCTTTGCTTATCGTCATCTTGCATTTTCTTGTTGTACTAGTAATAAAATTTAGTGTCAGCATGAATTCAATATATGTTATTTTTTTATTTAAATTTATATAATATTGATAAATTTTTTATATATTTTTAAAATTTTAAATTATTAATTATTATAACTTATAATATATTTTGTTATTTTAAAATAATATATATTACTTATTTTGTTCTAATTTATATTGCACATATAAAATTTTGAGATTCAATTAAAATTTGTATTTATTTTTTAAAATATGTTAAATTATTAATAGCTGAAGTGCTGGAAAAATAAATTATTAGGGATAACATTATAAAATAATATTGTAGCTGAAACAGATACGTAAATTGACAGCTGCCTTTGAAAAACATGATTTATTCTGGGTAATATTACTGTAAATTCATAGTTGAAACAATTGAAAAAAATAATTAATAAAAATAATATAGTAAAATCAAGTAGCTGAAGAAGACACATTAATCGTCAAATATATTTAAGTAAAAATAATTAATTATAGTTGACGAAATAATTAATAAAAATAACATAGTAAAATCAAGCAACTAATAGCAAACACATCAATAAGCAGATAACTCAAGTAAGCATGTCGACCATGATGTGATTATTTTAACACTTTTCTATAATAGTAATATCGAAAAAGTATCTCAAATTTGATCACTTTCTACATTTATTATTATATAGAATTTTCTCGAATCTCTATAAAATAAAATGAAAAAAGCTAGCATAGGTGAAAGTCGTGACATAGCCATATATAGTTTAAGGTGTCCAGCTGAATGTTCTTGTTGAAAAAATTATATCATGTATATATAAAGGAAAAATTACGCGGGTAAGCAAACATATATTAGTTAATTAGCTAATATAACTATAATTTGAATTAATTACAGCTCGCAACAAATATCTAGATGTAATTACAGTTTGACTTTTGTATAATGTGCACGATTTATATAAATATTGTGCGCCATTATACAAAAGTTATGCACGAATAATTGTATAGCAAAATATTTATACAAACACTGTGCATGAATTGTATAACGAAATATATAAATATTATACAAAAATTGTGAATTATACAAACCTAGACAAATATTGTGCAAATTATACAAATATTACTATATATAACTATAGTTATAAAATGCAAGTACCCAAACTATAGTCGTAAAATATAGTTAAGATACTTTTGAATTATTGTATGCGAAAAGTCCTCATAATAAATTATAATATATCATGGTTTAGTTACAAAGTGTGGGGGAAAAAATGCAAGAAAGCTGAGTGTCGATATCTTCAATTAGGTCATTCACACAAAGAATCTCATTTTACAAATCTTTTCCAGCTTAGCTCTGTTGCTCATCAACTATAAATACTTCTCTTTCAATTATTTCATATATATAACAATATATATATAATCGATATCGACTTATCGACCATGGCAGTTGTGAAATCATCATCATCAACCATTTCATTACTGTTGTTGAGCTTGTTGGTGATTGTGCTTCAAAATCAGATGATTGAGTGCCAGCCGCAGCAGACATGCTCGGCATCACTCACGAACCTGAACGTCTGCGCACCATTCTTGGTGCCAGGCGCACCCACTGCAAGCGCTGAGTGTTGCACTGCAGTACAGTCAATTAGTCATGACTGTATGTGCAACACTATGCGCATTGCAGCTCAGATTCCCTCCCAGTGCAACCTCCCTCCACTCTCGTGTTCCGGTTAGTGAATGAATTTCACTTATTTATAAATTGAGGACCTCTTATTATAATTTAACTTTAAGTCACTAAATTTATTTGAAAGAATCGGTATTTAAATATTTAAATAATTTTTTTATTATTAGTCATTTTTGTTTTTTTTTCTTTTCTATTTCCTTTTTTTTTCACATTTAGTATCTTGTGCTTATGATGCTTGATTTTTAGACGAGAGTTTTGTTGAAGAATGACAAAAGTTCCACATTAGTAGTTAATATGATGGGTGAACTCTTTATATGGCTTGGACAATTCTCTTCCTTTTGAACTAGTTTTTGGAATATCAGTTAGGTCCAAGACCTAATTTTATATTTTACTCTCCCCAGATCCACTTGTGTAGAATTCTACGGAGTACGTTATTATTGTTCATGAAATTCTACAGAGTATGTATGTTATTATTATTGTATTACATTACAATGATTTACTCACCGACTTTTTTTTTTGGTTGCAGCAAATTGAGTTTGAAGTCAGTGCAAGCCAGTTTACATCTGCTACATGAGCAAATTAAATAATATCGTAACAATAATTAACGTTGTCCTTTTTTTCCTTTTCTGTAATAGACCAAGGTCAGGAAAGAGTTTGTAATGTCATATATATATGATTATATATATCAATAAACAAATTATGTTGACTTGGTTAATCCCCTCTTATCTCATAATTTCAAATTCAAATATTAAGTACAATTACTTTCTAATTGACTAATTAAGTTTGTTAAATATAATTTAACCTGATTATTAAAAAGTTGCTAGGATCCACCAATAAGAACTCAACAAAATCGTACAAATTTAATTTGTTGCACAAATTTTGCGATATGCTTGTACGAAATTGAAAGAGGAATGTTTGATAAAAAGACTTTTTTGATATGTCTTTTTGATATTTTAAGTTATTTCCTCCGTTTAAAAGAAATAATATAATTTGACTTGCTATAAAATTTTAATTTTTTTTAATTTTGTAGTTCTAAATTAAAATTATGTCAAATATAAAACAATATTTTTTAATCTTATGATCTTAAATATGCTACAAAAAAATTGAAATTAATATGTTATAAAAAATCATTCCTTTTGAAATAGAATTTAAAAAGAAAATACCTCAACTTTTTTTAACCAGGAGTATCAATTATTGCAATTATAGAATAGTATCCAAATTGTGAAGATCCTTTTAATTGAATGCGTAGCTCTCAATTTGCAAAATATTTCCTGTAGCATGTAACTCTTTCATTATTAGGGACGTGTAAGATGTAATATAATCTAAGTTGCATGGATTATTCACTTTTAATATTATACTCGTGCTAAATTTTTTGTAAATATATTATTTTTGATGAATTTGACATGCACCCACTAGCATTTTTTAAGAGTTCGATCAACATAAAATATAATATTTTCTTTCATTATGATTTTACTTTTACTTATTATTTTTCACAAATCAAGGCAGGATAATTATTTTTTTATTATACATTTAATTTATTATCATTAAGTTAATAATTTTAGAAAATACTGAGTGGACACCTTAATTCAATTAACAGGAGTAAAATAATAAATTTAATATATTAAAGTTATTCTCTTAATAAGTATGTCAAATCAAAACTTGATAACTAAAAGTAAACGAAGCAAGTATTGATTTAATTGCAAATTAATGTATGTTGGCATTTCATAATCGTAATCTATGTGAATGATTAACTTTATTTCAAAAAATCAGAAGTTTTGGAGTGTCTGGCCAAAATCAATCATTGAACATTTTTTAATGTGAAATTTCAATGAAAAATTAGTAATTTTATAATAGCGATATATCCCATTGTATCTCGTTAAATTATAGGTAAAATAATTAAAGATCTATTAATATGGGGATTGAAAATCATACATATATCATTAAAATTTGAATTTTACACTGGCATTATTTCCAATTTGTACATCAAACTAGGCAACCCTCTACATCACATAGTACTATACTAAACAAAGTCAAGCACAATATTATCACATCGCTTACGAAAAATTCTGCATATATATCTTATTTAATTTGTATAATTTTATTTTTATTTCTTGATGTTGGTTTCATCTTCTTCTCGCGGCAGTTTCTCTTTGAGCATTGAAGTAAACAGCAGCAACAGGGGAACCCAATTCATTCTCAGCTGCAAACTTTCGAGTGATGAAATGGTCCCTTGTGGCTGGGGGTTTCACTGTTTGTCTTCCTCTATTTTGCTTGTATAATGCGAACACGTATCGATGAATTCCGATTACTGGTTTTGGATTTTCGTAGCTTATTATCTCTTTTCCTGTATAATTTACGGGTCAGATGATTTGTTGAAGACATAATTAAGTAAAGAGAAAAGGTTTAAACTATGTTAAATGAACATAAATGTCCTTCATTTACAATGATCCAAAAATACTCTTGTCATTAATATTTTGATCCAAAGATGTCCTTATTGTTATTCAATGGGTCAAAAAGGCCCTTACTTCACATAAATTTATTATTCATTTTATTTTTGAACATATTATTTTTCTAATAATATTTTTTTACTTAGAAAATATTTATCCTACTTCAATTCGAGAAAAAAATTAAAAATAGAAGTATTTCTTGTTTTATCATAATTACTTTTATCATTATCTAAGTAAAAATTAATGTTGTGCTTACTATGATCTTATATTTATGATATATATTATTTGTTATTAGGATATAATATTCTATTTTAATTGCTAAAATGAGATTAAAAAAAATGTGTTTTACATTTTTATTAGTTAAAGTGATTTTAAAAGAAACAAAATAAGAAAATAGTTCTTTAAAAATAAAGTTTTTATTAGGAACACAATACGTAAAAGAAAAAATATATATATTTATATAAAGAAGACCAATTTTGACTCATTTAGTGATAATAAAAGCATTTTTGGACCCAAATATTAATAGTAAGGATATTTTTGGATCAAAATATTAACGACAAAAACATTTAAATCAAACTATAAATTAAAGATATTTTTATTCATTTCATATAATTTAAACATACTTTTTAACCTTTTTTCCTTACATAAATAAAACGGTAACGAAACAGTGAATTTTTCAAATTAGATTACCAAAAGAGGCATCTGTAGAACCAGGAATATCTGTGACAATCCTGGAAAAAGCAAAACCAAATTTAAATCCCATGCAAATTAAATATTAATCAACAATTAATATAATTAATTCTATAATTACCAGTGGAGGTGTTCCCTTAAGTAAGGATCACTAGGACCTGGAACATCTGGGTCAGTCATGATCTTTTCCAAACAAAACAAAGAAAAAAACATAGTTAAAATTTAAAATTAAAAAAGACAATATGAAAATGAGACAAAATGCTTCAAATACAAAATAAATGAAAATTTTTCCCAAATTATTGAACTATTTTTTTAATTGTACTTGCACCTTGAATTCTATTTTTCTTACTTATTTTTAAAAGTCAAAGAAATTCTAATTCTTCTTCCCTTTTGATTGGGTTTGATTCATCCTTTCAATTTCGATTGAATATATCTCAAAATTCATAATATTCAAAAAATTTTCTTACCTGTCTATTGAAAAATTAGAGTAAGATAAGTAACGCCTTTATTATAAAAATGACTCATATATATCCCTACCTTTATACAAAAGACCTAGATATACTCTTTTGGCTTAACAAAAGTGAACTAATTAATTTTAAATTTATTTATTTTTATTTATTATTTTGACCACCAAATTTATTTTTTCATTCACGTTCTTGTATATTTATCACAGATATCCTAATTATTATTTTTATAAATACAAAATTTGTTTAAACTTTCTCTCTCTCTTTTTATTTTCATTTGAACTAAAAATAACAAACTTAAATAATGATAAACATAGATTTATGAGGAAGATATTTAAAATTTAAACAAATCAACATATGAAAAAAGTTTACAAAGAAAATTATGTGTGAGAAGGATTAAATACACCCCTTTTGTAAGCTATTTTTGTATCAGTAGGGGTATATGTGAACAATTTTTATAATGGTAAGAAGCAATCTTTTTAGTATTGGCCTTAGTAGGCTAGTTGATTTATGCATCACCATAGGTTCAGAGGTAAAATTTTATGTCTTCCTCCATTGTATTTTTATTTTTGTTATTTATGTGAAGGTTTGAGGGTGTATGGCTCAACCTCTAACCATGAGATCCTTGGTGAGGTCAGTCTAATAATAGGAGTACATCTGAGCAGCTTTTGTAATAAAAGGTGTATCAGCTCTATATCTCAGAGTTGAGGGATATATCATGTCTTTTTCGCTAAACTATAACTTTTTCATTCATCTTTTATCAAATTAACTCACTGAAAAAAAAACATGGGGAGAAATAGCTTTTCGCTGAAACATAGAAAATTTTTTTATTTTTCATATGAAAACACTATTATGTTTTTTTACCTATTCAATCAAAATATAAAGCCATTGAATATTTTTCAATGAAAAAATAGTGATTTTTCCCGTAGTTGGACATCAAATTAAAGAAAGTAACGATTTTTTTTTAATCTTGTCATTTTAAATTAATAAAAATATGTATAAGATATAATACTAATTTTTTTTAATCTTGTAAACTTAGAGTCTGTTTTGGATTGACTTTTGGTGTATGACTCATAAGCCAAACGTCATAAGCTAGGATTTTTGACCTATGATTTTTGGTTTATTTTTATTATTTTTCTTTAAAAATAAGTGTTTGTAAGCATTTTTTACTTTATCCTCATATTTTAAAATAACTTAAAAATTATTTTGACTTAACAACATCTAAAAGTAGCTAATCCAAACAAGCATTTAAACATGTCATGTGAAAAATTGAAACTAAAGAGTCGTTAACATAAGAAAAAAAATATCTTTTTAAAAATTGATTAAACAAAATATAGTAAGACAAATAAATTAAAACGAAGACAGTATTACGGAGATACATACGAGTGTGTAAGCAGATCTCATGTCTTCTCCCCCAATCTCCACACGAGGCTTAGAAGCAATGACAGGAAGCATGAGTTCATGGCCATTAAACACTTGCTTGCTTCCATTATTGTAATATATCACATTCATTTTCACACTTGGTTGGAAATTATCAACTACTTCTCCTATAACTCTTGCAACAACAAGTGGTTCAATATCCCTACAAGACTTACTCATCCTTTGTTTTTTGGCCACTTTTTACTAATTATTGAGTGGTCTTCTTAGTTTAAGAGAGATAATATGAGATGGTTTGAAGAATGCTACTTGCAAGAAGGACTTTATATAGGATACCTAAGTGGGAGTGGCTACAAGAACTCAAGAAGGCAAATTCCTCCGAATTCAATACTTTTTACGTGAAACATAAAGAATTATCTAGATGTTTGAATTATATTCTGTGTCAATTAAATATCTAAACACATGCTAAATAATTTTTATTAGATTCTTTTAGTTTAAATTTTGAAAAAACTTTTGAGCTTGTCGATTAGTTGGTAATTTAACATGCACGTATACTTTTTCATAGTTTCAGTTGATAATATCTAATATGAACACTTTAACATGTCTTCAAACACTCAATCATAATTTTTTCAATGAATTTAATACTAAAACATTAAAATCAAACTCAATAAATTTTAAATTCTGATTTTATCTCTCTGCGAATTTAAGTGTGGGGGATGTTAATTAGTTTAAATATTCGACCGGGAACAATTTAAAGTGTCACAAATTGTATGTCTACTTATGGGAAAAACGAATGTTCCTAAATAAGAAAAAAATTTCCATTATTTATGACGAAAAGAAAAGTCACTAGTGATGGTAGAGAGAGTCTAAATATAGAGTACTTCATAACTCGTTCCATTTTATATGAGTTAGTTTAATTTAGTATGATATTTAAAAAAGAAAATAAGAATAGTGAAATTTGTGGTCTAACTTTTTTTTGTGTAACTGTAACTTATTTCGTTTAAGATAAACTATACATTTTAAAATTAAATTGTTACTGAATATAAACATATATCTTTCTTTTTTAGACTGATTAAAAGGTATGTGAGTCAATAAACTAAGACAAAGAAAATATTTGATTATTAACATGTTGAGTTAAATTTAAACACTAAATAATTAAAATTATTTGTGTTGTTATAAAAGTTACTTTGTGTGATGAAGCACACTAAAAGAAGGCATAACTAATAACTACTTAATTACACTCCTCTATATATTTGTCATAAGTTTTATTATTTCCGCTCATTTCAAAAAATTTCGAAAATCTCTTCTTTCATCTAGATATAATAATTCATTAATCCAGATATATTAATTCAGTATTTGGATACATTAATTTTGATTTTTAAATTAACTATATCTTCAATATATCATGCTTTAAATGTTACCTATTGATATATAAAAATCCTAATTTTTATATTTAAAATTGAATTAATATATTCAAATTATTGAATTAATGTATTCGTATTGCCACATTTTTTTTACAAATTTTTGTAAATTAAAAAATGATAGAGAAAAATGATAAGTAATTCTTCAAATTATGTGATTTATGTAAGCTCTAAGAACTAGTGACAGTAACAATCGAGGTTGTACGGCTACAACAAACAAAGAATTTAGTGGGAATAATATATAATCAATAGTAAATGTAGTAATTAATAATTCATACTTTATATAAATATTAAAAATTTTAGTGACTTTTAATGCAATAATAATTTTTTTTTTAAAAAAAAACTCTTAATACAATAATATTAACTTAATTGCCACTAAATATCTCGTTATAGTGTGAGTTGTTGAGGTGATTGTTGATGGTGGTAGAAAACCGTAGGTTGTGGTTAAAAAACTTTAGTTAGAAGTATATTGCTTAAACTGATCTTATAAATAATGCTTTGAAATTTTAAATTTGATTATTATTATTTTATTTTATGTAATTACTCCACTAATTAGTAAAGTAATCACACACTCTTAATATGAAATAAATTAATCACACACTCTTAATTTGTCAAAATGGACAAATAAAATAAAATATCTACTTCCTTCGTCCCATTTTATATGACATTATTTGACTTAGTATAGTATTTTAAAAAAAAGACGTTTGAAACTTGTGATTTAAAATCATTCATAAATATTTTTATGGTTGAAAGTCATTTTATTAAGTATAAAAGAGAAATTTTAACTTTTTGTGTCTAATTTAAATAAAGTAAATTTTCTTTTTTAAGATAAAATAAAAAAAAAGATATCACATAAAATGAAACGAGGAAGTATTTATTACGTTAAATGAAGGTAAAACTTCTGATGCCTTCAGTTAATTGACTTAATAAGAAAAAAGAATACTTCTTTTGAATTTAAAAATAATATTTTAGACAAATGGGAATTCAACTTTTTGAGTTTTGAGGTTCTTAATTGTGTCGTGTTGAAATTAGAAAATGGAGCATTAATCTTATCATGGAAAAATAAAAAAAATCGTACTGGTTTTATGTTACCTGCCCCAGCACAGATGCTTTGTTAAAATTGGTAATGACAAGACATCTTATGTAAATTCTTATTGGGTTATGTGGTTGTAAATCATGTCCTCAATTATACTTTGCCTATTCAAATAAAATATATTTGTCAGTATTATTTTATGTGATATTTCTTTTTTTATTTATTTTTAAAAGAATATCATTTTATTTTAGTTAAAAATAATTTAATTTTAAAATGTTCGTTTTACTTTTAATAAAATGATTCTCAGCTATATATATTTGTAAGAATTGTCTTAAACCACAAATTTTAAGGATCTTTCTTTTTTGTTAAATATTACGCCAAGTCAAAGATTATCACATAAAATGAAACGGAGGGAATCGTTTTGTAACTGTTTAATTAGTATGGTTGAGTTGGAGTAAATATCTAAGATGATTATTCAATTATAAATTATTTTATTTTAGAAAAATTATTACTCAATTTTGATTTTTGACTCACAAGTTACTCAACTATGAGTTTATTCTTAGAAAGTCACTAAGTTTGATTTTGAGTGACTTTGCGAGTAAAACACTTGTAGTTGAGTAATTTTTTATTTAAAAGTCAAAGTTGCGTGACTTTCTGAGAAAAGAGTCAATAGTTAAATGAATATTAAGTTAAAAACAAAAGTTGAGTGATTATCTGAGAAAAGAATTCATAATTGAATGATCATCTGAGATATTATCTCACTTGAGTTGGACATCACTTTTTATTGTTAATTCAATTGTCATTTGAAATTTTGAATTTACTAAATTGATTTAGCATGTTTGGTCAAACTTTTGAAATTAATTGTCATGACCTAATCTACCGGGTTATGCAGACACCTACTCTAGCATCTAGATAGGAGAAATCTCAACCTCGAAAAGCTAGCTAACATGCGAAAATTAATGAATCCTAAGATAGCAACATAAATTAATTTTGAGATTGTTATATACCTTTATAAGTAGAGCTATTTTCAAAGTTGAGTATACTGATATGAGTTCCTTTTGTCATTTTATATACTCGTACATTTCATGTATTGATGTTATTTCAACCTATATCTTCTCATGATGTAGACACAAGTAACCGAGATCCTCAACAGACACATCGTTGATTTTCCAACTCTCTACTTAGCTTTTGGTGAGGCCTTTTCGCATTTAGAAAAGCTTTGGATTCTCTACTTTTCTATATGTATTTTAGTTGAGATAGATGTAGGCCTATCCCGATATCTAATTTAGAGTTAGTGTCACTATCCAAAACTGGATCGTGACTAAAGAGAATAAAGTAAAGCAAAAGTAATGCAACACTTAAAACTAAATTCAAAAATTTGGAGAGATGAGTACAAAATCATGAAAAGTAGTACGAACAAGTAAATACAAAGCTTTTTGAATATGTAACATACAAAGTTGGATATGGATAACAATAAAAGGAGTCTCAATAGATCAACAACGACTCAAAGTCTGAGCTTCACCGTTGAAATTCGGATAGTAAGGAAGAACTCTGGTAGAATAAAATCAACTACTTTGTAGAGGTCCTCGTGCTCGATCTGCAGGAAGGAAATAAAGTAGGGGTGAGTACAGTAAAATGTACCCAGTAAGTTCAACCGACTAAATAAGAGAAATCGAATAGATATGTCATAACAAAGAATCTTATCACCTGCACACTAGGGGTTAGTGCACAATACATTAAAAAAATATAAGAGCTAAATAATATAACCATAGCAGTCAATGATGCAATGCACATGTAATGTGTGAATGCAATGTATGGGGTGGCATCACGATGGACTTTGGCACCGTTGTATACATCTATGGAGATAAAGCTACTAGGTAGATCCCACAGGGGGCTCGTCAAACCATATACCAATATCTATCAAGTATCACGATAGACGTTGGCGCCGATGAACACCTCGACGGACTCTGCCGCCAGTGAATAAATTTCTCAAGTATCATGGCGAATGATGATGCTGATGAATACCCCGGCAGACTGACGGTGATGAATAAACCCCTCAGGTGTCACGATGGACGTTGGCCCCGATGAATACCTCGGTGGACTCTGGTGCCAGTGAATAAATCTCTCAAGTAACACAATCATCTCTGGGGCCGATGAATACATACAAATGCAATATGAGAGAAATGCATGCCAATGCCACAATATGAAGATATATAAATATCAGTACATAATGAAAATATCGATAAATAACAATCATGGGATCGGGGCAAATAATATCGAGAGTCATATCTGTACTAGTCATCACTATCTCTCAAACCACCATACTCTCATTAGTAACCAAGTATATCGATGATTTCGGACTTCATAAGTCCTAAAATATGTACATATTCCCCGACAATATCACAAATATCATCTAATTACCATAAAACTTTTCAAATGGTGTCATAAGTCTCATATTATCACAATAATATCCAAAATATCTCAAATCTCAAGAATACAACCCAATTTACCAATAAAGTCACAGTTTACTTCAATTTCAACATAATCGATATCATATTTTTACCAAAATTCTAACATATCGATCCAATTACTCATGAGGCAATCTAAATCTTGCAATTTCCAAATCAACATGTCCAATAACTCAAATTCAGTCTCGAAAAGATTAGCCAAACCTATCTCGATGTCAAAACTACGCTCGAACAAAGCCCTCGATCAACTGAAACCTCAAAATGATTTTCCAAATCAACCAACAGCTATTAAAAATAGATATTGCACGTCAAAAGATGAATTATACCCATATTGGCATGAATTGGGCTTAGGAGCAAAATAGCCAAAATTAAAGGCTAAAACTCGAAGTTCTTGAATCTACAAATTGACCAGAAATTATGATTCACGTGAGAAAAAGAGTTCAAGGGTGAAAATTTTACTAAAATTGAAAGAGAAATTGATATTTAAAGTTTTTAAATCATAGACATAAAATCCTTACTTTTCAACATTCAAAATCATGAAATTTATGACAAAATCAAAATAAACGTCAAGGAAATCATTTATTTTGATGTTAGGAAAGCAAATCAAAATATTTTTCCTAAAAATCCTCTTCAAAAATAGCCAAACAAAGCTTTAAAATTCAAAAATGGAGGTTTTACGAATGAAACTTAGTCAGGGAGAAATCTTTCTTCGCGAACACAGAGGTCAACATTTGTCAACAATCCACAAACGTGGGCCCATCTCCTCGAATGTGGAGCTCTGGGTGCAGTACTGTAACACCTCCTAATTTTCTCTAATCCAATTTGGATGTAAAAGGGCAGGAGATGCTGAGAAAAGACCGAGAAAAAAATACAGATAAAAGGTTTACGAAGCCCATTATGACCCAAAGAATAAGTTTCATAATAAATTTCAGTAAGTTCAATTTTGAAACCCTTTATTCACGGAAGGTTGTCTATGACTAGTAGAATGGGGTCTCGCACAAATTTTCAAAAACTCAGATTGTCAGGTCTTTCATTTACGAGAGGATGTCTATGACTCATAGAGTGCTCTACGATTCATAGATGGGGTCTCGTAGACCCTGACAGTTTTAATGAGAGGCATTTTTGTCCATTCCCATCCCTATTCCATTAAATCCTAAGTTGTTTTAGGTTTGAATAAAGCCTTAAGACCAAACCCTAAGCTATTATTCACCATTCTTCATGCTTGAGAGTTCATGAGAAAACTAGGGAGTTCATGAGGAGTTAGGGTTTCAAATTCTAGTGTAAGAATCAACTGAGGTTCGATTGTTTCTTCTACTTTCAGGTATGTAAGGCTTACCAAAATGTGGACTACCTTCTTCCACATTCCCTTTCATTTTCTTGAGTCAAGATTTGAAAAGAGAAGTTGAGATTTGAGAAATTTTATCATCTTATTATTGAAATATTTTATTTATTACAAATTCTCTTGATAATTTATGAAGATTAGTTGAGTTACATGATTTTATATGACATTGAGTTAGAGTTTCATACTTGATAGCATGAACCTTAAATTTCATGATTTTATATCATTCTATGCATGTTAACGAGATGAGGTTGAGGTTGGATATCTAAATTGAGTAATATGATCATTATTGAGTATGAGGAGCATATTGCATTGAGTAACATATGTCACTATACATACACATCTTGCTTGCACTACCTGATGAAGTATTTAAGTGAGTCTAAATGATCGTTTGAGTTTGATTCAAGTTTGTTTGTTTGCACTGATCGATTGAGTTGATGAGAAATTGAGTTAAGCTGAGCATTGAGATTTGAGTTGATTGATTGAGCATTGAGGTATGAGTTGATTGATTGAGTATTAAGGATCAAGTTGATTAATAAGTTGAGCATGTTTTAGTTTTGGTGGGAGTATTGAGCACCGAGCACCGAGCACCGAGCGGAGAGTGAGTATACCTCTACTTTAATCCACAAAACTATGTTGCCAATGTAGGATAATCGCTACAGTTTGTTCTGGCGACTCTTGTCCTGCAAGTATATATTTAGTATAGATCCAAGAGAGAGTTTGATCGCCATTTTTCATGACAAGTTAAAGGTGGGTGTGGCAACGCCGCCGCCTTCGTTGTGCATCATTAAACTAAAGGTGATGGGATATGGATGTCAGTTCAGAGAAACTCCCGAGCAATATTGATTGAGCATGACATTTTTAAAATGAGTCTAATCCTGCTGAGTTTACTTTTAAAAGCATGATTTACTTTAAACTTACATGTACTAAGTTGAGCCTGAGTTATTGAGTTGAGATAAATGAGTTGAGCTTTACTTTCTTGAGCTATTTTATATACCAACATATTCCATTTACTAACATCAATTTGGGCCTGCATCTTTTCATAATGCAGATACATATGATAGAGGACTTCAACCTGCGCATCGTTAAGGTCCACAAATTAGTACATTTTTAGAGCTAGTGAGCCCTCTTTGCTTTCTGGAGGAGCTCCTTTATCTTATGAGTTGACTTAGTATATCTTTTTCTTTTTTTCTTTGATTTGTGGTGTTCATGGCCTGTCATGACACCACCTAGGCTTGTTGAGTAGAGGCTCCATAGACATTGAGTAGAGTAATGTCGAGTATTTTGTATTCCAAACTTATTTATTGAAAATCATGACATATGATGCCCGTTTTATTTGAGTACTATTCTTCTGCTGTTGAGTACGATGTGACGATGAGGACAAGTGATTCGCTCAGGGGCTAGCAATAGTCTCTGAGTGCCGACCACGCCACAAGTACCCTCTCGGTGCATGACAAGGATACACCATGAATACGGATAGTACGTCTGCGAATGTGAAGAGTATTTTACCTTGCACCAGATACAGATACATTAGCTAATGCAAATTCATGGAACGGATTCCCCGGAGTCCAAATTTCATAAACTAGACATTCATCCACACCAGAAACGACGATCGAAATTCAATGGAATAATCAAAATTAGATTCTGAGGTCTCCTCAGAATAGTTACCAATACAACTCCATAAAACTAATTTAAAACTCAATATACTAAAACTGCCCACGCCAACTTCAAAAACTATGACGAGACCATTTCTAGAGTTAGTTTTATCATCCGAAACTACTGAAACTATCAGAATTTTGATCCAAACTTCTGAACTCCAAATGTTGACCAAAGTCAAACTTTGGCTTTGGAAACAATAAAAAATGCAACTTTAAGTCCAAAATCTACGTTTTAACTTCAAATTCAATTCTATAACTTCTCCTAAACTAAATTCGATATTCCAAAGCTAATGGAATCGACAGATTTCTAATCTGACACTCAAAACTCAGAATGACACAAAAATTCACTTTTTCAACAACCTGAGCTTCCAAAAATGCTAAAACTCATATTTTCCTCTTTTAAAACACAGGATTCCACTTCCAACAACACAGATAGTTTAAAATAGGTCCAAAGCAACTTATAAAAGGGCAAAATAGTAACTTTTACAGATAAGCTCAAAAATGACCAACAAAATCGTTGCAGTTAGTATTTTAGAGGCTTCATAGACCAGATAGATATTGTTCAGTTCATTTGGTTAATGTTTGTTTGATAGCTTTGGGTTAAGTCCCCACATTGTACTGTTATATGTTTGAGTTTTGGTTTCATTAAAAGACTTGAATTTCATGAATATTGTGTCCATTTTAATTCATTATAATGTTAGAGTCTTCCGCTGAGTAAGATAGTCATGCCATGTGGTTCGTTTGGGGATAAGAAATGATTTTTGAGCGTCGGCCACATTCAAGGAGTAGGCTTGGGGGCGCGACATTGACATATGAGATACGGACCTAACTCGTAAAAAAGATCATCAGTTCTTCTCAAGGCTGCAAGACTTAGGAATTACGAAACACTATACGGGTCGTAGAATGGTCTATGACCCATCCTGTTCAACCATGAAAAAAGTATTGAGACTTCTTCTCAGGACTTGAGAATTATGAGAATTCATCTACAGTTCGTAAATCATCCTACGGGCCGTAGATGCTGTCTATGGAAGTCAACTTTTTCAGCATAACTAAATTTCTTTCTAGATTTGAACTATCTGAATTATGATATTTTGAAGGTTGTTAAAATTGATCATAATACAATACCATACATTAATTAAAAATAAATAGTCAAAGTAGGTTAATCTAAGTCTCGAAAAAATCAAATTTCCTAAGAGTATTCACAACGAATTTTCATATCTCTGTCATATGTCTTAGTCATATACAAGTTTAATAGCAACATTACCATTAAGATTCTTCTTACCAATGGAATGAATAATTTCTTGAGTTAGTAAAATATTGTAAGTGATAGACCTGTCTTTGAAGAAACTACTTTGATTATCAGAAATAATTTAAGGAAATAGAGGATTAAGTCTAGCGGCCATGATTTTGTTAGAGCAGTTTCTAAGACTGATAGGTCTCATATTATTGAAAGTCATGTTTTATTTTTAATATGAAATTTTACGATACAAATTTAAATATATTTAAACTTAATATAAATATTAAATACTAGAAAAAATTGAATTAAAATATTTAGATATGTATTTTTAAAATTAAATGCTTGCTTGCTACTCAGCCAGCCAACCAAAGGTCAAATTTAATATATTCATAAGTTATTCCAAGAAAAAAGGTCATAAATAAATGTGCCAAGTGTCCTTGGAATAGGGAATCTTAGAAATCAGTGGCAGCAAATAGCATTAAGACGTTTTGATTCTTAGTTTTTGGAGAAACCACATTTACAAAAGTAATAATATTATTCTCATGAAAGTAAAACTTTTCAAATATTCTTGATACCCCCACGTCATTTTTAATAGAATTCTAATTTAAATTTTATGAGTTTATATTAAAATTTTATAATATTAATTTTAATATAATTTTAAAATCATAATACTTTTTATTTATAACAATCTAAATAAAAAATTATATATATAAATTTATATATTAATATTAAATTCAAATAAATTTAATATCGGAAGGGCCAATATTGCTCTTTCTAGATGTAGGACTGCAACTTCATAGTTTCTTTACCAAAAAAGGAAAAAAAGAGAAGAAAGAATTGATGTGTTATATAATGCAACTTGAAAAAGTATTTCTGAATAATTTAGACGATAAATGGGGTGCCATATTGCTAGTGCCAGAGTATTTGTTATTTTATATTTTAAGTGTTTCATCTTTTTTATGTGTGATAACAGTATAAGTTTCTTTTTATTATGTGAATGTTGCTTTCTCCGTCTCAAATAATTGAATTTGTGAAATAATATATAGATATTAAGAAAAATATTCAAAAATAAAATTTATATCATACTTTCTACTATTGTCATTTGTAAAATCATAAATACATAGTATAATTTATATCCTAGAAAATATAAAAATTCAATAAATGAAAGGACAAATATGTAAACAGTTTAAAATATTTACCTTTATCTTGAACTTTGAATAATTTAAATATTTTAAACCTTGAAAATATCCTCAAAAATTTAAGTAATATGAGTCGAAGGAAGTACTTAAGAATAGCAAAATAAATGATAATGAGATAACGTGCTCTTGAAGAGTCTATGATATACCACTTCATGAAATTTGATGAAAAGTTTTACATACTTGAAAATAATGAAAGTGTAAAATCTTATTAAGTTATATTACTTGCGAATTAAAAAAAAATTATATCATTTGGCGATATTATAATATGTTGATTAGTGCTTCAAAACTGATCAACTTAGTTTAATTTCTAGTTTTTAGATAGTAAAAATATTTGTTTGTCCAGATAATTAATTATAATGAAGTTGTTTCCTATTTTGAAGTTGATGGGATAGAGTTTAATGGACATCATGTTTATTCACTTCCCTATAAATTACTTATTTTTAAATGAAGTAAATTAGTTATAACCCCAATTAATATCGAACGCAATTAAAAGTTCATGAGAAAAATTATAGAACACATGTTTTAGAGTTGGCAGCGTGATATTTGCTCTAAAAATCTGATGATGTTATCTCTATGGAGTTAAGTATGAGGTGTTCTTTAATCATCCAGTCTGTAGCATTTGTTCACTCAAAAGGACATGAACTTGAGACAACAAAGGTGAATAGAGTTGCTTAAGGACAATGATATCACCATCTAATGCCACCCATGTAAGACTAATATGGTGACAGACGCATTGAACTAAAAATCAATAAGTATGAGTAACCTAGTTAGGTTGAGTGCGACTAAGCAACCTTCGGCTAAGATAATCCAGGCTTTGGGGCTAAGTTCATGAGGTTAGATATATCAGAGAAAGGTTTGGTATTAGACAATGTTAAATTGAGACCCACTTTTATAGAAAAGATTAAGGTCAAATGGGTTGGGGAGGAAGATCTGAACGATATTAGAAAAAAGGGCGATATCTGGTGAGGCAGAGGATGTTGCTATAAATTCAAGTGTTATTCTCAACTTTAGGGGAAGGATTTATGTTCTTCGTGGAGATGGTACAATTGAGAAGATATTATTAAAAACTTTTAGTTTGTTGTATTCTAGTCATTTGAGTGTGACCAAGATGTATTGAGATTTGAGATGATTATATTGGTGGTCTAGCATAAAAGACAGCTGAATTTTTGGCCAAGTACCAGAATTGTTAACAAGTAAAATATGAAAACCAAAGGCCTACAGGCTTACTTCAGAGAATGTCTTTCCTTGAATGGAAGTGGAAAAGGATACATAAATTTTGTTGTAGGCTTACCTAAGATCTTGGAGTGAGTTGTGATTGATAGGCTAACAAAATCAACCCTCTTTATTTCAATCAGAGTGAAATATAATGCTCAGTAGTTGAAAAACAATTATACAAATGAGATAGTAAGGCTTATGGGATGCCCCTGTCTATTATCTCAAATCCTTGCACTTAGTTCACCTCTAAGTTTTGAAAAAAGTTACATGAAGAGTTGGGCTCACAATTCACTAACTTTTTACCCAACGACTGATGGACAACCAGATAGCACTATCCAAGTGTTGAAAAACATGTTGAGAGTTTGTGTGATAGACTTTAACAGTTATTGGGACTAGTTTTTACCATTGTGTGAGTTCTTTTATGATAATAGTTATCACTCCAACATAAATATGATTCTTTTTGAAGATCTTTAGGGAAGAGGATGTAGATCATCCATAGAATGATTTGACATTGGAGATGTGAAGCCCTTGGGGGTTAACTTAATGAAGGATGACTAGTATAAGGTAAGAAGCATCAAAGATAAGCTTTTGGTAGTCCAAAGTCATCAAAAAGAGTATGTGGATCTCAAGATAAGAGACATGACATTTTAGGCTAAAGAACAAGTTCTCTTAAAGGTGTCTCCTATGAAAGGTATTATGAAATTTGACAAGACAGGCAATCTTAGTCTTGCTATATTAGCCCCTTTTGAGATCCTTGACTATGTAGGACCAACGGCTTATAGATTAATACTATCACGCTTTTCTAGAGTCCATACCATATTCGATGTCTCTATGCTAAAATTGTACCATATGGATATAGACTACATATTAAATAGGATTGAGTGTTGTTGGACAAGAACCTCCAATATGAGGAGAAACCAATTGTCATTTTTGATAGGGATGTCCAAAAGTTAAGAACCAAGGAGATTAAGTCTTTAAAAGTTCAATGAAAGCATCGAATGATAGAAAAACTGACGTGGGATATCAAGAAGGACATGCAAGATAAATACCCTTATTTGTCAATAATTCAAGTACTACTTATCCTTGCTTTTAACCTAGTTTTTTTTGTCTGATCACTTGGGGATGATTGATTGGTAAATTAATATCTATTATAATAACCTGACCCTTTTATGGATAGGTCAATAGAAAAAATTTGGGTCATAAAACTTTCAAGTAGTAAATTAGATTTTTTAGGCCTAGACCAAGTTTCAGATGAAATCTGAGTCATGACAATATAGGACAATTTAGTACTAGACTAAGAGTTAGAGTGAAAGTTTGATCATTCCAGTGGATAGCCATGACAATAAGGATCCTATACAACTTTACAAAACTAAATTCGAGCGACTATAATTCTTGAAATTGATCTTGACGCTAATGATATATTTTAAAATATCATGATTTGAGAGTGTGTTATAAAAAAGAGATTGGGACACAAGTTATAAATTTTTATCTCAATGCAACCTGTTGTAACGGAATCAATCCCACTATAGCAGTATCTCCATGTCGGGATAAGTGGCGCCATGGCGGGACAGACGTAGGTTTTAAGTTAATAAAGTCCCAAATTCATTCTTATTGCTCCCACTTCCTTCTTAAGAGATCATAAATGACCTAAGGCTATTTTTAGTTTTTCACCAATTTCATTCCTGAAGGTAAGTTAAATCATTTTTCTAGCTTGTATCTTAATTCCTAGATTTTTAGATTTTAGGGTGAATTGGTATAGGAAAAGATTTAAATCTATAATTACTGGTGGATAAAAGCTCTAGTTAGGGGAGATGATCATGAAAGTGACCAAATATAAGGATTGCTATAATTCAAATAATTAGGTCATTTTTGTTTATTATGTGTCTTTTCTTGATTATTTATAAACCCAAAAACGAGTTAGAACTTTGAAAAAGGCAAAAACTTTAATTTTATAAAGTTCAAGGCTTGAGTTCAAAGTAGATGGTGGTTTAATATTTTTATTTGTG
>JAOTQJ010000001.1:3830850-3843388 GCA_025642045.1 Solanum sejunctum | reverse complement strand
ATGAACTAATTGATAACATATTATAATCTAATTGCATGCATTGAACCTATTACTTGAAGTTAGTTAGTTATGCATTATTCATTGTGGATGTGATTATGATTATGATTGTGGATCGAATGTCACATTCTGACATATTATTGGATCGAGTATCATGTTCTGACACATTAATTGTACTGAATATTATATTTCAACACATTACTAGATCAAGTGTCATGTTCCAAGACATTATTGGATCGAGTGTCACGTTTTGACATATTATTAGATCGAGTGTCACGTTCCAACACTTAACTTATTTAGGTTTGGATCCCTTGGGAGGACTATGATTTAAAATTGCATTGAATTGATAAATTGAGACTAATGTAGAAGTATGAATTGTTAATGTTGTATTACTTTTAGTATGTGTATGATTTATTATGCTTCAGTTACTTACTTATTAGAGTAGTCATTGATACTAATAGTACACTATGAAGTTAATTAGTTCATAAGGGACCTCTAATACTTAGTTGAGTTCAAAACTTTTCTATCAATTGAGTTTCTCGCATTAAATTATACAAAGATCAACTTTAGATGACCATAACTTTCAGCACACAAAGAATTAGGTGGCCTATATATTACCTACCAAATTAAAGATCTTTAAATTAATTTTTCAACTCCTCTATTTTCACGTCATTTGGAGTTAATAGGCAAAAGTTATGATCATTTTACTGCGGATTGCCAGAGCAGAGTGTAACTACGAACTGACTTACAGGTCATCATTTGAATGACGACCCATCCTGTTAACTCGTGAAAAAACTTTTGAAAGTCTATTTTTGAGCCTCCAACTTGACGTACGGACCCAATTACAGGTCGTAAATACTTCTATGGATCGTGATTTGGGCTCATGGAATGGATCTAGAGACCCTGAAATTTGTCCTGAAGTTTACGGATAGGTTTCTATGGACCGTGGAAGTTTCTATGGGTTGTAGATTGACCCGTGGACTACTTTTTACAACATTTTAAAGTAGGGTTATTTTGATCTTTTTTCGCCCTTTCCAAGCCTTAACTTGACATTTTTATATCTAAATAAGTCCTTAAACATATCTATTCAACTCTTCACGCTAAAACACATTCTTCAACTTAAATTAAAGTTTCAAGGCAGAAAAAGCTAGGGTTTCAAGAGGATCTTGTGAGTTCTTCCAAGCTACTTCAAAATTTAAATCTTCCAGTCCATAAGGCTAACTAGACATGGATTATGTTCTTCTATATGCCTTATAACCCAATTGATTGAGTCATGAGCGAGCTGAGTCTTCCATAAATGTTTCTTAAAGATTTTCCCTAAATCCTAACGTATTCCTATATAATCTTGCATGAATTACAATTTTTATGAATTAAATATTTAAAATAGATGATTTTACTTTTCTACATGAACCCTATAATGAATGCTTGTTATGTTACATATTGCACTTAAATGGGTATGCATGAGTATGATTTGAGCCTAAAGAGTCTATAAAATTCCTAAATGCTTTAACTCTGCTTTTATTTCCTGAATACTATAAGTTAAAATGATGCATGATAGAGAATCTTTATGAATCAAGAGTTAAATCTTAAAAGAATATTTCTACTAAAGAGTTGATAGTTGATATGATGAATTGAGTTAACAAATGTCCAACAAGACTAATTGAATGAGTTAACCATATGGTTGATGTCTTATGAGCATGTTGAGTCTTAGGAGGAGTATTGAGCATCGAATTTGAGTAATAGTAAGTCTAACTCGAACTCAATAACTACATAGCCAGCATAAGAGAGGATTAAACTGTAAAGTTGGATGTTTCCCTATTGTCCCAAAGAGAGAACTTGATATTATTGATTGTAGAACCACTGAAGGGATGTCCATTACCCTTGCAAGGTATTGGATAGATATGACAATGACATCTCTTAGTTGTATCATCATCGGCTCATAGGTTATAGTTATAGATTAAAGAAACTCTCGTATAGGTCTTGATAATACTTTGAGTGGATTGTATTAGATGGTATATGAGTGTTCATTGTCTAAACGACATTTTTACTTTAGACTCTTGACATACTGATTAAGTTTCCTACTTCTTGATTTAAGTTATAGGAGTTGATGTTATTCTACCTTTACATATTTTACTCTGTCATTTTACATACTTGTACATTCTACATACTGAAGCCCATTTGGACCTGCATCTTTTATGATGCAGAGACGTGTACTACCAGTTATTAACAGGCACCCCATTGAGGACCCATTTGCATTCAACTGATTGGTGAGTCCTCACATGCTTTCAAAGGGTATTATGTTTCTTAGCCTTGAGTTTAGACTTATTCTATTCTCTTTTGAGGTAGTCATGGAACTATCATTGACACCATTTAGTTGGATAAATTAGAGGTTTCATAGACTAGACTGTTGAGTTGTGATTGGATTATGTTTTTGGCTAGTTTCTTTCATACTAGCTTTACTCAGTTGATTGATAGATTGTTTGGCCTTTGACCCTTGATTATCGAATTATTATTGCTTTCCATTAACTATTCTTGATTATTGATATCTTTTGTTGTTAGATTGTGATTGAATGAATGTGATAAGGTCAAATGATTCGCTTGGGGACTAGCAATAGTCTGTGAGTGTCAATCACGCCAAGAATACTTTCCCCGAGCATAACATTTATTTTAAAAATCAAATAGAATTAAAAAGAACTACTTATTTAATATTAAGAATACAGTAACAACTATTTCCAGACAAATTATTTGATCTAGAATAGTTAAGTGCTATTAATTTGGGATAAAAAAAAGTAAGAAGTGATGTCAAATCAAGCCTACTATCTAAACAGTCATAAATTGTGTTTCATGTTTCATTAGACTAGGCAGAGTATAATTAAGGACATGCTTTACAACCACCTACCCCAATAATTGTATAAGATGCCTTGAAGTACCAAATTTAACAAAGCATCCGTGCTAAGGTAACATAATAATTGTACTTTTGCCTCCATTAGATTAATTCTCCATTTCTCATTTATAAACGACACAATTAAGAACCCCAAAACTCAAAAAGATAAATTCCCATTTGTCTAAAAAAAATATTCCCATTTATCTTAATATTGTATTCAAATTCAAAAAGTAGTATTCCTCATTATCATAGGCCAATGGACTATAGGAATAAGTAGTTTAATGTTGGCATTAAGGTAGTAAATAATACTATCTGTCTAGTTAAATTTGTATGATATTATTTGACTTAATATGATATTTAAAGAAAAGGGATAGATTTTTAAAATTTATGGTCCAAAATTACCTTAGATATTTGTGTAGGTTATAAATTATTTCAGAATTAAGATTAGAAGAAAAAATGTATAATTACGTTATTTCTAATTATAGTAAGATGTCAATCTTTTCAGGATTGAATAAAAAATAAAAATGTATCACTTAAATTGAGACAAAAAAAGAGTATAATAATATACTCTCTTTGTCCTTTTTAGTTGTCATGCTTTTTGAAAATCAATTTGACTAATTTTAAAGCTAAATTAGATTAAATTAATTTTATATTCTAAAATAAAAATTTAGATATTCAAAAATTATTAAAAAAAAAGGTACTATTGATTATAATTTTTTCATATCAGATGAAAAATACATCTTAGTCAAAATTTGTATAATTTGACTTTAATAAAAAAATAATGACAATTAGAAATGGACGGAGAGAATAATAATATAACACATGATCGAATTTAGGCTGCTAAAAATTCAAATTGAATATGTACCCTTTTCCACCAAGAGGCTCATTGTTGCCTAGTGTCAACCTCTAGTGGACAAGATTACTGCTTGGATTACTTCTTGGATGGCTAAACGGTTGTAACATCCTATAAAATTATCAAAATATCCCTAGAATAGAGATGTGTGCGTAACGCATCTTCCAAACTTGAATAAAAAATTTGAGATCGGATTTGCGATTAGCCAAAAAATTGATTCAAAGAATGGTCTCGACTCTATTTAAGAGCAACCGCGTCGAAAAATAATTTTCACAAAATTAACCAGAAATAGTAAGGGTACGCGACAGGGCCGCAACGTGGATCTATCGCGGACCCAAAATAGTGAGGTTACGCGACAGCTCCGCGACGCAGACCCATAGTGGACCCACACTTACATATTTTCTCAATTTTTTGACGGGATTGAATTTTTAAAATTTCACAGGTGCACGATAGATCCGCGACGCAGACCAGTTATCCCGACCTGTTCCACCAAAGCTTAAAATTTTAAATCTTTTGAGGGGCATTCGTACTTTTCTCAACCCCTCCTAAATTTGAGGAACGACCCCTTTAAGTTGTTTTGATGAGTAAATAGGGTCAAAAACCTCATTCCAAGTCCTTCGTCACAACACTTGAAAGTTAGGGCTTGAGAGAGAAGAAAGAAAAACGTGAGATTGGAGAATTCAAGGAGAATTCTTGACGGGTGATTTGAAGAGCTTCATTCCACGTATGTAAGGCTAAACGAAAATATGAGATTATTCTTCCATGTGCCCCATAGATGGTCTTAGAAGAGAGTTAAAGGTTCTTGAGTCTATATGCATTGATTCTTGATTATTTTCTTGAAAAGTTCATAATTTTTACATGTATTTTCATATGTTGATGATAATCACAAACCTGTTTTCTTGAATTAAATGTTTTACATGAATTATTGCATAAATTCTACTTATTATTTCTTAAATATTGCATGAAAGAAGATAGGGATTGAATTTAGAGCCTTGATTGAGAATGTTGATCGAGATTGTGATTGTGATGTGAGAATGATGATGAGCTGATAGAATTTGATAGTTCCATGAGTTTTCATAAATGAACTCTAACGATTTGTCTATTCGATTGTTCCCTAATGATTGTTCTAAGCCTTGAGCTACTGATTGATGAGATGATTAGAGTCTCTATGAGACTGATTGAATGATGAGAGCCTTTATAAGGCTGAGTTGAGATAAGTCAATTGAGATGTATTGACTGGATGGATTGTTTTATGAGCATTGAGTTATGGGAGAAGTATCAAGCACCTAAAGAGTAAGAGTTAGTCCAACTCGCACTCGTCAAACTACGTAATCAAAGCATAGGTGAGGATTAGAACCATTACGTCTCATTATGGTTCTCTCTGGATAGAGTCCCTGAAACAATAGAGAACTTAAATTTAACGAATAGTTGGGGTCCCTAGTGGATTCAATTTGTCCCCTACCTAGCAAATATGGGATGGTTGTGGCAACAACGGCGGCTTGTTGTATGATCACTGACTCATAAGTGATTGTTGTCAGATAAGAGAAACTCTCAGAATGTTCCTACTTTGAGTACTCTGAGTCGAGATGTGATGAGATAAGAAGTGATGTGATGAGATGAGTTGAGACGAGTCCTTCTGAGATGAGTTTGATTTGATGATGAGTTAATTGGTTGATGGGTCACTTGTCTACTCTTTATTCTTTCCTTAGATAGAGATTTGACATATTGATTGATTTTTATATTGAGTTGATCATTATTTTTATATTGTTCTACCTGTTTTGATTTCACTCAACTATTTTATATACCAATATATTCCAAGTACTGACGTCTCCTTTTGAACTGCATTATATTATGATGTAGATACTCAGGATAGAGGTCTTCAATAGGCAAATCGTTGAGGATTTTCGAGCATTTAGCAAATTGGTGAGCCTCCCTTACTTTGGAGGATTCATTACATTATTTTTCATCATGCTTTAGAGTTATAGTTGCTTATCTTTTATTTTGATTGAGATAGTCATGGGTTTGTTATTGGCACCACTTAATAGTGATAGAGGCTTCATAGACTAGAGTTAGATGTTGATGTTGGAACTTGTGAGCTAGTTTCTTTCTACTAACCTTTCAATATATTATTATCTGAGACTAGATAATTAGATGTGCTCATTTATTCCTTATGACTTTCGCTGATTTGTAGAATGTGTGAATGGACGAAGGTTATGAGGAACTCGATTGATAAAAAATTACAGTGTATATATATATATAAGGTAGATTTTCTACATTTATGTACGTATGTTTGTCTTGAACCACCTAAATCAAAGGAGAGCTAGCTCAGTGATACTAGATTGTCTAATTTCGACTGCAAATACTAACCCTAGGTTGCGAATTGATACTTGCTAAGCGCGTAAGCTGCCTAATTCTTTTAAGTTTTATCTTTTCAAATAATAAGATTTAGTCTAGTGGTATTATATGTTAGAATGTGACAAATAGAACAATGAATAAAAAAGATAAAAAAACACTCAAAGAAAAGAAGGTGAAAAGTACAATATTACTCTCTCACTTTCAACAACAAGAAGGATAAGTCTTCATATAGATTTCCATAAAGAGAACTTTTAGCAAAGCACTAATCCCAGTAATGTGTTTGCTCCTCCTGGGGTTTGTTTAAAATTGAATCAAAATAAATTATATCCGAATTAAAAATAATATTAATTTATTAATAATGGATTATTAATTTAGTAGTTTTGATAACGGTTTAAATTTTTTTATTATTGGATTATCGATAATTAACAGTATTAAATTTTTTTTATGGATTAAGTGATACTCCGATAGTAAATTAAATAATTATATTTGTACTATCTGTCATATAAAATCTTTGAAAGTTTTACACTTTTACTTTTGACTGTCTCGAACTCTCAATTACTATGCAATGTGATAGTATTTGCTTTGGTGCAAAATGTAATCTGTCAACTCATGTGTATGGTCCATTTGGTTTGTCACCTCATTTCTAATTAATTTTCAGTAAAGAATATTGTGTCAAATTTTAATGATTAAATCGATAGCAATTAGTAATTGATAAATCAATAATCGATAAGCCAATATTTAAATACTTCTATAACAATTTAGCATGTTTATTGATAAGTTTAACTGATAAACTTTAAAATTGAACTAAACCAACTTATATGCAGTCCTACCTCCTCTCGTATAACACTAAATTTTTAAAAACATTTAATCATTGAACAAATGTCACACTAAATTAGAGATAATTTTTGCGAATGAGGACATAGCTCGGTAGAATTTTCTACAACCAGATAGCTTGAGTAGCACACTCAGTTACAATTTAACAACCCATCTTAAGATGAGAAGTATCACGTTAGCAAAAGACATGAGAGATGTTGAGTATATAAGTAAATAGGTCCTACCTATTAGTGACACGTTTTAAAGCTGTGAGGGCCTAGGCTCAAAGCGGACAATATCACTAGTGGACTGGGTCATTACAAATGATATCAGAACCAATCCTATGTCAGCCTTGTCGATGTGGGTCAGAGTTCAACTGAGTTCAGGTGAATCCGAGTGAGGCGGGGCAAACCTCAATGCTGAGTCTAAGGAAATCCCATACGGTGGGGCAAACCTTAGCAAGGACGTTAAGTCCATAGAGAGGGTATATTTAACAACCTATCTTACGATGAAAAGTCTCGCATCGACAAAACACAGGAGAAATGTTGAGCATATAAGTAAACATGTCTTATCTACTAGTGACGCATTTTAAATCGTGAAGGCCTAGACCCAAAGCGGACAATATTACTAGCAGAATGGATCGTTACATACAACCACAAAGTTGGGTTCTAGAATTGATAATGTACCAATTGGCTACTTCTTGGAACACCATGAAATGACACTCGATCCAAACACGAAAATATAACAGATGTGCTTTTCCCATCATCTTCTTCTCTCGTATAATCACTAACTATGACGAGATTAAATTTGATTTTTTTTCTTGCAAATATCTGAAAATTCTTTAGTATCCAGCAAGTGAATCTCTCTTGATTCATTATTGAGATCCTAAGTAGATTTCAAGGATGATAAATAAGATCTTTAATATGAAATTTTTTTATATTCACTTGCAAATCATGAACCCTAGTAATTGGCAAGGGTAATTTTCAGATTAAGAAAGCCTATAAACTATTGAAAGGGGATGTTGCAAATTTTCCTTAGAAAAATCATGTGACACAAATATTTTCAGTTAATTATTTAGTCTAAAAGGCCCCTATAAGCAATTGTTTGACCCAAAAATACCTTTGTTATTATGTAATGACTCAAAAATTCCTTTTTCTCAAGTAAATATATTATTTTACTTTTTCGATGTCAATTTATGTGGCACTGTTTTACTTAGCATGAGTATTTAAAAAAAATAAAATGAGATTAAGAAGAAAATTTTTATTTTCCACTTATTTACTAATTAAAGTGATTTTAAAAAAAAGAATAAGATTCTTTTAAAAGTACTATTACTTTTATTAAGAATAAAATGTGTTTAAAAAAAGTATATATTAATCTAAAAAAGAAATTTTTAACCCGTTAAAATAATAATAAAAATATAGACGGCTTCACTTCCTCCTCTCTTCTCAAGTGGGCGGCTAGGTAATAAGCAAGCTATCTTCGGCATCGGAAAATCTCTAATTTGAATCCCAAATGATGGGTTAGCATAAGTTTATTCATGCGATTATGTACTCTTTGAATAAGAATTCATTTTCTGAAAAATCTTGACTTTCGTACTTTGATGGGTTTTTAAAATCCTTTTGATAATCTATGTTGAAGAGATATCTATCCAATCTGATCGAATGCATAAACTATGCGATATCAATGAAACCATAGAACGTATACAAAAAAAATTTTGAATCAAACTATGAACGATCAAAATATTTTTGGCCTAAACTACTCTATTAATTTTCCTATTGGGAAGTATAGAAAATAAAGTTATGGGGTTCTTTACCATCACTAGTGGTTTCTCTTTCCGTCATCAATGGAAATATTTTTTCTTATTTAGGAACATTCGTTTTTTCCATAAGTAGACAGCCTTTCAATTTTTGACACTTTAAATTGTTCCCTCCCTTCCCTTCCTTTCATAGTTATTAAATCTATGGGGTTCAATCTTTTTGAAGATTTTTAATATTTTTTTAAAGTCATTACTTGATGTGTTGTTCACAATAATATTAATATATTTTTACACAATTTTTATATATTGACAAAATATATATGGACAAATCCTTTAAATTTGTTTGTAAATTTTAATTATATGTTTGAACTATGACTTATTTCAATTGAATAATATGTGAATGGATGAGATAAAATGTTGCTATTAAATACTTTTTTATGTGTGTGTATTCTCAAGTGTACATCATGTAAATATATAAGTTAACCACTTAAAATACGACACCTTCTTTAATTATGTATGTATATTATCTTCAATAAACCGTAAAATCTCATGCTGGTTTGAATTGAGATTAATGTGTATAGAGATGGACATATTTTATTTAGTTAACTTAACCAATTAATAGATACACTCAAAACTTATTTAAAATTTGAATTGAAAGTATTTAATTATAAAAATAATTTAGTATGTGTTTCGATATTCAACTAATACATACTATGATTTAACGCATAGATAATATTTATTGACAAGTTTAAAGATTTATCAATTTATTACTTCCTTCATTTCAAAAAAGAATAACCTAGTTTGACGACTTAGCATGAAGTTTAAGAAAATAAAGAAGATTTTACAATCTTGTAGTTCTAAATTAAAGTTATGTTAAATGTATCAAAATGTCCTTTAATCTTGAAGCCTGAACATGCCACGTGAAACATTGAAATTAAAATTTTGCCAAAAAAGAAAATGACTCATTCTTTTTTAAACAGACTTAAAAAAAATCATTCTTTTTAAAATGGAAAAAGTAAACTATTTATATTCACATTATAAAGTACTAAGTTCAGATAAAACTGTTTCTCGTCCCCACCCCAACTCAAACTATCCTATATATAATGCCCTCCTTGCAAGTAACATTCTTCAAACCATCTCATATCATCTCTCCATTGCACATATTGCTTAAACTAAAAACAAACTCAATACTTATATATATTATAAGCATGAATATGTCTTGTAGGGATATTGAACCCCTTGTTGTTGCAAGAGTGATTGGAGAAGTAATAGATAATTTCCAACCAAGTGTGAAAATGAATGTGATATATTACAATAATGGAAGCAAGCAAGTGTTTAATAGCCATGAACTCATGCTTCCTGTCATTGCTTCTAAGCCTCGTGTGGAGATTGGGGGAGAAGACATGAGATCTGCTTACACACTCGTATGTATCTCCGTAATATTGTCTTCGTTTTAATTTATTTGTCTTACCTTTTTTAATTAATTTTTTTCTTATTTTGACGATTCTTTAGTTTTAACATTTCATGTGATATGTCTAAGATTACAGGATTGAAAAATATTTTTATACATTTTCATATTTTTATTGGTTTAAAATCATAAGATTAAAAAAAATACTTTCTTAAATTCGATGTGCAGTACTAAAAAAGAATCGCTATTTGAAATTTCCTACATATTGAAAAATGTTTAATGGCTATTCTTAGAGATAATCTGATAGAAATTGTGAGAAAAAAGTATACTCTCTTTGTCTCAATTTATGTGACACTTTTTATTTCCTTGAGAGTTAAATTGTTTAAGTTTGATTGAGAATTTGCTCACGAAGTCTTCAAATTTTTTAAAATAAAATTTATATATTTGTAAAATAAGTAACAATTACTATAAGAGGTACAATAATTGATAATTCATCATCATCATCAATCATCAACATACCCCAGTACCTCAAAAGGCTCCCGCTCATTGCGGGGTGAGGGGGGGTCGGATGTACGCAGCCTAACCCCTACGTTTAAAAATATAAAGCGGCTATTTCCAGATGACCTATGAGAAGTGTCGAAAGTTGCATTGACTACTTGCTACTTCACAAATGAAAGAAGCGCAAACAGTTTAAAGAGTCATTTTGCTTTATTCTATCATACTCCAAAGTCAAAAAATAGTCAATCTTTGGTTCCATCGGAGATTGATGAAAATATTGATAATTCAAAATATTTAAAAGATATATGTAAAAATTATTGGTCAATTAATTAACTTATTTGAATCTTGAAATTTGACATGCTACACATAATTTGAGACGGAAAGAGTAGTAGATTTTTCCACACAAACTAGAAAGCTTTTCAACATTTGAGCAGGAATCTATTTCTCATCATAAGTTTTTCAAGTGAGATAAGAATAAACTTTAAAAAAAATTATATTTACAACATAAATTTGTTGCTGATTCGTGATGAAGAAATCAAGTGAGTTGATTCAATCAGAAATACCATAAATTGCTAATTTCTAACTATGTTTTTGTCTTTGTTTTGTTTGGAAAAGATCATGACCGACCCAGATGTTCCAGGTCCCAGTGATCCTTACTTAAGGGAACACCTCCACTGGTAATTATACTATTAATTATATTAATTGTTGATTAATTTTAATTTGCATGGGATTTAAATTTGGTTTTGCTTTTTCCAGGATTGTCACAGATATTCCTGGTTCTACAGATGCCTCTTTTGGTAATCAAATAAAAAAATCGACTCTTTCGTTATCATTTTATTTACTTAATTACGTCTTCAATAAATCATCTGACTCGTAAACTATACAGGAAAAGAAATAGTAAGCTACGAGAGTCCAAAACCAGTAATCGGAATTCATCGATATGTGTTCGTTTTATACAAGCAAAATAGAGGAAGGCAAACAGTGAAAGCACCGACCACAAGGGACTATTTCAACACTAGAAAGTTTGCAGCGGAGAATGAATTGGGTTCCCCTGTTGCTGCTGTTTACTTCAATGCTCAAAGAGAAACTGCGGCAAGAAGAAGATGAACATCAAGAAGAAAAAATAATGCAAATTAAATAAATAATTGATACGATATACGTTATATACAAATTTAATAAATAATTTGTATTATTTATGTTGGATCAACAGTGACGTATTCAGAATTTTCGGTAAGCAATGGTACGTATTTAATAACCAAAAGAGTGTCATGGTCAGTCCAAGGAGATTGTACTTGCGGCGCGCTGTCAATATGTTTTTCGTATCTGTTTGCTTCGTCTTTGGGTTTTTCTAGTTTAATGTATGATTGGTTGAAAATAAAATAAGTTGGGGTGTTGAATAAAATTGATTTAAATTAAATAATATCTTTTAATTAGTTTTAAATTTGCTAAAAGAAATATTAAAAAATAATCCAATCGAAACGAATCAATAAATTATACACATATTTATATAATTATATATACATGAATGCTATTTTTTATAAAAATATAATAGAAAACTATTAAAAATATTTTTGAATTTGGTGCAAGTTATTAATTTCATTCTCAAATTATTGTCAGTCTTAAAAATACCTCTCTATTTGATTAACTTAACTACAATACACTCCTGAATTATCATAAATGTTAAAAATACCTCTTAACTTGGCAAGAATTAAAGGGTATATTTTACTCTTATTACAAGATTAGAAGTGTATTTAAGTTCAGTGAGTCAAGAAAAGAGATGTTTCTGACACTATTATTTAAAAATAAAATTAATAATTCATGTTAAATAACGAGATGTTTTTGACACTATTTGATCTCTCATTTTTCTCTCGACTATGTCTGCTCACTTTATGTTACATTAAGTATGAATTTTTCCTTTCAATTTTTTATAATGTTGATTAAAGCTAAATATTGGGTGAATTGATTTTAAAATTT
>JAOTQJ010000001.1:3783990-3795224 GCA_025642045.1 Solanum sejunctum | reverse complement strand
TGACTAAAATAACCTTATTAATGATGTCTTAACCTTAGTAATTAAACTCTGTTCATTTGCTAAAATGGACAACCAAATATCTATTTTTGGTATAGGGGCCGAAACGGAAGGAGTACGTTTATAAATGTGGAAAGTTTATTTCGAAAAGGTTGGAGATTCTATATCCAAATTTACACCAAAATAATTAGTTAGTTTTGGTTCTGAATCAAGACACGTAAATTGAAACGGAAGGAGTATTGGGTATGGGAAATAAGATTCATAATGACTAATGATGGTATTGATGTTTCCTCTTAGTGAATTGTCGAGTTAATTAGTTGATTTTGATATACATATATGTACACACACATGTATAGATATATGCGTGCACACACATACACATATGTATGTGTATATATACACATGTATATGTGTATATGTATGCACATATGTGTGTGTGTTGTGTGTGTGTGTGTTGACATATGTTGATTTTGATATACACATATATAGATATATGTGTGCACACACATATACATATGTATGTGTGTATATACACCTGTATATATGTGTATATGTATGCACATATATGTGTGTTGTGTGTGTGTGTGTGTGTGTGTGTTGACATATGTTGGTAGTATTTGGTTTATGTGAGAGAACGTTGCAGGAAACATTTCTTCGCTCTATAGATAGATTGGCTTGATAACTCTTGGAGGATTTAACTTATGTAGGTTGATAGCGGAATATTTACCGACTAGCTTTGTGATCTAACATGTTGTAGCAGGTAGCTCGTCAGTTATTTCACTTGTTATATATGATTAGGGGCCTATAGTTATACAACAACTAATTATAGTACGCTTTTGTCCCAAACAAGTTGGGATCAGCTCGATGGTAACAGAGGTAAACCTCGAAAATGTGTTGACAAAAATATAATATTGTACTTCTATCAAGTGGTGGATACACCCTTTCGCCGAAAAAATTTATTGTTTAAGCTAAGGTTAAAATTTTGATATTATGTACGAATACTATAGGTGGATCCTCTTATTTTATGTTTTTAAGTGTGTCTACCTTTTTATATTTCGGCTCTCCTTAGTGAAATTCCTGGCACCGCCACTCATTTTATGCATGTGAAGGTTCATGAGACTCGATCTCAAGCGCAATCGGCTGATGAAGAGAGAAAGCTGATGCAGAAACAGCAGGTAGAGAGCAACAGCCAAGAATCTCCCTCACACAAAAAGGCAAAAACCGAAGAAGAAGAAAAAGAAGCAGAGGAGGAAGATACTGGCCCGAAAGATGAAATCAGAGCTGAATTCGAGAAGTTCTGCAAGACTATTACCGAGAATCTCTCCGTCAAGCAAATGCGCGAAATCCTTGAAGCAAATGGCCAGTATTCTAAAGGTGATGATGATGCTGTTGTTCCTAGAAGGTAAGTTAAATCCGCTTTGCTTAAGAAAATCATTTTATCATTATGTTCGTGTAATGATTGAGATGATGAATGTTGTTCGCGGTGATTTGTTTTTTGTGGCATCTTTACTAGTTACGGTGTTGGAAGAAGTGGTTGTTCTTTAACAATTATCCTTTACGAGTATCTTAAAATTTTGGAGTAACTGGTAAAGTTGCTGTCGTGTGACGAGGAGGTCACGGTTCAAGCCTTGGAAACAGCCCCTGGCAGAAATGCAAGGTAAGACTGCGTACAATAGACCCTTGTGGTAGGGCCCTTCTCCCGACCTTGTGCATAGCGGGAGTTTTAGTGCACCGGGCTTGCCCCCTAACAATTATTTAGTTTAGTTTCAAAAAATCAATATATGAAATCACACCGAATATCAAGTAGTTTGACCCTTTGGTACGCCGAATTCCGGAATGGATTGGACTGGGGAATGGACTACAACTGAGAGACTGGACCTGTAGATCCGTATAACCGACCTTGAAATTGAGACGTCGTTATTGTTGTTCTTGTGATTCTTTCATACTCATCCGCTCTCCTCCTTTTGTACAGTCAAGACATAATGTTTTTTGGGCCATTGGACAATTGTCCCATTTGTGGTGGCGAGTTGGAATGCTCTGGCGACAGTTATCATTGCGTTGGAGATTCTAGTGAGTGGGCGAGTTGTGTTTACAGCACTAAGGAACCACCGAGAAGAGAAGAATCTCTCAAACTCCCTAAATCTGTTGAAAGTGCTCCAATCTCTGACGTAATGTCTTAAACTTCGGTTTTACATTTCGTGTTGCAAGAGTGATGACAGGAAAAAATAAATTCTCTGTTTCTGTATGTTCTCATAGCTAATCAAGAAATGCGGACACCCCAAAAAGAGCCGTCCCCGGAAGGAAATATCTACCCCAAGGAAGCCTTTTGATGGAATGATGATATGTTTAGCTGGTCGTCTTACTCGAACACATGTACGTACCAGATGAACTTGGCCTCATTTTTGTGTATGTTTATGTTGCTATAAATGTTTTGTTGTTCACAGCAATACTGGAAATCGAGAATCGAGAAATATGGTGGAAAAGTGAACAACTCTGTCACTGGTAACTGTTCAGTGTAATTTTTGTATACAACTTACTTTTGCAGTTGCTTGGAAACTAAAAATGTTCCCTCTCTTTCAGGGGTTGCTTGCGTAGTAGTTTCTCCCGCTGAACGAAATCGTGGTGGCTCATCTAAAATAGTTGAAGCACTGTATGTATATGTAATAATTGGCTCTGCATTAATAAGACTAATTATAGTGCCTTTCTATATTGTAACATTGATTTGAACTAGGATGGGTTCAACTTATCAACTTTTATGCTTTTACGGTTGAACTCATTGAGCTTTGCAATTATGGGTGCAATTGATTCTGTGAGTTGAATGTTGCATCTGCCTCTGATGCGAGGTATTGTTGTTCCTCAGGGAGAAGGGTATACCCGTAGTGAAGGATGCTTGGTTGAGCGATAGTATAGAAAAGGAACAAGCTCAACCTTTAGATGCATATGACGTCGCTAGTGACATTGCTGTAGACGGTAGAGGTATTCCCCTTGATAAGATGGATCCAAGTGCAGAGGCGCTCAAAACTGTATCAGCCGAGGTATACTTTCCCCCTTTTTTTTCTTTTGCTACTTAAATCTCGTCATTTTCTTCAAATATCGTCTTTTGTTTATTGTAGCTCAAAGTGTTTGGAAAAAGAGGAGTACACAGAGACACTAAAATGAAGGACGAAGGTGCAAGAATATTGGAGAAAGATGGGTTATTGTATAATTGTGCACTCTCTGCTTGCAACCAAAAGAATGAACGTAACGAGTAATGCTCGAAAGTTGTCCTAGTTTTTTCGAGTTCGTAATAGTTTCTGCAGCCGCTGATGAAGTTGTTCTTCAAATTTATGCAGCTTCTGTATTATGCAACTTATCATGTCATCGGAGAATCGTTTGCATATGTATTATAGAAGGGGCAAAATTGGTGACAGCTTAAGAGCAGACGACAAGCTAGAGGAGTGGGAAAATGTCGATGATGCGATTAAGGAGTTTGCTAGGCTCTTTGAAGAGCTGACTGCAAATGAGTTTGAACCCTGGGAAAGGGGAAGGAAGATTCAGAAAAAGCATCACAAGTTCTACCCTATAGATATCGTATGTCGCTACGTAAATTTTTCCTTCTTTTGAGGAACACTTGATTGTATAGCATTTGCTGAACAATTAAAGCATGATTGAACTTTGTAGGATGACGGAGTGGAGGTTAGGCATGGAGCGCTTGGCCTAAGGCAACTTGGTTCTGCCGCTGCGCATAGTAAGCTTGATTCATCGGTGGCAAATTTCATGAAAGTCCTTTGTAGTCAGGAGATATACAGGTATTAACGCCATTCAAGTTTCAAGCTGTTTCCATCTTCTCCTCATTCTGAAACAAACTTAAGTGTTGTATGCTCGGTGAAGGTATGCTTTAATGGAGCTGGGACACGATTCACCGGAAATTCCTATAGGGATGCTTACGAATCATCATTTGAGAAGATGTAAGTCTCTCGGTGTCTAGACTGTTTCTTACCGGTAATAAACATTCAAAAGATGCATTTACTTTTAACTCTATAGGTGAAGAAATTCTCCTACACTTTGTGGAGAAACTAAAATCAATGAAGGAAGCAGGACCGAAAGCAGTGAATGCCTGGTACGAGTTCAGTCAAATATGGTTCACTCTCATGCCATCTACGAGGCCTTTTACTTTCAGGGATCATGACGATCTCGCTGAGCATGTAAGCGTCATTTCTCGTTTTCTCCAAATCTTTAGCACTGTATGATAAAGGTGTTTTATATCCATACCGTTTGCAAATAATCAAGGCCGCATCTGCCTATGAAACTATTCGGGACATCAACTTCGCCTCGCGTATTATAGAAGACATGTCTGGATCTACGCGTGATGATCCTCTTTTTGAGCGTTATAAGGAACTCCGCTGTGCTGTTTCTCCGTTAGAGAAAGAATCAGATGACTTCAAAATGATAGTGAACTACCTGGAAAGAACTTACGAGCCTGTCCAAGTTGGAGATATGGTGAGATATATTTATATGCATTTTTCAGTTCTCTTTTCGAAATTTTGAACCATCGGTGTGATCTAAAATGAATGTTTCGCCAGAGCTATGGTGCATCGGTTGAGAATATATTTGCTGTTGAAGTTAGTGCTTGTCCTTCCCTTGATGAGATGAAGGAATTGCCGAACAAAGTTCTTCTCTGGTGTGGTAAGTGATCTCGATTGGCATATAATTCTCGGTTGATGGACGTGAAATGGATGTCATCGTCGATCAAATAACGTTTTGACATCAGGTACAAGGAGTTCAAATCTTTTGAGGCACTTGCAGAAAGGTTTCCTGCCTTCAGTTTGTTCACTTCCCGTGTCGGGATACATGGTAAGGAAATTCATGTTACAAACTATTTTAGTTATACATTTATACTCGCTGCTAATTAATATATGTGTTTCAGTTTGGAAAAGCCATCGTTTGCTCGGATGCTGCAGCAGAAGCAGCAAGATATGGTTTCACAGCTATAGACAGGCCAGAAGGTTTCTTGGTTTTAGCCGTTGCTTCACTAGGAGAAGAAATTAAGGAGTTCCCGAGCCCTCCCGAGGTAGCAAAGAGACCATTGATGAAAAAATACGTACTCGTTTGTAGTTGATCTGATCGTCTGGTTTACATGCAGGATACCCGAGCGTTGGAAGAGAAGAAAAGTGGAGTAAAAGGACTTGGAAGGAAGAAAACTGATGAGAAAGAGCATTTTGTATGGAAGAATGATATTAAAGTACCTTGCGGTAAGCTGATTCCATCGGAGCACACGGATAGCGTCCTCGAGTATAACGAATACGCCGTCTATGATCCACAACAGGTACTTCATATAGAAACTTAGGACAATGTCTATACCACAATAATGCATGTGACAAATACGCGGAACTTGAGTATAAAAGTGAAGTCCTTATACACGACCATAGCTTGTGTATGTCGTTGACATTTTCCTGTTCTGTTTTTTTCTTCTCAAGGTGAGTATAAGGTACTTGGTCGCGATAAAATTCAACGAGCAGAGTGGTGTAGTATACGATGCAGCTGAACCCGAGCCATAGTGGAAAACGGACTAGACGATTGTTGTACATGTAATATTTTGCTCGAACCACTTCTCCTTTGCTTCCAAGGGTCTTGAAAGTAGTAGTTTTTGCTAGTGCAAGGAAGGCAATTGTCTTTTGTTTTGTTGATGTTCATGCTTCTCTTTATGTGGTAGAATGTAAATATGGTCTATAATATGTCAAATGTACTTGCTTATCATGTATATTATTATATGTTTAGGTATATGCATATTACATTTGACTATATGATAAAAGCATGAAATTGCTGGCTATGTTCTAAATTTAATAGATTAATTGTCACGACTCAAAATGGGTCAGTGGCATTGACACTTAGCTGAATCAATAATACAATTTTGATTTATATTAGCAGTTTGATTTATGAAATATAAATTAGTAGATTAATTGTTACCATTCAAAATGGGGCACAAAGGATACCCAGACTTACTTCCCAGATTTACTTTTTTAGGTGGGTGAATTAATAATTAATTATATTTTTATATTTTATATAAAATAATTATGAAAGATAAAATTAAAATATAATTGGATAAAAAATTATATTATTTATGTATAATTAAAATAATTTTTTATTTATGTTAAATTTTTTTTTGCTTAGTTTATTTTTTAAAATTTTGAACTCATTTAATTAAAATTTTGATATCATCATTGGATAAGATATATTTTAACTCTTAAAATGTGTTTACAATAAGTTATTTATGTTTTTAATATACAAAATTTAATTGCAACTTTTAAGATATATTTTCTTAAATAATAAAATGTTAGTGGATAAGATATTTTTTCCAAAAAGTTTAAACATGGTTAACGTAGACAAAAAATAGTCAAATATCGAGAATGAGTGGACATTTTTTTAATATTTCTAAGAAATAAATAAGTTCTATATTGATCAAATAATTATTAGTTAAAAAACATAGACATTCCATATATATTATTTTTATTTAATAATAAATAGAATAAACTGATTATTACAACAAAAAAATTAAAATAAAGAAAGTAACCCCTAATATTAACGATAAAAGAAGAAGAAAAAAAATTATTATACCAAAAATTATTATGAAAGGAAAAAAAAAAACAGAAGAGGTCAATATGGAATTCCGAAGAAAATGGAAGGGTTTTAGTGTAATTCAATAACAATCCGGGTCGGATATAACAACCCACATTCGCCTCCCGCTTAGACCACCCCAAAACCCTAATTATATATAATTGCCGCATCATTCACCATAATGAAACCCTAGAAGCAGTCCCAAATCGACCATTGAAGAAGTTCCTCGTAGCTTCCAAATCTCCCTCGGTAATTGCTCTTTTCTTGATTTATTCTTCTTTGCGTGTTTAATTTATGTTATCTTTAACTTCTCTTTTGTGTTCTGTTAGATTTTTTTGATATAGAGAAGAAGAATAAATGAAGGTTATTGCTGCTTACTTGTTGGCTGTTTTGGGTGGCAATGCATCACCTTCAGAGAAAGACTTGAAGAAGATCCTCGGTTCTGGTAAAAGTTTAACCGTTTTTGCTCCTTCGAAATTTTAGCAGTTATTTATACTTTTTGATTTCAAAGATAGCAAATTGGAGGGGATAGATGTATAGGAATTGTAATGTACTATTTGGAGACATGTTAAATGGAGGAAAAAGTAGTAAAAGACGAACAAACAAACAAACAATAACATACCCAGTGAAATCACACAACGAAACAGTAATAAAAGACAGCTTATTGAGTATTTAGACCGAAATGGGTACGGATGATGCAGAATGTCTATTGATGATCGATATGGAGACCCTAATAGATTGGTTTCTCAGTTTTGTTGTATGTTTTGAGGTAGCGAACTGGTAAAGGCTACTGTGTGATATATGAGCAAGGGGATTTGGGGAATGGGTTTTCAGCATATGGAATTTTTCATAAATGAATAAATGTCCGCTGTGTACTATGTGAATGAGCAGATTTGATCTCTTGACTTTTAACTGGTCCGTTTTAGCCCTGCCCATTATGTCTCGCCCTAAATGCAATGGCTCTCTTAGTTACCCTGCATTCCAATTGGAGTCCCCATGCTCCTTATACAAGACAGCTCTGGCTGAATATTTAATGTATACATACTTTAATAACTTATGATCTCTCGAAACAAGCATAAACTGGGTCCTTGAGAAATTTTGTTTTAACCATAAGCTGAAGATATTTGTGCTAAAATGTAGTAAAAAATGATTTAACTTTCAAATAATAAGTCTTACTTTTGGGGTGCAGCTGGTGTGATGGAATTTTATGAAGTTGACATTTACTTCATACTTTCCAAGCTGTTAATGAATGAGGTAGAAGACTAGGTTTTGGTTTATTTAAATTGTGTTGTGAGTCTCCGGCTCCCTGTATTGTTTTGGCGAGAAGTGAGCATCATGAGATTATAGTGCTTGCCTCTCATAGGGTAGAAGCCGCATTTAGTAGTAGTTTCATGTACTTGGTAATGCACTATCATTGTTTTGCAGTCGTTATTTCTTTGAGATGTCTTGGGCAGGTAATCTGTAATTCAGCCTGCTTCTGCAACAAATTATGTTACCTTAATAATATCACTATCAGTAACTATTATATACCTGTGCACATGCTTCTTGTGGCTGGTTGGTTGTTGAACACTTACATTTGTGTTTTATGTGTTCTGCAGTTGGTGCTGAGGCTGATGATGACAGAATTCAACTGCTCTTGTCTCAAGTCAAGGGCAAAGATGTAACTGAGCTGATTGCTGCTGGCAGAGAAAAGTTGGCTTCAGTACCTTCTGGAGGTGGTGCTGTTGCAGTTGCTGCCCCTACCGGTGGAGGTGCTGCAGCCCCTGCTGCTGAGGAGAAGAAGGAAGAAAAGAAGGAGGAGAAAGAGGAATCAGATGTATGTCTCCATTGTACAGAGTTGTCCAATATCTTCTTGAATATCCTCTGCATCTGTTAATATTGTTTCTTGGCATTTCTTTTGCAGGACGATATGGGCTTCAGTCTATTTGATTAGAAGAAAACAATGTCCTCATTTACATATGATGCAACATTCCTTCTCCGGTCCCCCTTTGAGCTTATTTAGGAATTTTCTTGTCTAGAAATGAATTTTTGTTCTTAGTCGCCTAGTTGAAGAACCTTGATTTTGCTTTTGGAATCTTTTTTGAGGCAGATGCAGCAAACTATAATGACGTTGATTTTGTTCTAGCCTCTTGTTTGATGTGTCATTTATAACTTAGAATTTGTTGTCGTTTGTCGGGTGTGAGGTCTCTACAATCTCATTTTGGTGTTCACATTCCAGTCAGGCTGAGCAAACATAGTGTTGCTTCCACTTTTGATAAGCCAAACTTACTGAGAGCCCTTGTTATATCAGGTTGGTGATTTTAGCAGGACCACCTGGAGCATGCAATAGCAAGTCATGTTTTTTAATCATGAAGACAACTTTGTGAACAAGATGGTCACATTAGCTTCAATGTGGATAAATCTTTTGAAAAATTACAGAATCATGGTTGTACTATGCATTATATGAGAGGCTACACAACAAGAACATAATTACTTGATTTGATTAAAAAAAATGTTTTAATTTGACTTGGTATAGATAAGTGTCAAAATAAGTTCAAATAAAGGTGATACACCCAACCTGTTCAAAGTTTTATGGGTTCGGCGTAAAATAGTTTTGATTAGGTTCAATCTCAATTCGTTCAAATCTTAAATTATTTTTTAAAAAATCTTCAATTGAACTCAATTTAATCTCTAATTTCAATTTGTTCTAAGACTTTTTACTTATATTGATATAATTTATGTTTTCTACCTACTTTATATTTTCTATCATTTATGTATCTATTTGTAACTTTTTAGTTTTATTTTTTGAGTGGAAATCCAAATTGTGGCAATAAAATATAAAAAATAATATTTTAAAATTATTAAGATTGAACGGGTCAAATTGGACAATGTATGACCCAACTTGAATTTTAGTTCATTTGAGCTCAACTTATTTGAGCCCAAAGTAAATTTGAGAGTCATAACCCAATTTAATTTTCATTTCAACTCATTTTAACATCCTCAATTTCAATCCAACTGACTCATTTGACATCCTTAGATACAGAGTTTAAGAAAAAAAAGAAGATTTTTTAATCTTGTGGTACTAAATTAAAGTTATATTAAATGTACCAAAATACACTTTAATCTTATAGTCTTAGAGATGTCACGTGTAAAATTGAAACTAAAATTTTGTCAAAAAAAAATTGATCATTCTTTTTGAAATAGACCCTAAAAAAAAGTAGGTCATACTTTTTGAAATGAGAGGAGTACTTTTTATGATTTCGAATTCAGTGATTCAATTGGACAGTACAGTCCAATTAAATTCCCCTTTGTTTTTCATTAATCAATCATTTACATTTGAATTTAAAGTTAATTCGATCACATCAATAATCATTCCGCTCTATTTTTCTCTATTATAAGAGAAGTGTACAATACAGTAGTTTCATTTCATTTTTAACTGATGAGTCAAATTCAGAATTATATTCATATTAGAAAAAAAGTACTTATTGCTTTTGGACAATTCATATTTGACCAAAATCAAATTTACAAAACCTATCAACTATTCATCAATGCAATTTATGCCTTTTTATTTACAAAATATAAGAATTGTCCATTAATGCAATATATGCCCATTTTAAGAAGAAAAAGAATTGAACTATAATCCATCAAGTGATTTAGTTCCTCTAAAGAAACACTTAAACGTTTCTTTAAAAATGGACAAAGTTGAAGAAGATTTGATGTTGGCATGTTCAGTGCGACGCCATGGATTAAAAAAATTAGAAAAAGATGTCTGACGAATTCTTCAAATTCATGTCCAATCAACGTCGATGAACTCTTCAATTTTCATTTGTAGAATGTCAAGTCAAATACAAAAATTTTAAAAAATATTTTCAGAATATATATCAAATAGATTTTACTGAAAAAGATGATGATAAGAGTGCATTCATAAAGTTGATGGCAGATAAACTTACAAAGTTTTATAGAGATTATTGGATAGAGGAAGTCAAACTAAAGAATACTTCACTTCATTATGATTTATCTTTATCAAAAATCTCTCTTTTTTTCTTTTTGATTATTTTTTTCTTATGATATTTGAAGATCCATAGGTTATCACTAATTTTTTTTGTATGACCCACCTTTGTATGATAATTTTTTAAAAAATAAAATGTTCTTGATTCCAATTTTATCTTTACATATAACCCAAAAAAAAGAAAGAAAAAACTTAACTCTCTATCAGTGAACACCAAAATATTTAGAAATATATTGGCAAATGATACTATTAGCTACTTATTTTTTGACAACAAATTCTATAGCTCATTCATGTTTTTATTATAAAAATCACTAATTGATTGTTAGTTTTGATAATTGGCCCATGCAATTCTCAATTAATTTTGGCTACTTTTGTTGTCCAATTTGTATTTGTAAATATTTTTTTGGCATACTGAAAAAAGAATAAAATGAAAAATTAAATTTTTGATAAGTGAAATTGCTTAAATCTTCCAAAAGAAAAAATCTCATATTTTTATGGTGTCTTTTCAAACTAGAAATTCTTCTTTTTAAAATAATAAAATGAAATTGGGTTAGGGAGACGAAAAATTGAGGGGGCGGGGGGCAAAGTACAAAAAGGAATCAAACTATCACTAATAAAGTAAAAGTTTAGCTAGTCAGCTAGGGCTGTTCAAAAT
>JAOTQJ010000001.1:3716249-3740559 GCA_025642045.1 Solanum sejunctum | reverse complement strand
AAAGAAATAAAACAATTAAGAGAAAATTATTAAAGTTGCAAATTTATTTATTAAACTCTAAACTAGTAGAAAATATATTCTTTATAATACTCAATCATTATATTAATACCCAATCGGCATCATATAGTTTTGATTTCTTTTTTCTAATAAGTAAAACAATTAAGAAAAAATTATTAAAGTCACAAACTTATTTATTAAACTCTAAATTAATAGAAAAAATATTATTTGTGATACTCTGTCAGTATATTTATACCATATCAATATCATACAAGACTGAGTTTAATCCTCTATAATACTTGCATATTGATACCTTATCACATAATATGGACGCTGAGATTAGCATGACATCAACACATACATTTTAATAGTAAATTAATTAGAAGGTATTAAATATAATTAATTAGAGGCATAAATCTAAAAAGATATACCAACGTAAATATTTTTTTAAAAAAAATTAGTCATATAAATTTAAAAAAATGGATAAAATAGAGAATACAAGTGTCTTCTTCGTTGGGCAATCTAACAGTATATAGAAGCAGAACCCCAAAATCGGAGGATTTCTAGGGTTTTCTCCGCGAAAGTTCAACAAAAATCGTAAAATCAGCTGCACAAAACAATGTCTCAGAACGGGAAATTAATGCCGAATTTGGACCAAAACAGTACCAAGCTTCTTAACTTAACGGTTCTTCAGAGAATCGATCCATTTGTTGAAGAAATCTTGATTACTGCTGCTCATGTTACTTTATATGAATTCAATATCGATAATAGCCAATGGGTATTCATTTTCTCTTAAAAAAAAATAATCTTTATTTGTTATGGGGTTTTTTGTTTTTGGGTGTTGGATAAGTGTGAGATTTTAGCAAAACCTTTTAGTTTTTCAAAGAAGTTGGGATAAAAGATAGAATTATTGTTCTTGAATTGATAACTAAGCTGGGATTGAGGGTAGTTTATTGATTTGACTTGTTTTGAGTATTTTTGTTGTTTTTGATCTTTTTTGCAGAGTCGAAAGGATGTGGAAGGATCCTTGTTTGTTGTCAAGAGGTAAGTAATTGGATTCATTGATTACCATGGTGTCTGTGTTAGCTTTAGCGTTACCGACTAATTCTATAGGAAGCTGGCAACTCCCAACAATAGGTAGCTTTAGGTACTCGGTAACTCTGTCCGCTAAGGCTATCGATAGATGCGAAGAAATCACTTTGTGTTTTTTTGGTCGCTGCTGGAAGTTGAATGTGATACCTAATGGTTTGGGTGCATAAGCATTTGGATTTCTGGACTTGTTTTTTTTAGGCATTTCTTTCTCTAACCCATGTCAGGGTTGATTAAATTGGTGACTTTTTAGGTGTATTTCTGTTTTTTGTGTGTGTGGGAAGGTGTTAGATATAATATAGTCAAAATTTGTATGTCATGAGTGGTAAGTGTGAATTTTGAAGAAGCTGCATTTGGGAGATGTAGTTTGCCTTGATAGTTGAATTACTTACTAGTAATGGAATTATGCTAAGCACAGTAGAGCAAAATTACTATACAGGATTTCTATGGCCGACCTCATCTAGCCTTAGATTGGAACTAAGTTGATTGATTGAAAGTTTTTAGATTTAATGCATTCTTCTTCTTTCTCAGTTGACTTGAATGGTATGGCTCTATGAGATATTTATTATTTCCTTATCGGGTGTTTCAGGAGTGCTCAGCCTCGGTTTCAGTTTATTGTTATGAACCGCAGAAATACAGGTCACTATTTGTTCTCTGTTCAAAATGCTTCTGCTTGGATTGTATTTTTCCAGAACTTTTGCAAGGTTCTTTGTTGTTGATAATCTCAAAGGGGTGTAAGTTACTTTGGAGACTCCAGAAAAGTAGTAAACCTGACATTCAGTTCGTGTCAAGATATGGTAATGAAGTAGTCTCATTTGCCGGAAAACACTGGAATGGCAATTGATGACATTATATCTTTTAGAGTCAATGGGACTTAGTTAAGAAAAGACCAAAATAGAAGCAGATAATCTATATTGGTGATGGCAATTAGTTAGGATTAAGACCTTAATTGATATTGTTACAGTTAACTTTAGGAATGGTGTTCGCTAGCAGGCCTTTTTGGTTAGGAACTTGTATATTCATGTTGGAACAGGTTTAACATTTGAAAATGTTCTAGTTTTAGGAAGTTCCTTATAGTGGAATGAAGTAGGCCCTTTTGACATGAATTTCATGTTGCTCATAAGTTTGTACCAAAAGTTGAAATTTTGCTTTCTATAAACATGTATAGTTCTCTCATGTTAAAGATATGACTTTATTCGTACAAGCAGATAATTTGGTGGAGGATCTTTTGGGCGATTTCGAGTTTGAGCTCCAGCTCCCATATTTGTTATATCGAAATTCTTCCCAAGAAGTAAATGGAATATGGTTCTATAATTCACGTGAATGTGAAGAAGTTGCAAATCTCTTTAACAGGTGACCTTTTGAATCTCTTTTTTCCTCGACAAATCATTCTTTTCCCATCTCCCCCCCCCCCCCCCGCCCCCCAAAAGCCTTTTTCTTCTTTTCTGTGTGTGGGTGTGTTTAGTTTAATTCACGATCCATCGTCTCAATATAGTTAGATTTGCATAATGTGGAATGTTGAGGTCTCAATTGCATATGCAAGCATTATTTTGGAGTATGTGCTTGTAATCTAATTAATCCATGATCATGGATATGTTCTTGTAATCTAATTAAAACATGATTATGGAAGTAGAATTTGCTAGTTCTGCTACCTATAGTTGGACTCCTCTAGAACCTCAGTCCATAATGTCTACAATTGTTGTAGTGGATAGCACAATGATTTGCAGAATGGTATGTTTGGCTTTGTCATTGTTTTAATTAGGTGAATGATTAGATGATGTTCCATCTTAAAGTTGCAGATTTTGGTTTCATTGCATTTTCCCTGATCAGTAAAGAGATAGTTGTTTTAATTTGGCTTGGGATTGTTCTCCCTTTTATTTCAAAACCACTTGAACTGTTTTACTCTCGCTGGGGGTGTTCTTTTACCTTCCAGAACGCCTCCAATTCCTCTCTTTCCACATTACCCACTATATACAAGCTGAAATGGTTTGCTAGATCTTCCTTTTGTCTTTTCCAATAAGTTTCTCATAAAGTTGTTGGGAAGTTGAGTATATGATTCTTATGCCTGGAAACTTAAAGGCAAAGGCATCTATCACTAAGAGGGGAAGGGCTATAGATTCAAGCTTGGATCGATGCAAACCAACTTCTCCACTGCTTTGTTCTTATCTGTTTATCACTGCAATGAGAAGGGAACAGATCAGACAAGTACCCTTTTTGGTTGTTTTGTGCACTGATTACCATGTCAATCTTCTCTTGCCTTTTCTTGTTAACATAATCATGTTGTGCCTGATAATCTGTTTTGGAATTTACTTGTGATCAGGATACTCAGTGCTTATTCAAAGGTGCCTACCAAGTTCAAATTAGCATCCAACCAGAGGTATTTCATTACATATTTGTAAAGACCTGAATATATTTATTGATCAAAAATATAGATTCTCTCCGAGTGTTAAAAGCATCTTATTTCTAAACAGTTTGACGTTGATCAATTCCTTGATTTATGTCTCAGATACAGTAGTTTAACTTGATAAAAAAGTTTTTGGTCTTCCCTCTGTTCGCTGAAATCTTGAACTTGCAATATGACTGAGAGAAAGCATAACAAATTTGAATCGATACCATCCTAATGAACCCAGTCAATGAGATACTGTTTGAATTTTCAGGCGTTGAACAGTTGAGTTACTAATACCGTTAAAATATTATTGTAGATGCTCATAGATATGGTTACAATCTAAATGATTTTGACGGCAGAACTGTGAAATAAGAAAGTTATTAGTGTGTCACCGGAGAGGAGCAGGATAATGTTGGTACCTGTGGTGGAAGTATGCTTTTAATGAAATGTGAATAGTGTTGAATGGGCCTTTGAATTGTTGGGTCTTGTATACTGTTTGAATAGGTTGGTCCTTGTCCTACCATGGGCCCTTTCTATGGCCAACTTGCTCATAAAAACTAGCTATATGCAAACCCTCAGGGGTTGGCCTGGTGGCAATTGACTTGAGCCTTGGGGCTTGCTCCCTTTCGAGGTCTCAAATTCGAAACCCATTGGGTGCAAACAATTTTTGAGGGCCATCGGACTAGGTAAAACCTAAATTAACCGTGGTGCACTTGTGGAAAACTCCTTTCCGAGGGCCTGTGCACCCTTGGGATTAGGCAGGGCTCAAGGAGATTTGGACACCCAGTGCAAATCAAACAAAAAAAATAGGGGCTATATGCATGGTGAAAGTGACTACAAAAAGCTAATGAGACATTACTTTGTGAAAAGTGAAAGCTTTTAGTCGCATGCCAGCTACAAGATTTTTGGAGGTGAATAGTTTGGTGGGTTGGTTTAGCTTTATACCCATTTGCTCAAAATAATCTGTGATTGAAGGTAAATTGCACTCAGTTGGATTCTGAGAGGAACTTTGGTTTATATAATTTTGACACAGTGAATTTGAAGAGCTGGAAGCAGTTCCAAGCATGTCGGTAATGGATGGTCCCCTGGAGCCATCATCTACTACTGCATCAAATACTGCAGATGTTCCAGATGATCATTCCTTTGTGAATTTTTTCAGTGTATGCAGTTTCTTCCCTTCTACTTGCTCTTTTTTTCTCCTCTCCTTGTAATGTGACTGTCATGCTGTGTTTATCTTGCAGCAAATAATGTCTTTTCCATGTGTCAGTTCCCTTGGAAGATCTAAATACTTTTTGTCGTTAACCTTTGCTTTGGATCATTAATTCTTATAATAGGCTGTCCTGCAAAATTATTAGTGATACCTAAGTATAAGATGTATACAATATGTTAATTGACCATATGGTTATTTCTAAGAGTGCTCATACCAAAAAATATGAAATTTATCTATCAAGGGAGATCATGTACTGGTGATTTAGTGGAGATACATCTAGACTAGTACCATGTTAGAGATGAACAAAACATATACATATGTTTTGTTGCATGCATTGTCAACTTGACTGAATTTTTAGGATTTCATTTTGCAGAATGCTACGAGAATTGGGAGTGGTCCAAATGCTCCAGTTCACGGACATTCATATGAATCATCTGCAGTAGTCCCACCTCCTTGTCCTCCTCCTGCTGTATCACCCTCTTCGGCACCTGCACTGTCTCCATCTCCTCCTCTTTCTACATCTTCTACTTTGATGCCTACCGTTGATGCTCCTGAAGCTGATACCAGTGCTAGAAGGTCTTCAAATCTTGTGAAGCCATCATCATTCTTTGGTCCCCCTCCTTCCTCTTCTCCACTGATACCTCCTGTTTTTTCATCTGCGCCTGCTGCTCCTCCACATCATTCCCCTGCAAATCTACAACGATCTTACGGAGCTCCTTTGCTTCAGCCATTTCCTCCTCCCAATCCTCCTCCATCTCTCACTCCTACTTCTGTTCCTAGCCAAAACAGCGGACATCTTATTAACAGAGACAAAGTGCGCGAGGCACTTGTGATGCTTGTTCAAGTAAGTACTCCTGAATTCAGTAGTTACTTTGCTATGTGAACTTTTCTGTGGCTCTTAAGTTTTTGAAATTTGCAATCGACCACATTTGTTCTAATAATGACAATATATATACAAGGCAAAGGTTTCTGCTGAGGGGCGTGTATCTAGAAAAAGAAAAAAACTTCCAGCAGCTTCTGCCACTATGCTGGAACTGTTGAAAAAGTCCCGCATTAGTCAATTATGGGATGGGTGGTATCTTCATATGGCTTGCTAATCCTGCTTGAGCTAGTTTTTTGGGTTAAGGTCACAATCCATTTCTTAACATGGTATCAAAGTATGACCCATCTCAATTCACGTTCACGATGTTAGGCCCCATATTAAAATTATCCACAATCCAGATGTCTAACCCCAGGCGCGAGGGGGGTGTTGAAGAAGTACCACATTGGGGTCTATTATGGGATGGGTGGTCTCTTTATATGTCTTGGGCTCCTCACTTCTTGAGCTAGATTTAGGGTTAAGTTAGGCCCATGATCCATTTCTTAACAGGAGCAAATCCACATTACGAATGTTACTGAGAGTACTCAAGTAAGAAGAACAATGAAAAAAGAACGAGAGAAAGGAGTATGCAAACAAGTGCTTTTGAGGCTTTCTATCGAAATTGGAACTGGCTTTTGGTTGCTTCTCTCATTCCTATGTGATCTAATTTTTATCTGTCACATAGTCTGGATGCCTTGCCGTTTGGGAACACAAGGATGCTTATATTTTTTAAATTAAGCACCTTACTTTCTCAAGGACCGAATGTTTCATCTGAAGGGCATCTCTCAAACTCCAAAATAAATTGGACATTCTTCCCACAAATCCTTGGATGAGATATCTAAAAGTTCCTGAACCCCTATAATATCTTCTCCATCCATTTTTGGCAACTGTCAATATTCGCCCATTTCCAACTCCGTCTTAATTGTTTGTAAGCTGTCGTCATTTCTTCTCTTTTCCATCTCCACCTTCCCAGACCTAAAGAGAGTTCCCAACTCGAAATTCTCTTCCTTGACCATGAACTGAGCTATTATTGTGTATTAGCTTTGAGGTTACTGAAGAATCTCAAACTTTAAATCCCGGATGTGCCTTTATTGGCCAAGTTCACAATGAAGGGGTGATTTACAAGATTTCTGGGAGGTGGATTCTCTTGAAATTCTGACCCTACTTGTACAATGGACAACTTCAAGTTTTGTTTTTTGATCTTAATGATCTGTCCATAGGGCAAGCGGTGATCAAAGTTCAAGACCGCCCATTTTCAGAGCCGTTGGGTGTAATTTCCTGATATCGAGCATTTCCTTTGTAGTGCTGCAAATTAGTTATGGAGTCTGGAAATAGTTAGGAATAAGATATCTTAAGTTGGTAACACCTTGCTCACAATTCATTATTTTCGTTGATTAAGCTAGCTGTTTTTGGATACTGATGGCTTGAGATTTTCCCTTTCATATCTATTTAGCGCATTTTTTTCTCGATTAGGATCCATGATATGATATAAATTCTCCACTATGCATCTGATTTTTGTCTCTATTTCGATAACAGGATGAGCGATTCATCGACATGGTATACCACGCTATTTTGAATGCTTATCATACACAATAAATAGAGGAACCATTGTGGTCCACTTACTTACATTAAGCAATGGCAGAAGCTGTTCCTGCTGTTTATAGTGTCTTTTGAGACTCACCTTGTATATAGTATTATGCTTTCTTAGTTTTACTAATTAGGGTTTGATGTTTTACCTTCTAGACAGTGTTTATGGGTTTTACTAGTCTGGAACTCCAATGTTTCATTTAGCCATCTGTGTTACAATCATGTAAAAGGTGTACTTCATTTTTACTGCAAGAGTTAGTGTTGTGATCAGCTGTTTTGAACGAAAGGTGCAGGTGGGGGTCCTGCATTGGAGCCCGATTTAATCTGAATTAAAGGGCTCGTGGAATCACACTTTTTATTTTCGATGTCCCATATCAACTTTTTAAAAATAAGGACACAAGTGAATATTCAGATATTTGGAAGTGAATTTTTACGTTTAAACGCGCACAGCTCTAAAACTTACAATTGGGATTTCGGGAGTCCTCGATGTTGCTATTTTATAGTACTGTTTACATTTACATACATTCAGTTCAATATAATACAACATACTAGGTTGTTGACACATGGCTATCAATTTTCAAAATCAAAATATTATATTATAAAAGATGAATGATAAGCATGAATTCTCTTGATAACATAAAGAACTCTTCAAGGACCTAAATAACATATTTGGAATTGTAACCAAACATCGCCCGTTGATTCTATACCCGACTCTTAAGTAGTGCAAGCTCCAGCTGATGTAAAAAAGACATCTAGAATAAATCGAGCTAAATGTTGAATCATAAGTAGGAGGGGCAGTGCACTCAACATAAACTTACTGGTTTTTGCAAAGATTCTCTTAACAAAACAGAACCCCTGCATCTTTTCAGTACATCAATACATTCAATCCACCAAAATTGACGCCCTACGTCAGCTGGTTTACAAGTTGAGAAACTCATAATTCTATGGGAAAAGCTGGCTTCGAGAATGACATTTTTATCTCAGTAGAAAAAATGACAACGTGGTACCTACCGAAGCAAAACACGTGGAATTTTTCCATGAAACACATCGAACCATTGAAAACAACTTGGCTAAGATGAGCTTACTTTAGGTTACAAAAAGTGACGCCTATTTCTTGATTCACAAACGCCTGATGCAGAAACATCCTGCGCTTCAGGAATCAAGCCGTTTTTACTTTCCGTGATGGGGGGCGACGAAATAGACTAATAAGATCGTCAAGACCCTGTTGAACAATAGCATCAGATTGGTTAGATGAGTTTACATTTTCTTTTTTCCTTCTTTATAACCAGTCAAGGAAGTTTCAGTCTATGTTATAAATTGGTAGTATTTGGAAACAGCGAAATTCGTAAATGAAAATAAGGGAATCAGGATCAAGTAAAACCAGAATACGTACCCGGGTGGTGATAAAAAGAAAACTGAAAAGTGTAATTAAGTATGATCCTAGAACCAACAGCAAAAGCAAGTCAAATGTCACGCTGGCAACCTGTAACGGGAACAATTTAAGGAGTTAATTTCACAACTAAATAAATGGAGAAACAAAGATTTAACTGCTGACAATTAACAAGCAAATGCAATTAGGAATATGACTATATAAATACTGATGTTTAAAAAAATGATAGGCCACTCAAGTTTAAAATCAGCAACCAGTGAAACAGGAAAACTGAGTTACAAAAATAGGTCTGAATGCTGAAATCACAGTGGTCAGAGATGCTTTTTTCGTTTCTTTTTCCTGACAAAGTAAGTTCTCGCAAATGCTCATATTCATCACAGTAGTACACATGTATGCAAACATGTGACTACCATAACAAATAGCCCCACAAAACCAAACTTACCAACTACTGTTGCATTCCCTTGTTTTCCGGCATGCCAGCTGAAGAGATCTCATTTGCTTCTAATGCTAAGGTCAGGTTTAGTATCTTGTTATATTTTACAGGCTCGTCTTTATGTAGTTGATTACTTTGAACATCTTCATTTATAAAAGCTTTGATGAATATTTATGCAGCGTGTGGAAGCATTGATCGAGTTAGACTATACTGAAAGTCTTCATTCAATACATTTAAGCAGATACCTGTATTTCGAACTTCTACAGAATTACAGTATTATTTGCAAGATGTTAGGAACAACAGCCGAAGGGAATGGAGCTATTTACACACCTGATATATATGCAACTTGCCACTAGTTGAATCATAAAAGGTGAACATTCCATCTAGAGTCTCGTGCTGTACATTCACCTCTGCAGTATGATCAGCTAATTCCTGCAGAGACATTGAAAGCACATGTTGGTCAAAAGTCGAAACCATAAAAGGCGCAGTAACATTAAGCAGTTCAAAAATTGAACTATGTCAGTGCTCAAAAGATCTTTTGAAGAGCTAATTTGGTCCCAACCAAACATCTCCATGTTCAATATGTGGCTTGAGACACCATTACAGGTTAAAGATGTGAATAAAACTGATAGACCAGCTAGTGTGTGATTAAGTAATAGGTAAATTAATTGCCATTCTACTTACTTTTACAACATTAATTGCCCAAGTGATATACACATAAATATTTAAGCGTAAATGCATCTAAAATACCTTCTCCAATGACTTTCTTTTTTTTTTTTATTTGCACCGGGTGTCCGAGTCTCTTAGAGCCCCGACTAATCCCGGAGGTGCACAGGCCCTTGGCAAGGAATTTTTCTCAAGTGCACCACGGTTAATTTAGGTTTTACCCAGTTTGATGGCCCTCAGAAATTGTTTGCACCCGGTAAATCAGGTAAATCAATACCTTCTCCAATGACTTAATAAGCAGGTAAATCAATTAACTAATCAGTATATTTAAGCATAAATGCATCTAAAATACCTTCTCCAATGGCTTAATAAGTAGGTAAATCAATTAGCTAATCAGTATATTTAAGCATAAATGCATCTAAAATACCTTCTCCAATGCCTTAATAAGCGGGTCGTTTTTTGGAAGAAAAGGTGCCACTCGAGGTGTTGTGGATAAAAGGTCTAGCCAAGACCTTATGTAGGAAGGATTGATAGCTAAGCTACTATCATCTGCAAATATGTTAATGCTTTTCTTCTCCTGGCTGTAAATGTGTCTCTGTATAAAAGAATCTCGTTAAACACACTTGCAAAACGACTGTTGTCTGAATGAGATAGCTCACTTCATACATGAAAATGCAGTAGATATTCCTTTATGCAATCGGAAGGACATTCTGCTCTTTTTTTCTTTGTCAAAAGAAGTAGAACATCCTTCTGATTGCATAAAGGAACATCTTCTGAAATTTAAGTCGTGTGAAGCTGCAGAAGAAAGGAGAAAGAAAGCATGTATGAGAAAAGCTTTGATTATCTAAAACCCTGAACCAATTGATCGATCACCCAATTCTTCAAAAGTAATTCAGGACATCAAAATCAAAACAATATCCTATATATAGAAATGCAAATGGTCTCAACATATAGTCCCCCACCTCAAAGAAATAATGCTACAGAAGGATACATGTTTCCTGAATCATGATTCATCATTTGTCATTCACACTGAAGGCTAAGCGATGTAATGAATAGAACAAATGCATCTTTTATAAAAACTATCCAGAAAATCTCAAATAGTTACCGACAGAATACTCAAAATTCAATCCTTTTTTATAAGGTAATAATATTATTAGTGATTGGGATACCCCCCGTATACAAGCAGCTACTCAAAATTCAGTCATGTTGCTCATTAGTTAATTAAAGGAAAGGGTGCACAGAAACTAATTGCAAAAAATACTCATGACTAACAGGAGTTTCAAGAGTTCTTTCGGGGTTTTTTTTTCCTAGGAAAGGTCATTAAGAATTTCCAGAGTACTAGGTTTGAACTTAATTGTAGACCTGCAAAACCTGAAAAGAATGTCAAAGAATTAAGGGTAGCTATTTGCCTCATGAGATTCTCAAAATCACAAGGAAAACTGAGACTGCAAATACTATCTGCCCAGTAGTCTCAACACTTATGATAATACTCCAAATGAAAAAAAGTTAAGCTTTTGATGTTGAATAGAATATGTAGCTTCATTGAGAAACTACTCAGATGAGAATCAATTAGGTCTCAAAAGAAGCATGCATGAAAAGACGATAAAGAGGCCAAAAAAACTCATGTCTTCCTTTCTCAAGTTTACTTCTTGGCTGCCATTGTTCATTTATCATATAGAAGACCATGCCATAATTGGAAATTAAAGGTTTTATCAATTATGCAATCAGCAGTGCAATGGATCAAACAAAATTTTGTACTCCAAGGATAAAGAGGAAGGCTAAAGTCCTTACTGCTAGACTTTCAGCAACAAGCTTGACACTTCGAATGATTGAGGCTTCACTGGTAAAATGCCTACAGAGGAAACCAGGAGTTCAACAGATGCCCATCAGAGAAGTTCCATAAATAGTATGAAGAGGTATTAGAAGCTAGGCTACGACCTTCATTTCTCAAAAAGAAAAAGAAAAAGAAAAAGAAAGCTAACCACAACCTGTTATCAGTCAGACCACCCGTGCTTTCCAGTAATTCAGGTGCAGTTGAAAGTTCAGTAAGTGTTGCTGCAGTGACTCTTAACCTTGAAAACTGTTCATGCTCCCAGGCTACCTACACCATTTAGTAGCTTTAGCAAAGTAAGAAAGACGAAACGTTTCATACATAGACAATTAACAAGTACAGATGGTATATCTGACTATTATAGCAACCAGTAAGAACGAGCAGCTTTAACAGGGAGACTGTAGAGGCTATTCAGGTTAAGTGGGATGTGCAATCTCTAGTCTACAGTATGTGATTGTCTGTCACATAGTAGTCAACAAAACAGCTTAGAACACGCTCTCTAGCTGGTTTATGTTACACAACAAAAAACTGAAACCGTCAAAAACTTCCATGCAAATTACATCAGTGAGGTCTTAACTTCTATCAATGACAAAATCACAGATTGTGAAGCATAAAAATTATAAGCTCATTTAGTTACTAAGCAACGAGGAAACAGGACAAAAATCTTCCATTTCCTCATCTTACATGCTCATTTTTCATCTAAAACGAAAGACTAAGGCTACTTTGCAGACTAAATTTGGAAAGGAAGTATAAATAATTAATGGTATTCACTATTAAGTCCACTTTTTCCCTTATCCTTTGAAAGGAAAAAGAGCAATCGAGTAGTACGCTTAAAAAAAAAAAAAGGAAGTGACTACCTCAAGCAATTCTTGTTATTCCTATTAAGGCTGAAGAAGATCCAGAGTTCCAGGGGATAGGTCTGAGATCGAAAGACCTTGGATCAATTAGAATTGGCCAAGATTAGAGAACAAAAAGATTCACTTGGCCAAGCAGATTAGAGTAGGGACCGAGCGTATCCTCACCCCAACCCAGCATTAGTATGATATTGTCCACTTTGGGCCAAGCCCTCATGAATTTGTTTTTGGGCACCTCCAAAAAGACCTCATACTAATGGGTTGGGTTGAACCTATTTAAATAAGTTCATTTTTCTCTCTTCCACCGATGTGGGAGGAGTTTGCATACCCAACAAACCTCCCCTCGAATTCTGGCGACACAATCTCGTGACCTTCCCTTCATCAATTATCGATTTCAGATTTGCCCCCATCTTGTACCGCCGCAACAACCTGGGGGACACGCCGCCCGACCAACTGTTCTTGTCGGGAAGACCTTCGACCTCAACATCGCTAGGTTATACCATCTGATCCGCCAAATCATCTTGCACCGCCGTTATTACCCTACCCAACGGGACACGCCGCCTGTACCATCACTTGACAGGAAGACTTTCGATACAAGGCACTCTTGCAGATCTTTGATCATGTTTTCACACCGAGAAGTCCGCACATGTTGGCCCATCATTCCGGCCCTCCGAACCTAGGCTCTAATACCAATTGTAGGGACCAAGCATACCCTCATCCCAACCCCGCATTAGTATGATATTATCCGCTTTGGGCTAAGCCCTCATGGATTTGTTTTTGGGCACCTCTCAAAAGGCCTCATACTAATGGGTTGGGTTGAACCTATTTAAATAAGTTCATTTTCCTCTCTTTTCACCGATGTAGGAGGAGTTTGCATACTCAACAATTAGCCCTTTGATTAAATCAGAGAAGGCATGACCAATTAGAAGATTGTAAGCCGATGTTTTGTGAACCATATTCAACTTTAACTGCATTTCTTTGCACTTTAGTTGCCTAGGCCGGTGAATTCAATTAATCAAAATTATCGTTTTGGAATAATTTCATTAGGGATGGGAACTATGTTGTAACAGTGGAGAGAAGGTGAACCAGCTTCCTTTGAGTAGCATTTACATCTTAAGCTGCTACATGGCCTATCGGGAGCTGCTGTCATGGTGGAAGTTTCTAGATCATGTCTTGACCTCGTTAGAAAGTAGAGTTGGCTAGCTATTGGCCTATCTATTACATCACAGACCACAGTCTGCAACATCTTTCACTGCATCACATTTGTGAGGGCTGAATCCCTTTCTTGAGTGATCGCCTTCGCTCATTGGCAGAATATCTTGATGTGTGCATCTAGATTGTTGAGGTGACACTCAATTTCGCACAGGGGATTAGGTCAACACTTTATATAATTATAAATAATAGCCATTCATCAATTCAAGGTGCACAAGATAGTGATGAATTGAGATTGATCTGAACCTTGAACTAGCGACTTAGTATGTCCTTCCAAGAATGCAGACTGTTTGAAATTATAAGCCACGTGGGGAGAGTAGGGTTAAGGAGAGTATTATTTGAGCATGTAAATGATGAGCAGGTTGACTGGGGGGTGGTTATTTTGGGGCAAGAAAATGCAATTAATATTCTCTTTCCAGATTCTTCCATCAAGGTCAAGTGTCAGTCCATTGATATCCTCATAAGATCAGATGTGAAGGCTACTCGGTGAAACATGCTGCAAAGAAAGCCTTTGCTATGGTTATTTTTCCTTTGCCTTGAAGATCCATTTCAATATGGTAAACTACACATTTCAGAAAGCTCAAACAAATTATCAGTCTCATAGACAAAGATGTCTAAGGGCAAAAAGTGAGGAGGCTGAGGGAACAATCAGTGTCGATCATTAAGTGACTACAATTGCACAAATAGTTGCCAGGCAACCACTGCATATGCACAAACCCATGAATTGTCAGTGAGATCAGAGATTGTGACCAAACTGTACATTAAATACAAATCTCATTTTATTATCATCGTTTTTGCCACAATAATTACTTCAATCATACCCAAGGATAGCTTTAAACCACACAAGCCATGACAAGGGGTTCATTTGAGTGAAACAATTGTTGATTTCATTGGAGAGGAAAGCAGTATGGTCAAAAAGGTACGGTTTGTAGCTTCTAATGAAAATTTGTCCAACTTCACGCAACAAAATGAAAAAATTGTACCACCACAACAAGAAGCAGTCTACAAAATTCACACTGCAGACATAACCCAAAAAACTAATAAAAGCATCATTTTCAAAGGTAAGATCAGAAACTCCAGAGTTGCTTGAAGGATTGAGAATAACGAATCAACTATCAATCAAACACAAACCAGTTGGCTTGGTTATATAAATGTTTGTATCTATTGCACTCCATGCAGTACGTTCCACTCAAATCAGAGTGCATTCGGAGGGTTTATAACATTTACATGAGTTTTACACTAACCATCAACCAAACACAATTCCTCTTTTATTCAACACTTAGGACAGGCTGCGGAGCTCATCATAGATGGAGTTCCAAGAGCCTGAGAACATAGCAAGAAAACCACGGACTACATTTGACAAACAGATAAGCAGGGATAGACACACCTTTGTTTAAGTGGCATATATACTTACTCGAGGATTTGAGATATTTATTTTCTTGTGCTTAAGACCCACTTGAAGGCCCAATTCTTCAGCTACAGTTGAGAGACCCTGCATTAATCAACCTTTATAGACTAGAAAGGAAAAAGTTGAAGTAACAAAACCTAAAATCTTCTGGTTTCTCTAATTGATGCCATTTGTTGCATACCTGAAATATCTTCTGTATGTAGGCATTTTCTGGAGGTTTAGAAACATGAAGATGTAATTGATTTCCCAGGGACCCAACACTATTCAAGCAGATGGCATAGTCTATACTCTCACGTAGTCGTTGGTCGAAACTCCGAAGCCACTGAAGAAAGCTTACACATTCAAATGACAAAACAAGATAGCAGCAACTCAAAAAGGCAGGACAAAAAATTTGGGAAGGATTCGTGCACCTTTTGAGTTCCATTGTAGTTATATGGGCCACCAGATGTCAATCCAAAGAGTAAGTTATATCTACCTCTAGTTTTAGGATTTGAATATAGAGCAGAAAACAACCTAGCTATTTCAAGAAGTGCCACTACACCACTTCCATTACTGTCACTTCCCACTGACAGTGCCTGTAAATTCAACCCCCAAAAAAGTGATTGAAGGTCATTTATTATCAAAACGACAGCTCAAAACTTAATAGAGTAAGTTATTATTTACCGGAGCAGCCCCAAATGTGTCATATGAAGCCACTATGGCAATAGTTGGTAGTTGATTCAAGTCTCCATCATCTTTAAGCCCTGGTAACCATCCCTGACGTTTAACAGAAGTACAGATAAATGAACTTTCAGATAACAGTCTACCACATTAATTATTTAAACTATCAATTAACCCATGCCTTGCCCATTATTTTAAGATATTAATCTGCATGAACAATAGAAATGTGGCAACACGAAACAAAAAAAAAAATTGAGTACAATAAGGAAATCCATCCATATATACTAAAATTGAGTTCATCACTAAAATTAGAAAAAAGTAGTTCAATTGATCCCTGTAACTATTATAAGTAAAAGAAGAGTTACAAGTACTGAATTGATTCACCTGACTACATTATAAGGAAAACTATGTATAGAAACAAGTAAAGTTAAGTGCATAAAGATTCATAAAAAGTATTACTACAACGCCTGAGCCCAAAATAAGTTGGGTTGGCTGCATGAAACTTCTTTGGTCATGTTTCTCTATTTAAACTCGTTCATACCATACAACAACAATATATCATGTGTAGTGTGTTATGCCATAATCATACCAAATAAAAGTACAAGTGAAAAAGTAAGGCACAAAAATAAGGAAATGATAGAGAATGCCTTACAGCTAAAATGATTTTATTACTAAAACAAGATAAGCCAAATAATTCAATATACTAAGCTGGTCTGAATAGCTATAGAAGGAAACAAAAACAGTTGCAAGTACTGAACTGATTTGCTTTTAACTATTATATCAAAATCGAAAGTATAGAAAAAGAAAAAACTTAAGTACACATAAATATTCAAAGTGAAATTCTGAGCGAACAAAATAAAGAACATAACAATTATGAAGGAGAAATTAAAGGCAAGACCATATGTAGCCCCCAGTGAGAACTCAATTTTAAATCTTTAGTTCCATCAAATGCTAATCGTATAATGCAAGTGACAGTTGTACCAGGTACTATCGATAGTTTTCCATCCACAAAAGTTGTCACTCAAATTATCTTATCCAAGTCCCATACATCTCATAAGCAGTGACAACAATTTCTAGCTTAAAGGATTGATGGAGAAAACAATTGATAGAGTATTAGACAAACCGAAAAGGTTACAAGCTTAGCCATCTATCATGTTATTACCTCTGACTCCTAACAGATGATTTACTATGTGCATAAATTAAAGCAGCACTTAGTTGAAAGATGTCAATCAAATTTTAAGTGAGCCAAATGTAATATTAGTTTATATTTCTTTGTTTTAATAAAGATATATGCATTGTTGGAGCAAGATAAAATTGTTACTTACAAAAACAGAGTTTTTTGACGTGGATGAAAAAGGTTATATGTGAAGCAATTTAGAATTAACAGTTTAGGCAATTAAGTCCAATCAACATTTCCTAGAATAAACATCAAATTTAAGAATTATAGTAAATCCACTTGCTCCTAGTTTTAAGAAAGAAGGTGAAGTAGAACCTGAATATTTGCAATGCTGGGGGATGCAATTCTCTTGGGATCTGAGGCAGCAACAACAAACTTGTAGCTGTAGAAATGTGGCGTAACTGAATCATTGGCAGGGCATTTATCCCAAAAAAGGAAAAAAAGAAAAAAAGAAGGGCAGATTTCTGAATTCATATTGACATCCAATCTCAAAAAGGATACCTCAAGTCCCAAAAACTTGTTCGGCACCATGTCATTTGATACAGTTGAAAATAATAATAATGTATTGAAACCACTCCAAGCTTTGCAAGAATTCAGATGCATCAAAAAGTACACATCAAGTAGTGTCTTCTTCCATAACGAGATTGTATACATTCTTCAGTATTTTACTTAAATCCTACTATACAAATAATATGCAACTCAAACCAGAGCCTGCATCCATGCTCAACAATCGTGTTGAACAAAATTATAGGACCCTCCATTTTGTTTTCTTCTTTAAAAATTTTGCCAACACTACCAATAGAGTCAAATAGCACAAATCAACACTTATGACAGAAGAAATTACTAAATGGGATTAATTAAAGAATAAAATTGAATGGAATCTTTAAACTGTCTGGAAATGATTAAAGATGACTTAAGAAGTGCACAAGCAATTCTATACTAGAAGAAATTTGTCCAGCCTATGTTAGGAAATCTCTAGAATACATTAATAATCTTTCCATGTTATGACATACATACACCAAAAAGAGGCAACTCTTCTCTCAAAAACAAAAATGACATGTCAACTTACCCGCCTGTAGTAGCTGTTGCAGGTTGACCACTAGCATCATTTCTCTTAACTTCAGCTAATACAGCATTGATATTATCATCCTCGAAAGCAAAATATACAGGATACTGAAACAGAATTTTAGAAGGTTGAAAATTCACCATTTTGTTATAGAAGATTAAAAAAAATCAAGATTAAGGATATGCGCATAAACTGGAAGTCCCATTCAAACAACAGAAGTGAGGCAATGTCAGTACCTTCATTAAGCAAAGACAGGTGGTAAAAACTATCTCAAGGGAAAAGAGACTAGTACTAATTTTGCTATTTCTTTGGAGAGGTCTCACCACTGAATTTCATGTGCACAACACACACTCAGAGCTCACATATGTCAAATAGTAACTAAAATAGCTCATGTTGCTCTTCATCACTCTGGGGAAGGACGAACCAGCATGCAAATAATAGACAGGTCGGACTCAAGGGCTGCCACTTTACAAAAAGATGTTTCTTGTTTAAATTCATCTTTATCCAGCAAAGGGCACTTCAAGGCAATTTCCAAAAATAAACGGAAAAGGCATTTCCCTCCATTTCAGCTCTGAAACAGCCTGGAGACATCTCCATGCTCCTCCATGATTAAACTCTTTTCCCATTTTTAGAAGCTAACAGAATCAATCTTTCAGATTTTTCCTACCAAGTAAGGAATCACAGTAATGATTTGTTTGGTCTAAGATTATATAATTTGTCATATTATTCAACAAAAAGTGACTGGGGGAAACAAATTGTCATCTAAGAACAATGATTTATGGCACTAATAGTTGCTTACGAGTGACGAGATTGGGTTTTCCATGCAGAACCAAGCATCAAGTTATTGAAAAGGAGTAACCAAACATCAATTACGACTAACAAATGATTAACTAAAAAATTATAATTAATTCAAGTAAGATCATCCAGCCCAACAAGCACTAAACAAACAAATCTCATGTAACTTAATGAACAACATGCTCATGCATAATATGCATAGTAACAGGGAAGATTAATTGCACTCACAGGGATATTCTAAAAGAACAATACAGTATGGAGGATTAATTGCACTCACAGGGATATTAGAATGTGTAAGCAGCCTTTCCAACTCGACCAATTTGTTCCTCAAACTATCAATATCTTTATCAGCACCAAATGTGCTGTCTATGTTTTATGGACTAAATTTTGGGGGGAGTAAAAACAGCAAACCCCCTAATAGCTTTTTCTGCTCAATATACTCTGCAATAAGAGCCAATAGGGAGGGCAAGCTCGTCAGAGAGACAATCTAACAGCATATTGCATGAGGAACAGAGAGTTGTCCTTTAATATGATCATCAAAAACAAGGTTAGTAATGTTGCAAGCAAGGAGCAGGCTGGAAAAGTAACAAAAATCTGTAAAACAAAAATTATCTGTTATATCGAAACACCACCTTCCACACCATCCTAACCAAGAGCTGGCCGTTCCACTTACGCTCCTCCCTTTGTGGCACGAACCACCAACCTAATTGTTTGATGCAGAGGGTATCCTTACCACTGTGCAATCCCTCTGTTTTCAAGAGTGACGTAATCTATTGTCAGTATTTCTTAACTACGAGTGGATAGTTCCACTAGCTTCCCGAAAAACAGTAATCAGTATTACAGTTCCAGTTTAGCCCATGACAGAGTTGATTACAGAATCTGCATGAACATAGACTACAAAATTCAAAGAGAACAAATCTCCTGGACAAATTAGGTGAATGTTGTTTGAAACTTCATAAAATTCCCTAGGGATTACTCTGCAGGCTGATACATTCCATTGCATAGAAGCTGATCCGATAGATTGAGTTGAGCATTTAGCCTATCAGTTATAATTCCAAGGCACTTGTTCAAATATTCTCCTATAGGTGGGAAAGTAACAAAGCAATGACTTCTAATAACACTGCACAATTCCTTTTTTCCCTTAAAGCCACCTTCAGGGTGGGGGTGGGGGTGGGGGGGGTTAGGCATGACCTTTACTTCGTATATCAATAACCAATAACAAAACACACGTACAAGAAGCATGAAATGCCTATCCTCTTCCTTTTAAGGAAAATCGAGACTCTTAGTATAAGTAATAAACTAACCTTTAATCCAGTGACACAGTATTTCCTAGTTGAAAAAACATTTGAGAAGGACACATAACACTTGGAAGCAGTAAATGAAATCCTACCAGACATAACATAAGCAGCACAACAAGTAAACTTTAATCCCAACTAATTTCTTTTATAATCATAGTGTCCCGGCCAATTTGTGCGCACCTCCACTAATCCCAGCTGATTTTAGTCCCCTAGTCGAAATAACAGTGTTTTTGATGAAAATGAAATTCAGAATCAGTAAATGATAACCACATCTTACTGAATTTGAGGTTCTCTAGATCTCACACATATCCTCATCTGAACCAACCATAATCGTAGCAACAATTAAGCTTTAATTCGTTAACTCGAGCTCGTATATATATCAGGAAGGACAAAGTACTAACATTCTAAAACAAAAATGAAAACTTTGACTGCAGTAATCCGAGCCTAACCTGTAATGAGAGTAAGGTTCAGTTCACGAACCGGAAGAATGAGAACCGTACGGGAGAGATCATCAGAACCAAAAAGCGATGAGCCGGCGTGATGGTTAAGTGTGGCGAGCCGAGAACCGAAAGGTACGCCGGAGATATCATATTGAACCAGCCGGTAAACATCGACGGCGGTGACGGCGTCGGAAAGTTCAACACAGGCGATAAGTGCGATGAGTAAAGCGATGATAGGGTAGTACATGGGGTCTAATACAGCCGGTTTCGCCATTGATGAATTGCTAGTGTTGTTAGGGTTTTGCAGAAATATAAATGTTGGATTTGAATCTGAAATTATGAATTTTTATATAATTTTTTTGATTTTTTTTCAGTAATCTGATTGATCAGAAAAATATTTTAAAATAGTTGTTGTTGTTTGACAGTTTGTTCTAGTGTCAGTTGGAAGGTGAAAATGATGAAGATTTTACTTTTTCATTTTTATTTTTTAAGTAACTTTTTTTAAAAAAAAATAAAACATATAAATATGGTGTATTATATGAAACATATTTGTGATGGTTGAGTGATTAGGAGGTGGGTCTCAAACCAAGCTTTCATCTTATACTTAGTCATAAACTTATTGAATGGGACTTATCTAATATTTGAGGGGCGTGAGTTATCTAATATTTGAGAGGCGTGAGTTGCTTCGAAAGTTCAAAAAGAAAAATATATTTGTGAGTTATGCTTATTCAAACAAAACTTATTCTGGAATGACAATACATTTTATTTTAAAATAAAATAAAAATATGTACATCTTATATACTATAAAATTTCTATACTTACACTTCTACACTTACGCCCCCTCTATAGACTTCGACTTTTTATCTGCTTGAGCAGCTTCATAGGAAATATATTTAAATTTAAAGTATTTAGGATAGATTTTACCATAAATTTTATAAATTGTTGATGAGAAACCACTTTCCCTAGATAATACTTTAAATTTAAGCTCAATATTTTATATGAATCAAGGAAATCATTAAGTCCTTTACATTATGTTATTAGTAATGAAGAAATTTCAAAACATATTCACTTTTTTTTACATGAGATGAAATATATAAAAGGATGCCTTATTTATTAAAGGAATCAATCTCCCACTTCTCCCTGATTGATCCTACTTGACTTGAGGAGAAGAGGCTAACAGAAAAATTTCTCATTTTTGACTCGGCTATTAAAGGAAATTATTCCCCTCTATCAGAAGATTGCCTTGTGTGAAAGGTTGACGCTGAACTTCAGTCAATGGTATCAGAAGATTGCCTTATCTAAGGTTCTTTGTATGGCATTGTTCTTACATCCCGCTCCTTGGTATGTTGATGACCTACCGAAGACTGGGGTGGGAAAGGATCTCTCCAAATATATAGATTGTACATAAATTATACAATCTTATATATACACACATACATATATGTCTTTTTACACATACATATATATATATATATATACTTCTCACATTTGGCCTTGGTCAATTGATGTATATTCTAGGGAGGCTAATAGGGTAGTTGATATCCTAGCTAAACATTGAAGAAAATTAAAACCCCCCGAAGATGGATAGAAATCAACTTTATGTTTTTGAAGCATTTTCTTATTTTTAACAAATGTACTAGTGATAGGGATGGAGCTACCCTTAGGGCTTCATTCGAACCCTCTTTCGACGAAAAATTATATTATTTGTATGTGATTAAAATAATTTTTTATATGTATATAGTCAATGTTCAATCCCTTTCGAGTAACTCATGTACCTACTTCAAATTTTGAATTTGAACCCATATATAATGATTCTCGCTGCACTACTGATTAATGAGAGATGCTAGTGGTGTCAATTGGACAGATTGCGTCAAAATTGAGTGATTTTATATGTGTTAAGACAACAAACAAATTAAGATCTAATCCAGCCCAAATTGGGTTGGGTCAAATTGGATTGATTAATGAGTTTATTGAGCGGGTCAAGACCCAACCTCACTCAATTTTTACTAAGTTTTACTTATTTTATTTATTCTTTTTTAATATTTTAGTACTTAACTAAATTATATTTTTCTTTATTATGGCTATAGAAAACATATCACATTAAAAAAAGAGTATTTAAAATTTTTTTTATAAGATTTCTCTCGAGTCAATTCGAGTTGCATATCAACCCAACTTAAAATGGGTTGGGTTGAGATGAATTGAACTAATAAATGAACGAGTTACAAACTTCAACGAATTGAACGAGTTGGGTTTAATTTTACCACCGCTAAGAAATGCTGCTAAAATTATATCATATATCAATTCCTCTTTATATGAATGAACTGTAATCTATAAATAAAATTCTTCTGTTCTAGCAAAAAAAAAAATCAATGGCGAATGTAAGCTATGATTTTCGGGTTTACAGGAATTCAAAAACTTTTGTTGGTATCATCTATATATAATAAGACATATTCATAAATATTTGACTATAAACTCGTTAAATATTGTATAATAATATAAAATTACTATAAAAATTATAAATTTCAAATCTTGAATTCATTTTTCTGTTGCTCTTGGACCCTTAAAAAATGTTATTACACTCATATTTGATCTTCCAAACATGTTTTAATTTTCATGAATGCAATACACATTCAATTTGTATTTTTAAAGAGTCCAAATAATAAAATATTTTGCTTACAAGTTATGACTTTATCTAATTTGGCATTTGCATAAGGAAAAAGTACACAAAATAGATTTAATTTAAAATTATTTATCTTTAATAGACTAATCTAAACTATTTACTTTGAATGGACTCATTACCCAAGCTATTTACATTTCTATCCACTTACCTCTTTTTATTTTGTTGCTGATATCAGCATAAATACTATAAAATATACTCTGACGGTATATATATATCATAGCGATATCATATAAAATGAGCTCAATCCTTTATGATACTATAGTTGTATATTGGTACTCAATTGGTATAGGTGATTTTTTATTTAAGAAATAAATAAGAAACAAATTAAAAAATTATTAAACTCTAAATTAGTAAAAAATATATTCGTTATATATTCTGTCGATATATTTATACCATATCGATATCATATAGGATTGAGTTTAATCATCTGTGATATTCTGTTGGTATATATATACCATATTGATATATCATACAAGTAGGTGCTGACATCAGTGCACAAATTTTAATATTACGGAGACTAAAATTATAATAATTTAAAAGTACAAAATATAAAAAAATATATAAATATAAATAATTTATTTTAAAAGGGTATAAACTTAGTTTTTTTGTTCGTATAATTGACTAATGGAGAGGTTATAGATGGTCCGTTGGCAGTTGGCACTTGGGCTTGTTCCTTTGCCTCACATTTGGGCAAATTGGATTCAAGGGAAGGACTAAGATATACTTCTAAATGGAAATGCTTTCTTTCTTAAAAGAGAAAATTACTTGAATAAACAATTATATATTAGTCAATTAGCTAACATAACTATAGTTTAAATTAATTATGATTGATGACAAACATTTAGCTATAATTATAGTTTGAATTTTGTATAATTCACATGATTTATACAAACGTTATGGATGAATACAATTTGAGTTTTGTATAGTTCGCGCGATTTATTCAAATATTGTGCGCGAATTAAATTGTATAGCAAAATATACAAACACTGCAAATTGTATAACAAATTATTAGGGTTGGCAATTTGGCGAGTTGGGTCAAATTTGAGCGGGTTATAATAAGTCAAGATACCAAATGGTCAAGAAGCAAACCAACCCAAATTTGCTTGGATCAAAACGGGTTCTAGAGCGGGTCAAGACCCAATCCGCTCTAATTTTTACTTGATTTTACTTATTTTATTTGTTCTTTTTCAATATTTTAGTACTTAATAAAATTATATTTTTTTTATTATGGCTATATAAAACATATCAAATTAAAAGAAAGTGTTTTTGAGA
>JAOTQJ010000001.1:3678426-3692058 GCA_025642045.1 Solanum sejunctum | reverse complement strand
CAGCTATTCTACATGAACCCTAGCATAAATTCTTGATATTTCTGCATACTTCATTTAAATGAGTACGCATGAATATAATTTAAGCCTAAAGAGTCTATGGAATCTCTAAATGCTTTAATTCTATTTTTGTTTTTCTCAAATGCTATGAGCTAGAATGATACATGATAGAGTCTTTATGAGTCAAGAGTTGATGATGATTTTGATGTTGATGTGATGAATTGAGTTGACAAATGTCTAATGAGACTAGATGAATGAATTAACTTAGGGTTGATGTCTTATGAGCATATTGAGTATTGGGGGGAGTATTGAGCACAAAACTGAGTAAGAGAAAGTCCAACCTGAACTCAATAAATATGTAACCGCCATAGGAGAGGATTGAACTATTAAATCAGATGTTTCCTATTGTCCCAAAAGAGGACTTGATGTTACTGATTTTGGATCCACTGATGGGCCTGACAAAGTATTAGATGGACGTGGCAAACTAATTAAGCAACAAACTAAGGCACAACACCACGAGCTTCTTTACGGCTCGTGGTGCTTTTGACAAGTCGTAAAGGAACTCATTAAGGGTGAACACTGCCTGGACAAATGAAGATGGCTAAGGAAGACACCACGATAGCTTCTTCAGTGTCATGAAACACTCAATGGAATATGGTGTGCAAGTCGTGAAAGAGTACCAACATTTGTTTTCCTACTTAAGTTCGGATTAGTTTTCCTAATTTGAGTGAAACATGATTTTAATAAAGCTTTCATAAATAGTACATTAGGTCTTTGGTATTGGAACACGTTTTACTACTTTTTTTTAGGTCTCTTTACAGATTATATAAAGCCCTGTAAGTGGTTAGATGATGGAAGAGAAAGATGGAGTAAGAGTGGAAGGCTTAAGTGCTCTACTCCTCCATAATTGCTGTAGTTATCAATGGCAAGAAAAAGAGCAACTATCAAGGGCTCCAAGAGACCACATTTACGATTAGGAATAGTTTTCTTACTTGGTTTAGAATTAGGTTTTAGAGTTCGAAATATACACAATTTTGTGTTATTTTAAGGTGACGTTTTTACAACTATAGGAGGGATACATTGCACGACTTTAGTCATTAATTTTGAGGGATTTTGATGATAAAAAACATACCTGTACTGCGGCTTTTTGGGGACATTGTTTTGGAGAGTTGAATCAAGTTACTTGGTGTTTTTTCAATCTCGGATGGAGCCAAAGATTGACTATTTTTTTGCCTTGGAGTATGATAGAATAAAGCAAAATCGCTTTTTAAACTATCTGCACATTTTTCATTTGTGAAATAGCAGTTAGTCAATGCAATTTTCGACCCTCCTCATGGGTCATCTGGAAACAACCGCTTTATGTTTTTAAACATAGGGGTTAGGCTGCGTACATTCGACCCCCCCTCATCCCGCAATGAGGGGAAGCCTTTTGAGCTACTTGGGTATGTTGTTGTTGTTCGATTGTGAGCATTATGCACATAAACTACTTACTGTTTAATACAAAGTTACCAGTGTGTTCTAACATCAGGGATGTGTACCATATTGTAAAAATTACAACTTGGGCTTGATTCAACTCCTAATACTATTCTAGTGGTGAGATTTGTCAAACTATATAAACAAATTTAAAATTCATACTGAGAGGGAATTGGCTATTAACATTTGCAATGCCTTCTTGTTATGTCATAAAAATTCCATACTAAACATATCCCTTATGGTGTAAAGTGGTAATAACTTTAGTCCCTTCAAGAATTTGTGATTAGACAAAAAGGTACACACCTTAACGCTCTAGGTGAATCGTTGCTTAAGCAAGGCAAAATACACTAACCTATTTGGTACTTTGTTCATATACTACTAAAATAAATTACTCATTATTACACAGGTGCATCAGAAAAATATTAATAACTAAAATAAAGAGGAAAATAGAATATCCCAACATATTAGAAAAAGAACACAAAAAGCCAAACTTACATCAGGAATAAAATCACATCAGAAACGAAAATAAGAATTGAGAAATCACTCACTGCTACATAAGCAAGTTGAGGTAGGAGGCGAGGTTGCTAGAGGCACAACGACGACGGAAGGCACAGCGACACTGAGAGGACACGGGAAGGCACAACAATGAAAGTTTTCTTTTTCAATTTTGAAGCGGGAAGAAGACTTTGGCTGAAGCGGGAAGAAGACTTGCTATCTTTAAATTTTTATTATTTAATAATAACTAATTTTAATTTTTAATTTATTTCAAGAATTAATTTTTTTATTTTAAATTTGGTTCAACTTAAGATACCTCATGAGGTCTCTTGATTTTAAAATATTATTGACTAAATTTAACTAAGAAATGGAGACCTCACGAGGTTTCTAAAAATAAATTATTATATTTTAGGAAATGAATTTGGCTAAAAAAAGAAACCTCGTGGGGTCTCTTTTAAAAAAATTTTTTTGAAAAAATTGATAGGATATTGACCTCATGAGATCTTTTTTTAGCGACTTATCTTTTAGGTCTCTTTTTACAGTTTTTTTAGTAGTGAAACATCTCAAATATCCCACAAACTCTAGGGATATTCATAGAGAGATGATAATATAGCCTAAGGAAGTCCAAATCAAATCATCCTAATTCGAGAAATACACCACTAATGATCTTCGAATTATGGAGAAATTTTATGAGAGAAGAATTAGTCGAGGAACATATTTGTACCTACATCGTTTATTAATAAATTATGTTTCTTCATATTTCATTTATGATTGCAATTTGTTTTTTATCGCTGTAAAATTTGTCGCAAACAGAGTCCATACTTCTGATCGAATTGTAAATGGGTTTAGATTCAAATCTACTCTATTTAAATCCATGACATAAAGTTCATCCAAATTCAGAGATGGGTACATGCAAAAACAAAAAAATAAATCTTGATCGAATTTCGAAGCAAGAAGCAAGATTTGAAAGTGATGAGATTAGTTTTGTGAATTCGTGTAATATATTATGAGACTATGCTCATAACTATCTAAAACATACAAATATTCTGAGTTCTCATGATAAAGAAAATTATATCTATATGTTATAAAAAGTTACTCTCTCCGTCTCATTTTATATGACACCTTTTTCTTTTTGATTCATTCTAAAAAGAATGTCATCTTACTCTAATTGAAAATAATTTACTTTTAAAATTCTGTTTTTACTCTTAATGAAATAATTCTCAACCACACAAATATCTAACAATGATTTTAGACCACAAGTTTTAAAAGTCTTTCTTTTTTTCTTAGACATCATGCCAAGTCAAAGAATACCACATAAAATAAAACGAAAGAGTATAAATTTCACGAAGATTACTTTCTTGAACTCTTTCTTGAAAAATATTGCAGTTTGAAACTAAATTAAATATCCTTCTTGAAGTATTTTATGCATAATGAACTTGAAACTAAATATAATTTTTTAAAATATTTCTTTAAAATGTGCAATAGACTTTACTCATGGAATTAATGCATATATACTATGACAAGGCTTTCAAATAACTTCAACAAAAAAAAGATCTATATGGTAAAACAAGCATGAATCATTAATCAAGAATCATTGATGAATATGAAGAATAACAATTTCAATAATAGGTTCAACAAATCAACAATTTGTAATAGGAAGAATTTGAAATCAGAAACGTGGAGGTAGAAACCCTTGCTTTGGTCGTACTTGCTAAAATTATAGATATAGTGGACGAGGAAGAATTGAGTTCCCTCTATACTTAATTTGCCTTTCAAGAATTCAAGGAAGAGCCCTAGCTTGAAGAAGAGAAGGTCAAAGAATTCAGTTTTTAGAATCTTGATTAAGTTTTCCTTGAAAGTCCTATGGTTATGGTGTCGGATTTTATTAATAAATTGAAAAAGAATAATTAAAATACTTGTAATTATCTAAAATTTTTGTGAGAAAACTTATCTTAATATGAAAGATGATATCTCTATAATAAGTGGTGAATTTTTCTAAAAAAACATATCTTAAACCCTAGATGTAAATTATTGCTTTTAATTTATGTTAAAACTTATAGAAATTTTAGAATTTATGTTATAAGATCATGAAAAATACTTATAGAGTTAGTACGGTAGAAGAGAGCTCTTTAGCTTGTTAGGGTCAAGCAAAGAGTGAAAAGTGAGAAAAGAAATTCTAAAATAATATTTTGTAACTTTGGCTACTATTATGTGGGTCACGTACGTGGTCCACATCGTAGCCTCCCACATGACCCACATAGGTCTGGAAATGTTGCTAGCTACATTCTAAAAATGACCATCGCAGGTAATGTGGTTGGTTGTGTGACCCACGAGGTTTGTCTGGCTACGTAGATGCTCTACTATTTTTTAGTAAAACTATTATAATATTTACTCAAAAATTGAATTGATGAGCAATGAGCAAGTGATTCTTTTGGTATTGTGTGCAACTAGGGTTTCTCTCTTTAGCGACTCTAGTTTTCCCAAGGAAGCTGGACGTGCAGTCCTCTCATGGCTACTATGGCCACTGGATGGCCTCCTCCTGAGGCGATCCACCCCTCCCCCCACCCCAAACCACCATATATGTCACCCTTTTCAATTCAAACATTTTAAGTCCCAAATAATATGGTGTAATAATTAACACAAAAACAATCATAAAGTCAGTCAAAATTGTGCACGGAGTGCCTATTATCATGTTTTCAATGGAGAAAAGTCAAGACTTTATGATCGAAAAGGGATTGCACCAAGCAGTGATGTTTAAATTATCAATTGGTGTGCTAGATTCGAAGGTATTAAGATCAATTTTGTTGAAACATCTTGGCACCAAAGGCAATTGTTTAATTGGCTTACTTGCTCCAAGCGATTTGATCAATATGAAGATTTTGTATAAGTTTTATCTTGTCCAGTTAATTATATATCTTCCCTACAATTGAGAAGAACACCAATATAAGTGTTTCCATGGTGCATTGGATATAATCCTATGGAGGAAACGACTTTAGCAGTGGTATGAATTTCTTTATCTGATTTATCTCTTAATTTATTTGCAAAAAAATCTTTGTTATCTATAGCATCAACCGTTAGGAAACAAATAGCTATAGATAAAGCTATTCAATTAAAGTCAAGACCTAGCACAACGAGGTTCAAAGTTATACTTGATCTAATGGATAAGTAGCTTCCAAATCGTATAAGGCTACAATTTGTGGATGAAAAATCTAGTAAATTATATTGATGGAGGTTTTTCAAGAGATTGTGTGTGTGTGTGTGTATATATGATAATCTGCCAGTGTATTGCAATTATTCCAAGCACCAAGGTCATGATGAAGGTAATTGGCATTTGTCTAAAAATAAATCCAATATAATCAACAAATTAACGATACCACTAAAACTGTTTTGAAAGATAGTACTACCTATATTAAAAAATATCAAGGTGATGCGAGGAAAATATTAAATGAAAAAAGAAGGGTTGTAAGATCACAGTAAAGCTACTGCTTTAGATCAACCATTGATTACAGCCACTTCTGAGCAAAATCATGCTGACATAATGGATGTTGATACAAGTGCTTGCAATAACCAGCTGACCCCTACTAATAAGGGGCAATCAAGAGAATTTGGGCTAAATTTGAGTTCTAATGCAACTAAACACGCAGAGAAAACACCAAGAGTTGAAGTAGATGCATTGCGTGTTGTCTAGGACAAAAACTAATTGATAAAACTGATGTTGAAGTCTACAAAAATTCTAGGCAACATGTTTTGCAAGTTGAAAACAAGAATAAAACTAAAAATAGGACTTTGATTGTGCAAAAAACTCAACTAGTGGTCAGACATTTTCCTTGAATAGTTCTCCAAGTAGTGAAAAGGGTGCGACTAAAGAATTTCAAGATAGTGAGAAGAGGCAAGATATTAGTAATGTCTCAAAAGACCTATTATGTTCGAATATCTTTGATGCTTTATTGAAGGCTACTGAAAAAGATGATAATATCATGGTTCTAATGTTATATACTTTTAATACCAAAGTAGCTAAAATTATTCCAAAAAAATAAGTACGCCATGCTACTCGAATCCAATCCAGCAATCAAGTCACTTATGGTCATATTGACACTTCGGCTCATGAGGTCACTTCCCAACATTTGGGGTCGCTTGGTGAATTTGAAAAGTTACTAATATCAACAGAGGATGACAACGTGTTGGTAAAAGAAGAACAAGTTCCATCACTTGCTTTGGATCGCAAATTAAGTTCAGAAGCTCCCGTATTTGTGCCTAGAAGTGTGATTACAAAGAAAATTAATAGTCCAACTAATACTTATGCAATTAATTCAGGAGAGGATTTTTTTATGAAGATGAGAAAAATAATATACTAGACATATGCTTTGATAGAGTGGCTAGGAAATTAAGGGGATATATCACCTAGCCAACAAAGAAGTGGAAGCAAGAATAGCAAAAAGAAGATACGTGCATGAAAGACAACATAGTTAGGATGGTAAAGTGCCTGAGGAGTTTGTTCCAAGGCATCTAATGATACGACCGACAAAGAAAAATGATATGGCTATATCAATAGGATCAACAAGCTCCAATAAATCCATAAAGAAACGATGAATTATCAAGTGTTGTTGAATAGGTTTGAAGAAGAAGTCAAGAAGAAAATATTTCAAGTTATTTTAAATGAATGATCTATTTATTTTAGTTCATGCAATTGCAAAAGAAAGTTTGAAGTCGATAACTCAACCTTCTTCTTGGTTATAATATTTTTGCATTATTTAAGCATTCTCATTTGTAATATCATAGAGTGTATTACAAATTCTAAGTTAATCACGAAATACCTAGTACTCTCTACCTCTTATTTTCTTCATACTTGTTAGTAGAGGTTAGTTACCTTATTAGGATTAGTAAGGTAAGACCTAACCCCCCTTACTTATACTTATTCTTATTGATATCTTTTTATTTTTAATAAAAAGTCACTATAAACTATGTCTAGTGCTAAATTTGCATTAGAAAAAAGAATTGATGAGCAAATAGACGCGCTGAAAATTAGACTCAAAGAATTTTGATTTGATAGATTTTGGTCCATATAACACTTAATATTCTATGAATTATAAAAGTTTGAATTTTAAAATATTTAACTATGTCATATAAATTAAAACAAAAAGAGTACTCTTTTCTCTAACACAAGCACCATCTTTTATTTTTCGTATTGGTAATATGGAAAATTATAGTATAGCCAATACTCAAAATAGGAAAAAAAAACTCAAAAGGAATCATAATACTTATATGGGCAGTAATCTAACTAGGAAAAAAAATAAAATAACTCAAGGGATTTTATGAATAAGAATTCATTAGACTTAATTTAGAACTTTCTATTAATTCATGTATCTCTTAATACATCAATTAATTAGTTCATGAATTAAATTAAATATAATGTGAACAAACTAAATAATATAAATAAGTTTATATTGTTTATGCTGCTATTTGTTGTTTATCAAAACCACAGTAATCATAGAAAGAAAAGTTGCTTCTATATTTGAAAGTGTTTTAAAAAAATCATAGGACTAATAAGGAAAACAATTTAAGTAGCAAAATTTTAAAAATAGTTCAAATTATCCCCTCTGTGAAAATATTATTATCTATAGATAAAGTCTATGTTCATTTTTATTTCTCAAGATTACATGAAAAACATTAAAAAAAAAAAACGTGAATTGAAGTACAGGTGAACCTTGTTTGTATTTTCGGAATATTCAAAAAAAATTTAAAAAATCATGTGACTAATATAGAAAACTATAATAATTAATAAAATTTTAAAATTGAGTTCACATTATTCCCTCCATTTTGGAATTATCTTCACTCACTTACCTTTTTATTCTCTCCCTCTTTCAATAAATCATATGTTCCTACTCAATATTTTTTTTCTATCTCATCTCTTTCAATCTTGATTTTTTCTTCGAAATCCAAAATTTATTTTCATTTTTGGGTATACCAGTTTCTAAATCTTGGTGAATTATAAGTCATGGCTATTTACAAAGTAGATACGAACCCATTTACCATTTGAGAAGTATGGGCGTATAATTTGAAGTCTGAATTTCGATATATTTCATGTGTAATCGATCAGTACCCCTGTATATCAATGGATAAAGAGTATTCTGGTGTCATCTTCCACCCCACTGGAGACTATTCGCTGTTGTCTCCGGCGGAGAAATATAAGCTGTTGAAATCCAATGTGGATGGTTTGAATCTTATTCAGCTTGGGATTAACCTTTCCGATGCTGATGGGAACTTGCCGGATTCAGTCACCGGAAATGAACTGTTTGTATCGCAATTTAATTTTTCCGACTTTGATTTGAGGCAGGACCGCCATGCTCGGGACTCAATCCGGCTCCTTATCATCCATGGGATAAACTTTGAAAAGAACCATGTTAAGAGGATTAACACGGTTGATTTCACGGAGTTGATGATGTCCTCGGGGCTTGTATGCAATGGCTCAGTGAGTTGGGTGATTTTCAAGGCTCATATTATGTTGGCTACCTATTGAAGATCTTCACGCGCTGAGAATTTTCTGGTGGGTTGAAGGAGTTTTTAGAACTTGGATATTTTTTAGAAATAATATTTTTTATGATGTGAAACACTTTATAAGTTTTTGCAATTTATATGATGGTTTAAATGGGGTGGCGAGAGTATTGGATTTGAATCGGGTGGCTGAGAGGGCACATCAAGTTGGTTCAGATAATTTACTAACGTGTCACGTCTTTTATAAGATGAGATTTGTTTATTTTGTAAATGATGGGGCTGAGCGACATGCCGGTTTTTTCATGGATTTAAAGTGTAATGAAGGATGCAATTCGTTTGTTTTTTAAAGTAAAGATCAGTTTAAATGTTAAATGAAATATGTATGATTTAAATGTATCTTATTTGTTAATCCAATTGACTAGCTATCGTTAAATTGATTAAAGGAGTGTATTGATTTGGAAAGATATAAATTATTTGGTATTTAGCCTATATATTTTTCTTTTTTTAGTTGTTTTATGTTTTTTTCTGACAATTCTTAATTTTAAATTTTGATATGATATGTTTAAGATATCAAAATTAAAATATTTGATACAGTTAATGTATCTTTAGCATAAGATCGCAACATCAAAGGTCTTCTTTAAGTTTCAATTGAGGCACATATAATATCAGTTACCACTTAAAGATTCTCATGCACTGTGAACTTCCCAGTGAGTTAAAGGATTTTTAGAAATTATCATGGTATTTTTCAGAAATCATTTTAATTTTATGATATGAAGCATTTGACGAGATTTTGGAATCTTTATGGTGGTTTAAACGGGATGGTGGAAAAACTAGATTTAGATCGGACAATTGACACGAACCATCAAACTAGTTCAAATAATTTGCTGATATGTCACGTCATTTATTTTGATGTTACATCTAGGGCTAACCACCAAGCAATGATCTAAAGTAAGCAATCTGGAACGTACTATATTGGGTACCTGTATATTAAAAACCGAAAAATTCGAGGCTGAAAAATTCGATTTATTAGTTTGGTATGATCTATATATTAAAAAATTCAATATAAATAATTTGGTTTGATATTTAAAAAACTCGAACCAATCTAGTTCATGTATTGGATACCTATATTGAAGAATCTCATGTGTTGGAAATTTCCTGGTGAGTTAAGTAGGTTTTTAGAGATTGTTAGGGTATTTTTTGAACATATTTTTTTATGATGTGAAGTATTTGATGGGGTACTATAAACTTTACGTCGGTTTAAATAGGGTGGCGGGAGAATTAGATTTGAGTTGGCGGCTAGGAGGCAATATAAGACTATTTTAGATATTTTTTCACATCTTTTATAGAATTACGGATAACTTTTAAAAAATGATGGGCTAGAGGAATACCTCGGCATCTTTTGAACTGTAATTAAGGATACAATTATTTTTTTAAAATAAAGAGCAATTTACTTGCTACTTGTGGAATAGGTTGAATGACTATTGTATGTATAATTTAAAATCTTTTTTCTTAATCCAATAGATCACTATCTATAACTAAATTAATTAAAGGAGTATGATGGAATAAAGTAAAATAACTCTTTAAATTGTCTGCACTTCTTTCATTTGTAAAGTAGCAGTTAGTCAATGCAACTTTCGACGTTTCTCATGGGTCATTTGGAAACAGCCGTTTTATGTTTTTAAACATAGGGGTTAGGCTGCGTACATCCGACCCCCGTCACCCCATAATGCGTGGGAGCTTTTTGAGGCACTGGGTATGTTGATGATGATGATGAGTATTAATTTGTTAAGAAACAACACACAAAATGCTATTTACTCTGTATACTTCATATATCGAGTAGCGATCATTGCATTAATTTATCAAATTGCAGCACAATGACAAATGCATTAGATATGTGCTGGCTCAATAATTTACTAGTGAAAAGTTAGCAGGTAATAGTTGAATTCTCATGAACAAGAGAGTGTGCGTAGTCACAATGCTTATCAGACCAATGATCCATGTACCAATCTATGATCTAAAGCGAACAATATCATTTCATATTTCATTGACCAGGGAAAGATAAACGTTTCTTTGTTGCCCTTACTTTTTCTCTTTCAGGAGTCGTTGGTATCTGCCGTTCCCGGGCCTTGGCTGATGTTGTAGCTGTCATGTAATTTGGTTGATCAGCTCCCATCCTATGATGACTCTTATATTCCTTTTTGCAACGAGGACTGGCAGAGTGGACTAACATATTTTTCATCTTAAATGGTGGTGTCATGGGCAAACCCTTCATATGAGAGGGGACTGCAAATGATGAATACTGGTCATGATGATGTAATCTCCAAAACTCTGTATCTGGGTCTGAATAACAACAAGCTGTGCCAATTTCAATGTTCTTTACGTGATCCCTTGGCTGATCAAATGAACCTCTGCGATGAAAAACTCTCAAATCCTCCTCACGCTCTACTTCGTCTTTATTCGAGTTCCACATCTATATACAATTTTTAAGCTATTAATATTTGAGGTCCAGATGAACTCTCTACCACCTCGAGAGGTGAAAGCTCGAATTGAATCGATGAAATTTATACCTTTTCAGAGAATGCATGAGCAAGAGTATTTTCGCGCTTTTTTGCAGCTTCCTTTGCTTTTTGTAACAAAACTTCAACTTTTTTGAGTGCATGTAAATGATCATACCCATCTTCCTCGTTACTAGCTTGGTTTGTTGACTGTATTTAAAACATATGTATCAAGTATATTTTTTGTATCGTTTCAATTTTATCAGATATTTCTAAAAGAGATTATATAGTAATTTATGCTATAAAATATAATAGCAAAAATAAAAGGCTATTTAAATCACTTACATGAATGGACTCCTTGTCACTGAGATGAAGCTCTAGAATGTTTTTTGGTTCTTTGATCATTGATCCACAATTAATTCTTTCACATGATAATCTTCTACGTTCATCACATATCTGAGCAGTGACAGAGATATGATTTCTAATTTAATAATTTAAAATTAAAATTTTTATTTGTTTAAGAAGTTTTAAATAAAAAATTATTTCTGGATGTAAAATACATTTTTAATATAAAAATAAAATTAAAATTAAAATTATTGAATTTTGTTGAACACCTGAGTTTGCACGCGAACAAGAGATTGCATGCATTGGAGGGTAATTTTTGCTCTTTTTCGAACATTGTGCCCTCTTATTAAAGCTTGCAACTTTACCAACCCCTTGAGAGCTCCGAGTGCTTTTCTTGCCTAACATGTAAATAGAAAAGCCATTGAAAATGAGTGTAGGAAATTAATTAATAATATAAAAATAATAATTAATTTGTTATTATAAGCTAGACCTCGTCGATAATATTAAAAATTTACATCGAAATATAAATATATTTTTAAAATTTTTATCTGATGTTCGAAAGCAGTATTGGAGTCCCAATCTCTATACTGAATTTGCGTCAGATAGAACTTCATTCAGTGGAAAGTGCTCCCTATTAAATATTTTTTCAATATTCAAGACTCGAACATTAAATATTTTTTAATGTCCAAGACTTGAATTCAAGACCTCTGATTAAAAGATTAATAGTTCATCCATTGCATCACATCCTTTAGTGGTATGAAATATCACTTTTTTTTTGAGTTTTTTATCTAATGTTCGATATCAATATTGAAGTCCCGGTTGACTATTTCAAATTTGCGCCAGATAAGGCTTCATTTAAGGAAATGCTCCCTATCAAATATTTTTTCAATACCCAATACTCGAACATCAAATATTTTTTAATATTCAAGACTTGAATTCAAGATCTCTAATTAAAAAATTAGTAGTCCATCTATTACACTACACCTTTAATGATATAAAATATAACTTAAATCCATTAAAAATAATATATGAAGTAAATTATATATCTAATTTATTTTCACGCGTTATCAATATAATTTAACATGTGATAACAACCAAATATTATAAATGACATCATTATATTGCAAAAAAATATATTTTTTTAACCATAGATTAAGGTATTGAGACAATTATAAACATACATACCAAGTAACCTCTGAATGCTGTCTGGATGATTAGAATGGCACGTTGTTGTTTCACTATAATTGGAGGTTGTGTGAGCCCAGTGATATCTACAGGAATAATCAGCGACGAATTCAAAATTTAAAGTTTATAATTGATAAATAAAAAACAGAGAAAGTAAGAATAGCAATTAAATTAGAAAAGGTAATTATACTATAAGGTCTAAATTAAATAGATAAAGCTTATTCACAATCATTTTAAGCAAATATATAATTATTATTATTGAGATTATATTTAAATATTAATTATACAATTTTGTAAAAAAAAAATGTAAGAAAATCCCCTCTATCATACTTTATATGATGCTTTTGTTTCTTGAGATCTAGCTTTCATATCGTAATAAATTCTAAAGTTGAAATCTGAGTTCTTAAAGTTGTGATTTTGAAATTTGAAAGTCCTTGGACATACATTACTTGGAAGAAATTAGAAGTTTTCATGTAAATGGAAAGTGAGCCAATTTTTGAGAATGTAAAATCAAATTTTTAAGATATTTTTATAATCTAATCAAATTTTATAGCTGACTTTCAAAATTTATGATTAAAAAGTTAGCTTAGTTTAACTAGTTATGAAAGTTGAACTAAAAATAAATCGACTCAATATTTTAAAATCAAAATTCATATATTCAAAAAGTATAAACAAGAAAGTATTATAAGTTATTCCCTTTGTTTCATTTACTTGAATCATACACCAAATATAGATTTTTCATTTTATTTGACAATTTTAGCAAATCAAGAAAATTTTATTTCCTTTTTATCATAAGTATTAAATAACTATGTAAAATATTAATAGTTAAATTTAAAGTTCAAAATTAAATTATCATTAATGAAACTAATTTAGTAATATACGCCTCTAATTAATCAACATAGTATGAAACAAAAGAAATGTTTTTTTTCTCATATCGATACAATAGAAAAATATTGAATATATTGATCAAAATTTATATAATTCAAATCTCTAAAAATGAAAAATGCCGTATAAATCTAAACAAAATATAAATATAGAATTCGAACAACCTGCAATTGTTCGTTTTTGCTTCGAATGATCAGCATTTTCTGGCAAAAAAATTGTAGCCAAATTTCCTTTGCTTGTAATTTTTGATGTAGCTACATCAGCT
>JAOTQJ010000001.1:3664814-3677604 GCA_025642045.1 Solanum sejunctum | reverse complement strand
GATAATTTTTATATTTAAATAAAAATATTAATCACTAATTATATTTAGATATATTTATTCTTTTGTAGGAACTTTCATGTTTTTTTATTTTCTTGAAGAATAAAATTTATAATTTTAGCATTGAAGATAAAAAATTCTTACCATCTGAGCAACCCTTCTCATTTGCTAATTTATTTAACAAAAAATGTTGTTAGCTAGGTTTGCTAATTCCACTTAACGATAGGTTAACAAAAAAAAAATATCTAGATAACAACTTTTTAATTAGCAACACATTTAACAAACAACAAAGTTCGTATCTAATTTCAATTATTTTTTTAGTGTGTGCGCTTATATATAAATTACTAGTGTTATTACTAAAAAAACTACTATTTTCTCATTTAAAATTAAAATATATCTTTTTCAGTAGTTATTTTTACAAATATTTTGATTGTATCAATGAAAAAAGAAAAAAATAATAATGTTAATTTTCATACGAAAAAATTATCTGGTTCCTGTGCTAAGACTTACCTGCGTACCCAAACCTGTCTGAAATGACCGCCAGAAATTTGCCGTAAACTGGGTGCTTCTATCAGAGATAATAGATACAAGAATACCACGAAGGCGTACAATCTCCTTAATATATCGCTATTTTAGTGAGGATCTAATTTCCCAATGTGTAAAAAATCATGTTTTATAGCATAAATTTTTTACTGAATTAGGATGATCTCGACCTTTTATTTTTAATAGTGTGTAAATCAAACATGTTTATATAAGTAGTATACCTTTTCTTCTTCTTCTTCCTTTTCTTCTTCTCTTCGTCTAATACTTTTGGTAGGTGATCTAAAAGCCTTCTTCATTAAGCCTAACCAAGAAGGCCCTCCAACAATACTCTTTCCTATGAAACATTTTGTTAGCAAAGTTTCATGATCTTGTGTTACTAAACTTAGTTGATGATCATTTATTGTTGGCTCCTTGCTAATTGAGGGAATGTGCTTCTTCTTCATAATTCTCTAACAAAAAAAAAATTAAAACTTATTAAAAAATAAAATATTTTGAGGTATACTCAAAAGATTGATTGCTTCTCTTTGAGGATAATATATAGACAAGAGAATATGCATGTGAATTAAAATGGAAGGAATAATTATTTACAAAAATATTCTTTCTATTCTTTAGCTTTAGCTTTGTACTTTTAAGAAGTGGTTTGGTTGGCAACGAAGGATAATTAATCTCGAGATAAGTTAGATTGAGATAAACTAACTCATCATATGTATGGAATAATTTATCATACCATTAAGGCAAAAATGGTGGGATGAATAGTTCAAAGATTACCTTATACACTCTAACCAAACATGAGATAAAATGATCTTACATTTTATCCGAAAATTATTATAACTTATATCTCATACCAAAAGGACTTACAGACAATTGATACTTTAACACTAAATATTTGTCATACATAAATTAAAAATTACACTTACTCATTTCATTATTTTATGTGGCACCCTTTGATGTGGCACGATACTTAAGGGAAAAAAAGACTTTTAAAATTTGTGTTTTAAAAATCATTGTTAGATATTTGAGTGGATGAGAATCATTTCATTAAGGGTAAAAGTAAAATTTTAAGATTAAATTATTTTCAATTAGAGTAATATAATATTCTTTTTTGGATGGATCAAAAAGAAAAGAGTACCATATAAAATGAGATAGATAGAGTTATTAAATAAAAAATTAATAACATTTAAACTTAAATATAAGATTTTTACTTTAATTTATATGATGTAATTTGATTTGATATAAAATTTGAAAAATATGGAAAGATTTTTCGATAATCCAAACTTATGAATAAACCAAATGAAATTTTAAATTAAAGAAAATACATACCTTGTCACCTTTATGAACCTTTTCCGCCAAATAAGCAGAATCCAATATAAGATATTGATAACATTATTAAAATTTATCTAATAAAAAAAACCCAAAAATAAATATGTCACATAAAGACAAAGTCTTCAAAAAATATATTATTTCATGTAATACGTCTTGCCAAATGACTCAGGAAAAACGTCAAATCATATATATTGTGGGCATGCTAAAGACATTCGTATCGAAAGACATGACGTAAGATATTGAGTTTAAGTTTTTAATATAAAATTTTTTTTTGATAAAGAATATTTTTAATTGAGTGAAGTTTTATTTGACGTAATTTTAAAATAGTCAAATTTAAAATGAATATGGGAATTTTAAAAAATTAAAATAAAGTGTTCTCTTTATTATAATTTGTAACGACTTGGCTCAAAATATTGTCCGCTTTTAAGTCTAGATTATCACGAATTTGTTTGTTTGGGTTCACCTCAAAAAAGTGTTTCACAATATATAGATAAGTTATTTATTTATATATCCGATATCTCTCTTATATTTTGTGGATGTGGGACATCTCATCTCAAGATGAGTTTATTACATACACCCCCTCTATAAACTCATAGGATTTGTCCCTTTAGACTCACTCCAAAAGACACATCACAGTATACAGAGTAATTTTTTATTTATATACTCAATATCTTTTCTGTGTTTTGTCGACATCTCAAGATGGATTGTCACATAATTTATGTCTTTGACCAATTAAATAATTTAAGTTGATTAAAAATTTACTTATAATATCTTTTAATTTTTTTTGAAAATAAAACTTATTAGTTATAAATTATATAAAAATATTATAAATTTATCACAACTGGCAAAATTAAAATATTTTAAATATATATAAAAAATATTATAGTGAATTAAATTTTATCTAAATTTTAAATTCAAAAAATACAACGTAAATTTACACATAAATGTTTGAATGCGTTCGATATAGCGACTTTACGAATTATGTTTTTATGGAGAGAGCTGAAAGCTGCAAAAAGCATATATTATAATTATATGGAATATGTAATTGTTACTAATTCAACTTTCTTTTTGGTTGGGCATTGTTCTGGAAAAGACAACTCACTATATTCTTTTTGGCTTCGCGTGTCATATCACATAATTAAAATTTTAAGAGAAAAATATAAAAATATTTTATCATAATTTATTTATACACTCTTATAGAGAGAGAGAGTACTTTTTTATTTTATATTAAATGATTTATAAGATAAAATATATTTATTAAAAATATATAAATTAATTATTATTTTTTATTTTAAGTTATTTTTAAAAATATAATTAAATAATTTAAAATAAAAGCATAAATATGAGTAATTAAGTCTGCTGAAATTATTAGTAAAAATTCTAAATAAAAATAAAAATAAAAGAAGCTTATAATAACTCTCTTGAATTTCGACCAATACACTCATTTTGAACCATGCGAAAAAACTCAAAATTATATTTAATTTGAAATAGAAGGAGTAATACTTGTTAGCGACAACTCGATATGCTTAATTAATAGCTCAATCATGATAATAAATTTAAAAAATTGCATAATTATTTAGTGTCCATAATATAATTATTGTTATAATATATTTACTGACAATAATAATTATGAGTGTTTATAATCAACATTTTATATGAATGCTACAAAAGATATTAGTAACTCTGGAGACAATAATATTAATTCAGTTATTGCTAAATATTTTTAAGACATTAAATATTATCACTAAAAGGAAATAATTCTTATCACTAAAAAAATTTCATATCATCACAAATGGCACTAGATTTAATGAATAGTCAAGTTGTATCGAATATCTAACACTTTCATATTAAAAGGGGAAAAAAAAAGAAAGATAAAAATAGCTCTTTAATATTGGATAAACGACGATTATTTTTAACATTATATTTGATAACTTTATTTCTTTACATTATCAGATCGTACATCACATATCACTCGCAAAACTACAGATATTTTTCATTTCAAATTAATGAAAAAATTACATTATAAAAAATAATTTTTCATTCCATTTTCATCAAACTAGCTCAATGAAAAGCTATACGATGAGGAAAAAAAATTAATTTTCATTAAAATATTGAGGATAACAAATGCTTTTTTTGTCACTAATTTAATTAAATGTACGTGAAAATAGCTATTGAATATTTTCAGTGATTAATTTCAATGAAAAATAATAATATTTTAGTAACCTATAAAATAATTACATGTGACTCTCTACTTCTATGAGATAGCACTAAGGTCTGCGTACAATTTATCCTCCTCAAATCTCACTTGTGGGATTTTACTGAGTATGTTATTGTTATTGTTGTTGATATCCTACGATAATCATTAACTAATAATCAAGTAAAATGGTGCTAACCTTTATCTCATACTACTACAATTCACTAAGTGCCTATTTGGAAAGACTCATGTAATTGAAATTGATGTAATTAAGTATAATTACACTTTTACTAAATACGATCATACTAATTAATTGTGCTCGTGAATTTCATACATAATAAATTAATAATAATAAAATTATAATACCATATATTTTAATTAATTATAATAAAATTATATTTGATATTTAATTATAATTCATCCATCATTATTTTACTTTATTATTTTCAATAGCAAACCCTAGATAAGCCAGAAGGCAAAGTGTCCCTAAAAGCTAAAGCATGCAAAGCCAGAGAGTTCAAATGCATGAAAAGTCGTGGGAGCAGAAGAAACATAAATAAAGGTTACATAATCTTTAATTTAGTGGACAAAAGGAAAAGATAAAGAAAAAGAACAATATTGCTTTTGAAAATTGTTGGAGTTATTTGAGTTTATAAATTAATTAATACCATAACATAAATATAAAATTAATTTTATTTTTCATGTTAATGACTATTATATATTGTGAGAGAAGTGGTCCTATTTGTTTTTCTAATTTCCAACTCTTGAGGCAACTTACCCCTTGTATAATCATCCGTTCGTCTCAAAATAAATATTATTTAATATATATATATATATATATATATATATATATATATTAATTTTTTTTCTAATTTATATAACTTATTTTTTTTAATCAGTTTTAATGAGAATGACATATTTTTTATATTCAATAACAATTTAACATTAAAATAATTATTTACTCTTAATAAAATAATTTATAATAGCATAAATATTTGTAATTTATTTTAGATCAAAATTGTTAGGTCAAATTACCTCATATAAATTAGAATCAAGGGAGTATTATATTTATTGATATCTTATGGACGTAATTTTTATCAAGGTAACATTTACTTTGGAGAAACAAAGAAATTATCTTATGATTTGTGAATTATTACGCAAAAACGAAGCTTATTCTATGTGCACTCACCGAATAATAATTCCATGTTTCCTTGTCAAAAGAAGAAATACTTATAGCAACTACAACATATTTTACGTAAGTATAACTCATTCTGTCCATATTTAATTTGACATGCCTTTTAGAAATACTTTCTTTGACTTATTTTATGTGGTACCGTTTAATTTGATATAATATTTAAGGAAAAAGAGAAAACTTTTAAAACTTGTGATCTAAAATCATCCATAAATATTTATGTAGTTGAAAATCATTTTATAAAGAGTATAAAATGAAATTTTAATTTAAGACTATTTCTAATTCAAGTAAGATAACATTTCTTTTTAGATGAACTAAAAAATATACGATATCATGTAAAATGAGACGAAGGAAACAATAAATTTTCGATGATGACAAAATCATATCAAAATCACAGTAGTCACATGGACAATTAGGTGCAATCTTTTGCCCTAAGAATCAACTTTGACCAGCATCAATTTAGGGACTAAGCTTTCACTCATCACAACTCAATAGGTTGTTAGGTTAAAGTTGAATATATATCAAATCATTACTCACACAAGGACCTAGTTCTTTCATCATGTTCCATCAATGTTATCAGTATGGAACTCTTTAATTTTTCTTCTTTTCGGACTTCAACAGTGGCAGAGTCAGAATTTTAATTAAGATGATTTAAAATTTGAAAAAGTAAACACACGAATTAGTTGAAGGAGATCGAATACATCTATTATATAATATAAAAAAAAATATTTCAATCATGTATCATCAACATCATCAACATACCCCAGTGCCTCAAAAGGCTCCCGCGCATTGCGGGGTGGGGGGGGTCGGATGCACGAAGCCTAACCCCTATGTTTAAAAACATAAAGCGGTTGTTTCCAGATGACCCATGAGGAGCGTCGAAAGTTGCATTGACTAATTGCTACTTCACAAATGAAAGAAGCGCAAACAGTTTAAAGAGTCATTTTGCTTTATTCCATCATACTCCAAATCCAAAAAATAGTCAATCTTTGGATCCATCCAAAATAGTCAATTATGTATAAATAATATAAATCTTCGTCGAAGAGAGTTCGAATAAAATCCCTGACAATATGGTTGTTCCGCCCCTAATCATCAAGAAGTAATGTACTCAAATGTAATCATCTAGTATATCAAACTTATGATCACTAACATGAACATAACACAAGAAGTTCAACAATAATTTGATGATATGAGCAATCTTGACTCTTGAGGACTCATCAAAGCCAAAAAGAGAATAAAATATATGCATTATTTTAATTCATAATGACCCAAACCAAATAAAATATTTATTACATATAAGCTTATATTAACTTCTATGAGACAAAGAATACAAACCATAATAAATGTAGAGGAGTTTTATAATTAATAAGGTCAACATTGTAAGGATGAATGAACTATCAAACGTTTGTGGATCTTGTTACTTTGGTTTTAAGGTTTATGATATATGTGATTTTGTTTTAATATAATAATATTTGTTTAATTTAAGGTTTTTATTTCACAGATATCATATTAATCATAGTTAAAATAGAGTTATTGTTGAGGACTTAAAATGAAATGTTACTGATCTTTGAATTCGATCTCTATCATTAAAATAAAAGATCAAGATGTTAGAAATATTCAGCAAAACTTTTAGCTCGATCCAAGAGTTAACGAATTGAAAAACACAATTTGAAAGTTGTTGATTGAAAAAACTGCTGCGAAAGTCACTTTTTTCTTCTAGATCTCTTCTCTTTTGTTGAAAGCTCTCTCAAAAATCTCTGATAATTTCTTTCAAAGACGAATAATAAAAAGCAATGAATAATTCTCTCAAAAATTGTCATATCCATTAAAGATCACATGGGTATCTTTTCTTGTTTTTGTTAAATTTGAAATTTGTAATCTATTATGAAAAAAAAAAAAGACAAGTTATTTGATCATTATTTAAAGCTTAATTGTTTGAATAACTTCCAACATGATTAATGTAGAACATAAAAATATTAGATGATTGATCCATAATAGCCTGCGAAGATTATGGAATAGATATACCATATAAATACAACCAACTTGCTCAACTCGTAAAAATCTAAAATAGAAAAATCAATTTTTGTAGTCACGTATTAGATTAATGTTTTCATTTTTTTTTAGCAATTTACACTGAGAGATACTTTATTTAAAATAATAATAAAAAATAGCCTTCGTTATATAGGCATGTATAGTCAGTGTATATTTATGTATCATAATATATATTTAGTGTATAACTCATGTATAAGTAATATAAATTGTATAGTCGTGTATACTTTCTATAACTTTGACAAACTATATCGTATAATTATGTATAGGTTTGCTGATTTGGGCTATCTTTTATGTAAATAAAATATGAGCTACTATTTTATAAACTTTTTATTATATATATATAATTCCCCCCACCCCTTTTTTTTTTTTGAAAAAGTACACAAAATAAACATAATAGGAAATTATTTACTCTTAATAGATTCAATCTAAACTATTTATCCTTAGTGGACCCATAACCCAAACTATTTACCTTTCTATCTACTTATCCTTTTTTATTTCGCGTGCTGATGTCATCATAAATAATATAAAATACACTATGATGGTATATATATACCATAGTGGTATCATATAGAATGAGCTAAGTCCTTTGTGATACACTGGCAGTATATTGATATCTAATTGGTATATAGGATTTCTTTTTTAAGAAACTAATAAAAAATTATTAAATTCTAAATTAGTAGAAAGTATATTCGTTATATACTTTGTCAGTATATTTATACCATATCGGTATCATATAAGATTGAGTTTATTCATCTCTAATACTCTGTTTGTATATATATACCTATTGGTATATCATACAAGCAAGTGCTTACGTCAGCATGATATCAGCGTGCGAATTTTAATATTAGGGAGTAAAATTTTACTAGTATGGGGGTATAAAATATAAAGGGGTATATGAATGTAAATAGTTTGATTTAAAGGGGTACAAGCTTAGTTTTTTCTTTTTTTTAGGGGGGGGAGTTAATAAATGGGCCTTTTGAGCCTTGTCTTAGATGTTTTTTTAAAAAAATAGTCACAAAAGTGTCATGCCCCAGAAGGGTACCCTAGGCATAATTGACACTCGTAGAGTATTGCTAGTCCCCAGCGAACCACCTTACCTCATCGCATTCGTTCAATGAATTCATTAGCGGAAGGTAACAAAGAAATAACGAACCATCAGTGGGCTATCAACTCTGTCTACCATAAAGAGTACAAAATAAAAGGGGCAATCTCAATATAAAGAAGGGAAAAGGGGGAAAGAACCCCAAACATCAACCATCATACGTCTATGTCTATGAAGCCTCTATAACTATTGCCTAAGAAGGTACCATGACAAATAATGGCCACCACAATCAAGGAAATAACTCTAAATAGATAAAAGAAAAATATGTCCTCCAAAAGCAATGAGGACTACCAAGTCTCTATTTGGGGATATGTGAACCTCAACAATTAGCTTGCTGAAGACCTCTATCTATAAAATTTGTATCATAAAATGATGCATCGCCAAAGGGGCATTAGTACGTGAAATGTATTGCATGTAAAACGAACTAAAGTAAACTATAATAAATGACATCAGCTCATCAATCACTTGACCTCAACTCAAAGTAAAGAATAGAACTCTAACACATTACAACCAATCAAGACTCATGTTTTCGCATCAACATCACAATACTATCATCAGGGGACCTATGTAGGAGTTTCTTAGACCTATATCCATCACCTATAAGCTGGTGATGATACAACAACGTGATATCATTGCGAAATCCGCTCAGTACCTTATCGGAGTGAAAGGGCGTAAATCACGGGTTTATGATAACATCAAGTCCTCTTTTGGGACTAAGGAAACATCCGTTCTCACGGTCCAATCCTCTGCTAAGCTGGCCATGTAGTTAATGAGTGTAAGTGAGACTTACTTTACCCATTTTTGGTGCTCAATACTACTCACAGGACCCAACATGCTCATAAAAATCAACATCAAAGTTTTCTTATTGTTTAGTATCTTTTGGACCGGGGCATTATCTTATCTCATCATCTCTCAACTGGGAATATTAGAATCACTCCTTAAAACTCATGTGTGACCTCCTAAAGGCTCTAAGGGACTTACACTCCATCAATTTCACCAACATTATCATCAGTACTCAAACAATCAAGACCCAGACCACATTAATCATGCATATATATATGAAATTCGGGCTATAGACCCCAACCCCTAGCTTCATTCATGGATTCTTGAACAATTAAACATGTATAGTATACACAATAACTCAATAAATAAGTTGAACAAATAATTAAGGTTATGATAGCTATCTACTCACAAAATTACATGCAGAATAATAGTATTTTTAAAGATAGCATTCAAGAAAGATCATAACATAAACTCATTGCCTATCAATTATCAATTTAATTCAATCATGGGGGCACATGGGAGAACAACCCCATGTTTTTGGTAGCCTTTACATACCTGAATTAAAGAGTTATCAAGTCTTCTTCAAGAATTTGCACCGGAATTTAAAATCCTCCATTCTCTGTTCTTCTTCTCTCAAGAACTCTCACGTATAAACTTAAGAAAAAATGAATTTTAGAAACCCTTAATCAATAATAAACGTCTTTTAAACATGTTTTAGGACTTAGAAATAGGTTAAAAAAAACCTAAATTGCCCTTCCCATAATTAAAAGAAAACCTTTTAAAATGGTACACTTGTCCGTGACGCGCTAGTGGAGCGGATTAGTGTATTTCATGAAATTATGAAAAAAATTCAATTTTCATTAAAAAAAGAACCAAGTGTAAGTCCGTGCCCCTCCACGTCGTGCTAGGGCCGCGAATCAACACTGTTCAGACATTAATTAGCGAAAATTATATTTCGCTCAAGTTACTCTTAAATCGGGTCAAAATTATTTTCTCACTTGATTTTCCGCGCTGATTGCAAATCCAGTGTAACACCCTGTGAAAATTTATCGAAACGCCTCTAAAATGTATCATGCACGTAACACGTCTTCCAAAGCTTCGATGAGAAATTCGAGATCAGATTTGCAATCAATGTAAAAAATTAAGTTGAAAAATGGTCTCAACTCGACTTTGACAAGAAAAAATGCGAATCATATTTTTCAAAGAGAGCCAAAACAATGGCATTTCTGCATCCAGGCTGCGACGCACCTGGGACGGGGAACCACACTTGGTTTCTTTCTTTGAAATTTCGATGGAATTCATTTTCGTAAAAAATCACAAAAATCAAATGGTGCGTGTCGCGCACCAATGTCCAAGAAATTAAAAAAAAAATGACTTTTCATCCTTCCCAATATTTTCTTAAGTCCCAGAATGAGTATTTAAGTCTATATACGTTCAAAAGGATTTTATAACTACATTTTTTCCTAAGTCTAAACTACATTCTGAGAGAAGAAGAAGAAGAGAGGAGGTTTCGAGTCCAGGGCCAATTCATGTAGGAAAAATTGAGGACTCTTTAAACCTCAGGTATGTAAGACTAAACAGTAACATGAGATTGTTCTTCCATGTGCTCCATAGGTGATCTAGATGGTAAATTGAAGGTTCTTGAGTCTAGATGCATGATTTCTTGAATATTTTCTTAAAAATTATATTATGTACATGTATTTTCATATGTTGATACTCATCATAAACTTGTTTTCTTGAATTGAATATTTTCATGAGATATTGTACAAATCCTGCTAATTATTTTATTAAAAATTTGTATGAATGAAGATAGGATTGAGCCTAGAGCCTTGATTGGGAATGTGATTGTGATTGTGATTGATATTGAGATGTGAGAATGTTGATGACTTGGTAGAACTTGATAGTCCTTTGAGTATCCATAAATACAATCTAACGACTTGTCTATTCTATTATTCCTAATGATTGTTCTAAGACTTAAGCTACTAATTGAGACGTTTATCATGATGAGATGGTGAAAATTCTTATGAGGGTAAATGATGATTGGATAGATGTTAGCGTTTATGAGCAAGTTGAGTCTATAAGAGAAGTATCGAGTACCGAAGAGGGTAAGAGTGAGTCTCTCTCGCACTCATAACTACATGGCCAGCACAGGTGAGGATTGACCGTGACCAATGAATGTTTCCTCAATCCCAAACGAAGACTGAATATTATCTCTATTTTGTATCGAATGATATACACCTTTTACCCCAACAAGGTATTAGGTGGATGCCGCAACGACATCGCTTCGTTGTACCGTCATTGGCTCATAGGTGATGGCTGTAGGTATGAGAAACTACAATTTAGGATTCCCTCTTGATATTGCTCTAATGTTGAGGTGATGGCATAGGGTGATGGATGTAATGGGTCATTTGTGTATTCTTTATTCTTTCTTGAGATAGACATTTGGCATGTTGATTGCTTTCTATTTTGAGTTGATCGTTATTGTTATATTATTCTATATGTTTTCGATTTCACTCAGCTATTTTACATACCAGTACATTTTACGTACTGACATCCTCCTCTGGGTCTGCATCATTTCATGATATATATACATGATTTGGAGATCGTCAACAGGCCCACCGTTGAGGATTCGAGACGTTCAGTTGATTGTTGAGCCTTCTTTACTTTGGAGGATACTTTGAAGGATTCCTTATATTTATTTTCATCTTGCTTTAGAGTTAGATTTACTTATCTTTAATTTGATTGAGATGGTCATGGCTCTGTCATTGGCACCACTTGATAGCGATAGAGACTTCATGGACTAAAGTCGATTGTTGATGTAAGACTATATTAGCTAGTTCTTCCTACTAGTCTCTTTATATATATATATATATATATATATATTTGAGAACTGATGATGATATGCCCATAAATCCCTTGATGTTTTCCGCTGATAGTAGATCGTATGAATGAATGGATGTGATGAGGCCAAGTGGTTCATTTGTGTCACATCCCAATCTAGGATCATGACCAGTGTCCGATAGGGACACCTAGACACATGCTAACCTTAATTTCCTAATGAAACTGACATGGAAACCTACTGAAATTTCGGCAGAGTTTCCTTTGTTTTTACAGTGCATGATTAGAGTATCAAGTGAATTTGGCGTGCTTAATTAAGTTTGAGTCAAAAGTCCTTGATTGGATTAAGAATAGAAAAGTTTGGGGCCTAATTAAACTATAGATTTAATTGGAGCCCTTATGATGCAATTTTGGAAACTAAGTCTTCTATATATATCCCCCTCTTATCTTTATTATCTTAGAATTTTGAAGAGAAGAAGAAGAGAGGAGAAGAAGAAGAGAAGAGAAGAAGAAGAAGAGAAAGGAGGAAAACAAGTAGGTTTTCAATTCTTGTGCTATTATTTCTTAAGTGTTCTAGCTATTAAATGAGGGATTATGAATTGGAGTTGTGGAAAGTTAGGGAGAAACTAATTTTGGGGTGACATAGTTATATATATATATATGTGTGTGTGTGTGTGTGTATATTTTCCTTTAATTGATGCAAGTGGAAGAAGAGAAGTATATATACATGTATTGATCTTGTACAAAGCATCACAAGTTGTTTCAC
>JAOTQJ010000001.1:3611335-3621967 GCA_025642045.1 Solanum sejunctum | reverse complement strand
CTTCAAACTAAACCTACCCCTATCCATTAATAGAATAATAAAAACACATCTTTCAACATTAATAAAAACACATCTTTTTTGGTTCCAAGATAAGTTTCATTTTTCAAAAAATTAAAATAATTATAATTTAAAATTTTCACATAAAAAAATAAAGAAATAAGTATTAAGCTTGATATAAGTTATTAGTTTCATCTTTGAACTATTGACAGTTGAAAAAAATACCCTTTACTTGACTAATTAAACTAATGATGTTTTCACTCATGTTGAAAGATTAGATTAGATGTGTATTTAAGTTCAGTTAATCAAGTAGATAAATATTTTTTTAACATTATCAATAGTTCGAGAATGAAATTAATAATTCGTGCTTTTAAAACTGTTCATTGATTCAATTATATCCTTATATCAAAAGAAAAAAATCACCTCTTCTTGATAGTATTTATTTTTAAAAAAATATTTAATAAAAAACAACTTAATAAATTATAAATCGTATTTTATAGTTCTTAGATTTTTTTAGAGTATAAGATCAAAAATATATCTAAAGTATATTATTTTTTTCAAATTTCATACTTGAACTATCAAATGCCGAGTTTCATCTGAACTAACAGATATGCAGCTTTCCTATGTAAACTCATAAAATGTTTATCGAAACATTATATAAATAACTGATAATTAAGATGTATTTTCATAAACAAATTTATACACTCAATAATTTGTATACAAAGCTTGGAAAAAAATCAAATATTTTAAATATCTTTTTGTTCGTTAATTCTTTTTATTTATTATAAGTATCAAAACATAGCTAAAGAGTTATTTATTTATTTTTATTAATTTTTTATAAATTATTCAATATTTATATTAAAGCTTAATTATATTTAAATTTATATTATATAAAGTAAATGAAACACTTCAACCAAATATCTTTTTTTCTATTTACAAAACTTGAACCCTAAATTTTTAATTAAAAAAATAATTTGATCCGTTGCATCGTATCCTTGGCAGGTCACATGGCTGGGGAGTTAGAGAAATGGGACAACTGTTTTTTCAGATCAAAGCAATATTGCCAATTTTTATAGTAAAAGAGAAAGAAGAAACAGCCCCAAAAATCAAGCTTCCCACTTTCTTCTTCCTTTTTTTTAGACTTAGCACCAAAAGGGTCCTTCAAAATTCACTTTTTTCAAGTACCCAAAAGTCTCATTTTGATTGAAATCTTACCCTTATTGGATAAAAATCCAATTTTTTGCTGTTTAAATGTCATTTCTTGAATACCCAAAAGGTCATTTTGATTTCAATCTTACCATTATTGGATAGAGAAAGCAAATTTTTTGCTGTTTAAATGTCAATTCTTGAATACCCAAATGGTCATTTTGATTCCATTCTCACCATTATTGGATAAAGAATCAACTTTTTGCTGTCTAAATGCCATTTCTCGAACACCCAAATGGCTATCTGTGTGTAAATTTTTGTCGGTATGGCAATTTATCTGCAAATTGGTAGGAGAAAATTGCAGGCGATCCAAAAATTGAATGTGGGGTTTGTCTGATGTATGAAGAAAATGTACAGTGATTGATTGAATTTTCCTCTTTTATCCTTTTTTGAACAATTTAGCAAATGGAGTCAAGAATGGATCAGTATGAGATTATGGAACAGATTGGTCGTGGAGCATTTGGTGCTGCAATTTTAGTGCACCACAAACAGGAGAGAAAGAAGTAAGGAGTATACTTTTTTGTCTAACTGAATTTGAGCTTGCTTTGAATTTTTCTGTTTGATTGATTTGGTTTTGTAAAATTTGGCCTTTTGGGGGTTTATGGAATTGCTAGGTATGTGCTAAAGAAGATTCGTTTAGCTAGACAAACAGAGAGATGCAGGAGATCTGCTCATCAAGAGGTACATTTTTTGTCCCTTTTAGTTAAGGAATTAACCTTTTGTCTGACGGAAACTGCCTTTCTATCTCTACAAGGCATGGGTAAGCTTTGCCTATACTTTATCTTTCTAGAGAGCTCCCTTGTGTATGTTGTTGTTGTCGTAAGGACTTTACCTTTTGTCTATTGGAAACATCCTCCCTATCTCTATGAGATACGAGTAAGTTTTGCGCATACTTTATTCTCTCTAGACATCCCTTGTGTATGTTGTTGTTGTAAGGATTTTACCTTTTGTCCTTTTGTTACTATTTGAATTTACTAAATAAGGAGTCTGAGGGGTTACTTACTCAAAAGAAGAAAAGATTCTCTCACTTAATCTGTTGAGTATGTTGTGATCAGGAGGTACATGTTTGTTCCTTTTAATTGAGTAAGGAATTTACCTTTTGTCTATCGGAAACTGCCTCTCTATCTCTATGAGGTACGGGTAAGTTTTGCATATACTTTACCCTCTCCAGACATCCCTTGTGTATGTTGTTGTTGTTGTAAGGGTTTTACCTTTTGTCCTTTTGTTACTATTTGAATTTACTAAATAAGGAGTCTGAGGAGTTACTTATTCAAAAGAAGAAAAGATTCTTTAGCTTAATCTGTTGAATATATTGTCTCTACTTTCCAAATTCTTAAATTTCATATGATTATCTATTGTTGGAGTTTGACTTCCACTTCTGTTTTTTCTTTGATTTTTTCTTTGATTTCATTTCATGTTGGACTATTCATTGAGTGTTTAAAGGGGTTATTTGAGTTGATTTCTCATCTGGTCACTCAATTAATAGTGATTATCTCAAAAAGTCACTTTTTTTGTTAAAGAAAATTGGAAACAAGAAGAAATGTGATTTTCTGAGATAATAACTATGCGTATGAGTAACCATCTGGCAAACCAACTGGGTGTTATTTGAGTTAATTTCTCAGATGGTCACTTAGTAGTGTTTATCCCAGAAACTCACTTTCTTTGTTGAAGAAAATTGGATAAAGTGATTTTCTAAGATAATAATTACTCCCTCCATCCCATTTTATGTGACACCCTTTGACTTGGTACGGTGTTTAAGGAAAAAAGGAAGACTTTTAAAACTTGTGGTCTAAAATCATTCTTAGACATTTGTGTGGCCGAGAATCATTTTATTAAGGGTAAAAGGGGAATTTTAAAGGTAAATTGTTTCCAATTAGAGTATGGTGACATTTTTTTTAGGACGGACCAAAAAGGAAAGGGTGCCACATAAAATGGGATAGAGGGACTATTAGATAAGTGATCATCTGAGACATCAACTCGGGGTTGTTTGAAAACCATAGAATCTCTAGATGTACCAGATTCTGATTTTTTCTGATTTTCTCTTGCAATGACAGCCTGTCGATTGTATCAGATATCAGTTTATAGAGATTCTAGATTCATCTTATTCTTGGAAATCTAGGGGGAAAATTCATGAAGAATACTTTGTTCTAATCTTATCTAGTTTCTTAAGCTTTTCAAGATACATTACAGGTTTGTCAAATGCATGTATATTTTTATCTTATAGTTAGTTGGATCGCCAAGTTTTTGGAATGCTCCAAATTCGACGATGTCCCTTTACGTCATAGTGTTTGGGGACATGTGTTTTTCTCTGAGCATGATGCTAGTTGCACAAATAAATATATACTTTCAAGATCTTTTTAACACAGACGTAATCCGAATTTTGATGTGCAGATGGCGTTAATTGCACGGATTCAGCACCCATTTATCGTTGAATTCAAGGAAGCATGGGTAGAGAAGGTGAAAGGCATGAAGTTTTGGCCTGTGTGGACTTACCTTCTCTATGCAGATTGTAACTATATTGCTCTTTGTGTAAATCGTAATGCAGGGTTGCTATGTTTGCATTGTTACTGGCTACTGCGAAGGTGGCGATATGTAAGTTTCTTACGCAGCTGAAGCCATGTTGACATGGTTTTCTATTATTATTGCTTTAATTGCTAAATTAAGGGTTCAAGTCTTCGTTTCCTCCTTTAATAAAACATTTTTCTATAGGGCTGAACTGATGAAGAAAGCAAATGGACAATATTTTCCAGAAGAGGTATGTCGATAGATAATTAAGCTTATTATTAGATTGAGACATGTTACATCTACATTTATATTGTAGATCATGGACATGGCCAGAAGTGTTTATGGCAATTAGAACTTACAAAAAGAACTGTTCACTTCATAAACTTCAGTTACTCGATATTTTTGTTTGTTGACCAATCAAGTAAATGTTTGCAGAAACTTCTGAAGTGGTTCACTCAACTACTACTGGCGGTAGAATATCTGCATTCAAATTATGTATTGCACCGTGACCTTAAAGTATGTAATTTCATATTTGTTAATATGTTTGTGTTTACTCTTCTCTCCTAATTTCCTATGATAATTTCATGCCTGTTCTGGCAGTGCTCAAACATCTTTCTCACCAAGGAACAAGATGTTCGCCTTGGTAAGTTCGTGCAGCTGTTTTTCACTGAAGTTGAGATGAATGCAAGTCTAATTTTGACAATACTTTTTGTTGTAGGGGATTTTGGGCTTGCAAAAACATTGAAGGCGGATGACTTGGCTTCTTCAGTATGTGTCTGATACATATTGCCTTTTAAATTACCATTCAATGAAGTGCAAAAATTTGCACTTAGGTCCCATTATTATTATTGCTTGGTATAGAAATTGTCGGAACTTTTGATAGGCCTACTCATTTTTTTTTGTACCTGTAGAAAAAAATGGAAAACAAGTTGGGCGACATTCTCAATTGTTTAGAATCTGACATTGAAGTTTGAAGTTCGGAGTTAGTGGTCTAAGAAAAACAGGCACAAACACAAGCATTAACATACTATATGTAATATGTGTATATACATATACAAAATTGTATATTGTATATAGAGAGAGATCGATAGATATAAATATAGATATATAAAATTTTTTAACATATGTTGTTGCTAACCTACAGACACGATACCAACTTTAGTTTAATACATTGTTTCACCACTTTTGATTTGTCTCGACGCAAGTCTTGACCATATTTTGGAAGCTTAAAGTCCTGATTTGACCTTTTTGATCCGGAAAAGGACAACTATTGACTTTGGAACATGCACATTTGGTTCTTGCTTTGAAACATGCACATTTGGTTCTTGATAAAATAATATTAAAATATTAGGACATTGTCAGTGGTTTTGTTGATGAAGATGTGGGCTTGAAGATGATTTAGGACATTTTGTGAGTGGTGTTGTCCTGCAAACTGTGTTGCTTGGACTCTCCTAATTTGTTGCCACACTGTGTCGGATTCTCCAAAATGCGCTGCTTTTGGAGTACCCAACATGCAACCATCCGCATTTTCGAAGAGTCCGAACAACATTGCCTTAAAATACCTAAATAAGATTTGGAAGTTTGTTTCAAACATTTTTCCACTGACAGAGAAAGCAAACCAAAGGTGGAGAGTCGACCCTCACCCCAATTTCAAATTAAGGATAAAATGTGTAAAGAAAAAAAAATGAAACAGATGTCATTTACAAGAAGTAGTCATGCGACAGCTTAGGATGAAAGAGATTCTTTAGGTGCTGATAATGCTTTTGTTAAATATTCCAGGTAGTTGGAACGCCCAATTACATGTGCCCTGAACTTCTTGCGGACATTCCTTATGGTTTTAAATCAGATATTTGGTCCCTAGGTAAGTTACCTTGTACTCTCACCATCAAAGTAGTGCATTTATATCAAGTAAGCTATTTGACAATGGTGTCACATTGTATGAAGTACCACATGCACATTTATTTGCGATTTTGTGGGAAGATACCAACATCTATATGTCATCTGACTTTATGATAAATTATTTCTTCACCAGGCTGCTGTATGTATGAAATGGCTGCTTATCGACCTGCATTTAAAGCATTTGTAAGATTTTTTACTCTTCTCTATTTCTTCTATTGTGGTCTGGAAGATATTTTGGTTTCACATGATCTGAAAGACACTCGCAATGTGGTGCATTTTTTTAATGAAGCAAATACTGTCTTCCCTTTAAGTTCAGATTGAACTGAAAGTGTCTTTTTATGACTATTCAGGACATGGCAGGGTTGATAAGCAAGATTAACAGATCATCCATTGGGCCCCTGCCATCATGTTATTCTCCTTCCTTGTAAGTCTGAGATTTGTTCGTGTCGCTGCAAGCATAATTTACGTTTTGCTAAGCTTTTATTATTCGTGATCCTTATCATTGTAAGTCTAGAGAATCATTCAAAAATATTTGCAGATCTGATATAAACAAAAGTGCCCTCCAAGCTGTCAATGAGTGGATACTGTTATGTATTTACTTATTTTAGGTCTGCAATACTTTCTTTTGGGTTGTTTGGCTATTTGCCTGTGGATACCCGACTCGAGTCATGGTTCGAGAGACAATTATCTAGTAGCTATATTGTTTTAGCTTCTTCATATTTCTCATTTACTGTTAATGTTCTGCAATACTCTTGTCTTCTCTGTCCTATGAAAAGTTTTTCTTGATTGGTTATGACTTATGATGGTGTTGAACTTAATCACTATGATCTGGATAACCCTATTATAATGAAAAAAGTCGTTACAATAAGTAAATAAATATGAAACAGAGGAATATCAGACCGTGTGTACGTTTGTGACCCTTATGGCGGATGTTATGTCTTCAAGTTTTTAGTATATTGTCTTTCTACAACCTTTAATTCAATTTTTCACCAAGTGTTCTTGATTTGACTTTCTTCTATTACACTTACGACAGAGTGTAAGTTTAGTATATTCTCTAGGATGATGTGCTCAAATCTCAGTAGAATGTGTTCAATTAGTGTCTACTTTGGGGACAACCAATCTACCCCACAAAAGTACGGTAAGGTCTATATACATCCTAGCCTCTGACCCCACTTATGAATTATCATGGCACTGAATTTCCAAAACTTTCCGGATTTTCATATCTTAATTTGAAGAGTTGGAAGCATGTTAGGTCCTTGTCCCCTTCCAGTTTGGATAAACAACAACAACAACATACCCAGTGGAATCCTACAAGTGAGGTCTGGGGAGGGTAAAATGTACGCAGACCTTACCACTACCTCATAGAGATAGAGAAGCTGTTTCCGGAAGACCCTTCCAGTTTGGATGACGGTAAATTATGGAGGAGATCTGTGTTTACCTTGTTCCAATGGCAAGCCAAGTCAACTTTTTTGAGTTTCACTTTGTGCTATTCCTTCTTTGTTTATTGGATTTTTGTAGCAAATGTAAGTCAGCAAACTGATTTAGTTTTAGTAGTTTGTCGATTATACGTAGAATAACCATATAGAAGTAAATTACTGTATAAAAACCTTAAATTGAATAGAATTCATTAGTTAGTACGTGTGACACTGCAGCAATACACAGATGCTCTGCTTACGTAGTTGCTTCAATTATCAATGTATCTTCTTGTTCTTGCTATTCATACGCTTTTCTTATGTTTATATATTGTTTTCCACAGGAAAACACTTATCAAAGGCATGCTAAGAAAGAATCCTGAGCATCGTCCCAGTGTAAGCTTACCAAGACTTGTTCTCACTTCACTTTCGTGTCAGATAAATAATTCTATCATTTAATGTCAACTTTTCCAGGCTTCCGAGCTCCTGAAGCACCCTTATTTGCGGCCATATCTTGAGCAATACCGGCCATCCTTTATTACTCATGTACGAAGCTATCCAGAAAAACCTCTCACTACTGGCCGCGACTCAAGACAGATTATGGTAGAAAGCCAAAGTAGTACAAGTTCTTGTAGTGATAAAGATAGTTTGAAGTCAAAGGAGAAAAACATCCAAAGCAGGGCTTCCAATTATGATTATAGGGGCACAGATGTTGATGTTGCATTTGTTGATGATGATGATAGTGACTTTAGGCAACTTCATTCCTTTGATGAAGATCACGGAGATGATACTTTTCCTGAAGATACAGATGATTTTGAATCGAAGAACATTATTGATGATGAGAGGAGATGTGATGCAGAAACTAAGCAACCAAGAGTAGTAAAAAATATTATCTCGACTGTGAAAGAAGGAAAAATGAGAGCACATAGTTCCCCAATGAGGGGCAACCGAGCGAAGGTTGGTGCACAGAAAGCTAACACTGAAGCACCACCAAAGGTCCCAAAACCAAGTTCAGTTGCTCCTTCTAAACCCAATGCAGAGACGCCATCTCCTGGATCAGCAAAGGCTGGATCTGATTACTTGAAGAGGAATCATGGACCACATGCTTTAAAGCATCAGGTAATTAGCTATCCAATCCTCTCATCTCCAGTAGTATTTGCATATTGGTTTGTAAGTGGAATTCTTAGTGCCGCTTTCCTTGCAGTTGCCTGTCATCGATTCCAGTCCCAGGACTAAACCTAGACATGAGGGCATCTCCCTGTCTGGTCCTGGAAAGCCTGTTGCTGAAGATGGATTTCCTGCAAAGCCAAGATTGCGAACGCCTCCAACCTTTACTAGACGGCCATCATTCCCCAGACGGATGAAGCAAGTGGGGCATGATGCCTCAAATACTCCTAACACTAATGCTAAGTCTGGTTCCAATGACAATTCTCCATGTCTTGAAAGGGCTTCTGATTCTACGCCTGATGGCTGCTGTACACATGCTACAAAGCATTGTGTGCAACATTGTCGAAGAGTTTCATTTGGAGCTTCAAAAGAAACACAAGCAGAAAGTAGCATTTCTGCTTCTTCTTCTGTATCAATTCAAGGATTTGAACTTTGTGATGATGCAACAACTCCTTTTATAAATTTGACGGAGCAGATTCTCCAATGTCATGAAAGAGCTACCGAAACTGAAACCACGAGATCAAGGCCCTCCTGGTCAACCACTAACTCGTCTCACTCAGAGATTGCTTTTAGCTTAGGGGAAGCCCATGATAACAAGAACTCTGAACCATGCTCCATCGAAAAGTATGATGAGGATCACATTGTGGATGTTGATGCTTGCAATCAGAAATCAAATTCATTTGTGGCCACCGACAGTGCCTTCCCTTGCTCCAAAGAAATGTCTGTCTTTGAAGATCATTCTGCAGCTCGAACACTTGATGTTACGACTGATCTCTTGCCTTTATCAGAGCCCACTTCAGCATCCTCTGGGGACGATAAGTTTATGGTGAAGGTGTCATCCTCAACAACAGAAATTGCCTCTCCCACTGCTCCTCTTATTTCATTTAGCCAAACTGGTCTACCACTCTCAGACATCATTTCAAAATCTGACGACGATGACAAGTTTATTACAATGGAACTCTTGTGCACTCCCACTGAAAGTGCTACTCCTTCACCTGCTCCCTTTTCACCTGCTCTAAATAATTTATTGTCAGAGAAGGGAATTGCTCCAAAACCTATGGTGGTTGAAAAAACAGCTGTTTCTCAGCTTACACCAGCTTCTGATGACGTTATACATGTCATACGGCACAGTAGTTTCCGAGTGGGTAGTGAGCAACCAGTGATGGAGACTGTGGAGAGAAATGTTGACTTTGGGCAACTGATAAATGTGGTAAAAGATGAAGTTGTTAATGATCGTGTAGGTGCTGCTGGGGCTCCAAATGCTTCTCCTACCTCTGCTGGACCGGTGATTCTTGATTCCAACATCCCTGATGGTGTCCATAATAAGGAGATTGATGTAGGAAACACCAGCGGTCCTACTTCTTCAGCACTAAGATTAGATTCTCCAGAACCAGCTGCAGAGGAGGAAAGGCCAGCAAAGGAAATGTTAGATGTCAAGTCTTTTCGACAGAGAGCAGAAGCACTTGAAGGTCTACTAGAACTATCTGCTGACTTGCTGGAGCAAGACAGACTAGAAGAGCTTGCTGTTGTTCTAAAACCATTCGGCAAGAACAAGGTCTCACCGAGGGAGACAGCTATCTGGTTGGCCAAGAGCATGAAAGGAATGATGCTTGAAGATTCTGCGCGAAATTCATGATCCATTATGCAGATTTGTATTTGCAAGTACTTGTGTGATCGCGTCCCTCACTTGTTATTATTTCTTTCTTTACCATTCAACTTCCTATTGAATTCGCGAAGAGAAGCAGTTAAAGAGGTGCTTTTAACTTTTTTACACATTAGTATTTATGTTCATTCACTTTTGTAATTGTAAATAGATAGATAGAAACTTGAATAAATCTTTCATGTGCAAAATGTAAGGATGTTTTGATATTTGATGGTGTGCATAGTTACATCCCTTGAGTGGCACTTGTAATAATTATTTATGTTATTATTGTACTTTTAAAACTTATGATTTTAAAAATATAATAATATTTGTATGATTATGAAAACGTTGTTGAACCTATCGAGAGACTCCTAAAGTTGACATCATTTTTCACTTGGATATTTCAGCTTTAATAAGATAATTCTAAATAGATTTTGTTACTGTGTAGATCTTTTAAGGACAAGTTTAATGTGCAATTCAATCTACTTAATAGAATATTTATTGAACTTTAGATAAAATTATCATTTAGTATTTTTCATAAATTATTATTATCTAATTATCTATTGATAAGAAAAAGAAAAGCTATATGTAAGCAGACCTTTTGGCTTGAAGAGAAACACAAAAAAAATTAAGGGTAAACCCTCAAATTGGACTCTAAACTTAGCACCATTTTGTAAGTTGAAACTTAAACTTTCATAGTGTACAAATAGGACCCTCAACTTGGCAATTCTTGAACAAGTAGGCACAGACCAGTCGCTGATGTGGTGCGTGAGATGCAACCGTGATGACATGTTTTTTGAGCCA
>JAOTQJ010000001.1:3575250-3611235 GCA_025642045.1 Solanum sejunctum | reverse complement strand
TTCACGCCCCCCTCCCCCCCCCCCCGCGAGTGTACTGCACTCACTGCACCACGTCAGCACCCTGTGCCTATTTATTCAGAAATTGCCAAGTTGACGATCCTATTTGTGCACTATGAAAGTTTAAGTTCCAACTTACAAAATGGTGCCAAATTTAGGGTCCAATTTGAGGATTATTCCAAAAATTAAAGAGGGACATATATTTAAGCACAACTTTATCTGGAAAAATTTTATTATTTTTCAAAAATTTTATACTTAATATTATTTAATTAATACAATACATACATGTAAAGTACATATACTAATTAATTACTCCTTTATTTATTCTAAATTAATTAAATTTTTAAGATTTTTTTTAATGTAGTTAATAAATATTAAATTCATTAATAATTTTTTAATAAAACTTTTTTTAATAAATATTTTTGTATATTCGCGCTAGACAGAGATACAAGCTCAGCTCTTCCTCTCCGGCGAACTTGGTCTTCTCCGGCGAAATCTCCTCGGAGGTACACTTCCTCTCTCTTGTTACTGTCTTTAACACTCCAATTTCTCTTCTATGCGGAACAACCCTAATTTTTTATTATTCACTGCCCTAATGATGGATTTTGGGTTTTAAAAAAATTGCATTTGATTGTGTTGCTACGTTTTTTTTTGGTTTTGTTTGTATGAATGTGTATAAAGTGTGTAACTTTGGTTGTCCAAGGGCTTGACCAGTGTTAATGATATATGTTGAGAATCATGAGGTTTCAGGTATCAAATCCTAGTAGAGACAAGGAATAGTGAGTTATTTCTTTCTATCTGTTCAAGTTTAAGTTATCGCGTACCCGTGTTAGTGATGTACAAAGTGAACTTGGGCATAGGGAATCTTAATAGTTCAGTTGGTTGACTAACTAAACTCGACCTTGTTGGTGAGGGTTTGATTCTGTACATTATAATCCCATTCCCATTTCCCCTTCCCCTACCCCCAATTAAAAAAAGTGAACTTGGGCATCTAAGGGTGTGGGCCAATGTCAATGAAGTAGCTTGAGAATCATGATGTTTGAGGTTTCAAATCCTAGTAGAGACAAGAAATAGTAGGTTATTTCTTTCTATTTGTTCAAGTTTTGGTGGACTTAGTTATCACGTACCTGTGCTGGTGAGAGGTATTAGGTACCCTGGCCTGGACACCATGGCTATAAAAGAAAAAGTGTGTAATTTGGTGTTCCAAATTATGAAGTTGTTTCAATTTTTTTTTTTCATAAGCAAGTTGTGTTGTTTTAAAATCTTAATTTTCTTGCACAAGCCTTTCAATTTTTTGTTTTGAGAAGTAAATTGTAGTTATACTTAATGCACTTTTATTGCCTCTAATCCAATTTAATTGGGGTTGTCTATTTTAATGATCCGTAATGTTTCCACTCAATTCAGACTCATTTCTACGTAATGTGGGGAAATATTGTTTTTAAAGGCATGGTAAGGGTGGATGGAAAGAGGAAATAGCCTTCTCTGCGTTTTCCTCCTCCCAAGAATAAGGAACTTGATTGAAAAGTGTTTTTTCTGTTAATCTAGTTGTCTTTTCTGGTAATGTGAGTAAATAGAATACACACATAATTCCAAAAAAAAAGGAGTTTTTGCTTGTGTTCGACCAATGAAAGAACAAGTCCTCTGCTACAACTATTCACTCTTTAAAAGGCTAGATTGGCCTATAGCTTGAAGTGGATAAGAGAGGGTCTAGTTCATACCCCCTGCGGAGCATATACCAGTCTACCACATTCGGATTTGATCTATTTACTCAAAAATCTATCCAACGGCTTCACAGTCACCAATGTAGCCCCAAGAAGTATCAAATAATAAGTGCCACTTTTGTTCCTACATTGACGTACAACTCTACAAAGTCTAACCAATCTATAAAGACCACAGTCGAACACTGACATGATGTTTTGTCTTCATTTCATCTAGTTAACCTCACCTATGTGGATATCAGAATGCATATCATAGCTATTACAATCTGATCCTTATCCTTTAATTTTCAAATATTTTGCAACTGCTGCAGGGTCATTTTGACTGGTTTTTGTGGATTTTTCATTCATCCTCTTAGCTAGGTCACAATGTGTAATGCATAAAACATATAGATATGTGTGTGTATACACATACTCTTCAGATATGGTAAATTCAACTCTCTAAACCTTGTCCAGGACATCTCCTGCCACCTTCGCTTCCCGTTGACTTGACCTTCCCACCTCTTCATTGGAAGTGGAAGGCTCTTGCCTTTGGAGAAACCAACCTTTTTGTACTGCAAACAATATAGTTGCATCATAGCACACATGATGGTGCTATTGTTTTCATCTCGCTACCGTTCATCACATGTGCTCTGTTTCCCAAGTGAAAGTTTATGATGCATGAACATTGAGTAACCTCAGATCAGCTTTATTACTAGTTTGATGTCTTTCCTTTCTCAAACTCTTTTTCATGTTATGCTTTATTCTTGTACTTGATTTATGTAGACTTCAGTTTTGAAAAAGTTATGCTAAGTCTTCTCTTCATTGGTGCTGAAATGAAGTCACTTAGTTTACCCACAACATTATTCATGGAATAGTAAAGGAGACCATAAGGAAAAGAAAGGCATGAAATTGTTTACCCTTCTCATTATTAGTAGAAAGCGTGGATCTTACTTTAACTCTTCTGTTTTAACTGAAGTGTGCTCATAGGCTTGGTGAAGATTTCCAGATAATTGGAGCCAATAAGAGAAGCATCTCTGATATGGCTTATGGAGGCACAAATGTCAATCCATTGGCAGCAACAGGTGGTTCAACAACAGTGAGGCAGGTGAAGCTGGAAAAAGAATGTGAGCTCCGAATTGAAGCCAGTGCTGATTTGCCCCTTCGTCTTCGGCTCCTGACTGGCAGTGCTGAGATTTTTGGGACTGAAATCCCTCCTGGAATCTGGCTCAACTTCCCTCCAAGACTTAAATTTGCAGTATGATTCCATATCCATCATCTATGCAATGAAATGAATGTGCGCTCTGGAATGATTGCTTAACTGTTGACATTAATAAAAATCTTTGCTGGATGCATCTAGTAGATGCCTCAAGTTTCATTAGTATATCTTTTGCACATGGGTGTCAATTTAGGTTATGTTTGATCAACAGAACTGCGTATTGATCATACAAGGATATGTAAAATTCTTTCTAGATATTTAAATGGATTAGAAAGAGCCCAGCTAGATGGAGTAGTTTCGACTATGTGGGAGCTATTGATAATTGCAGTCAACATTTTCTTATTCTTGTTTTCCTTCTTGGTACTCATTCAATTCCACGGATTATTCCCCCTCCCTCCTAAAAGAAAAATGCTTTGGTCTTGGTAAGATCGCAACATGTGATGTGTGGTTAGGTGTATGTCACCTTTTCAAACCTGCCAAACACAAAAGCATACTGTTTGTGTATGTGTATATTTTATTGGATAAGGTAAAAGTTTACTAACTGAGTACTAAAGGTAGAGGGTTTGGCCTATTTCACCGAGTTTCGAATTGTGCACCACTGGCTCCTTGGAGATTTCTCGGGTATAAATAGATCTGCTATAAAAGGACAGGAGAAGGTACAGAAAGTGTTCTTTCTAAGAGTACTGGACATGTTGTGCAATATCAGTCAGTTGATTGAAATAGAGATGCTCGATTGAAAGAAGCACTGGACTTGTGCTGGAGTTTCCTTCGATGTTTAGAACTGAAGAAGGGTTTTGCAGAAGGAAACATTCTATTTTTGGCTATTGTTGTCGTCTGGAAATTTTGGCTTGTCGTGGGAATTAATCTGCAATCACATTGGGGTTGAAGTCCCGAGTCTTCTGCAACCTTCACAGTAACTTTTTTAATTTGAGCCAGGCAAATTGTATTAATGTTAGGCAGCACTAAGTTGGTGTTGGGACTGTTGCTTGAAAACTAGCAAAAAATTACTTAAGGTGCTAAACAAAGTTAATCAAAGAAGCATTATGTACAATATCCAATTTAAACGCGAAAACAGTGCCGGCAGTAAACAATTAGCTTTTCTCTTCTGTATAGAGTTGGCCTTGCACCTTCACACACCTTTTTTTCTCTCTCCCTAAGGTTTAACAAATACCGGCAGGAATGGTATACCAAAATATTTTTGAGCCCCTTCTTGGATTTTCCTGTTCCAGCAAAGAATCTTACTCCAGAATGGTCCTTTTGTCATAGCCCATGGTAACTAGTATGCTCAAAAAATAGGTACCACAACTGAGATGCTTAGAGACGCTCTGAGACAGTATTAGCAGTTTATGGTTGATGTTAAAATCTGCTGCTAAGTGCAACCTTAAAAGAAGCTAGATGCTTCAACAGTTGTTCTGTGGTAGGGGACATTCTCTGTGAAGAATAATTTGGATATATTTGTGGGAGGTTTTATTACTTTCGAGGTGATCTTTGGCAGACATGTAAATTTGGTTGAAGGTTTGCTTGTTTGTAGTTACAAATACGAGTAGTTGGTTGGATACTTTGTTGTACATCTTGCTACTTATTTTGACTACCTGTATAAGCTAGTTTGATGCAATATCTAGTGTTTGGTACTTCGGTGGATGTTAGAAGTCCAGTATTAGTTTGATCTCCTTATATGATTGTACATAATCCTCATAATGAGCTGACGCTTGGAGTTGAGTTGGGCCAAATTTCAAGTTCTTAGCATCAGTTGTGGGATGGGTAGTTTGTCTTATATGGTTTTGAATAATTCTCACCTTATAACTTTATGAGTTAGTTTTCGGGTTTGAGCTGGGCCCAAGGTGCTTCTATTAATAGTGGATATAGCTCGCTTCATAGAAAGAATACCTATCAACTGGGATTAGCTAAATTGACAAATAGTTCTTTGAATAGCATTCTGATTATTTTCTAACATTGGTTTGGTTATATGGCATTGTTGGAGCAATACTGAGTCCTTGAGCAAGCGGTTATGAGGATTCTGTAAGCTCCTACGAAAGATATAGGTTACGGAGATTTTGAATTGTTGTGATATGAATTGAGATAGACCAATGATGTGCAAAGGCCATTCATGCTCTGAGATAGACCAATGATGTGCAAAGACCAAATCATGCTCCTCTTGGTGTTACCTCCCAGAAAAGTGCGAGGAGGAATTGGGGAGCCTTCTCCAAGCACATATTGGTATGCAGTATGCGGGATGGCATAAGCAAGGATATCCCATTGGATTATTTTATCCCACCTTCTATTCGGAATAGTAGTCCCACCATTTTTTAGTAGAAATGGTGGGATAAAAATAATACCGAGATTAGCTAATATCTCAAAGCAAACATGGGATAAAGTTAATCCTAATTTATCCCGAGACTCTTATCCTTATCCCACATACCATACGACCCCTAAGAGTATCCTTTTTAGGTCATAGAACATCTTAACACATTCTTGAAAGTAGATAACCTTCACAAAAGAGGGAGACTCTTGCAACAGATTCTCGACACATGTGACAAATAGAAACAACCAGCCAATCATTTACTTCTTCACTGTGGAGTTGCTGAGTAGTGGCATATTTTCCTAGCTTTGGCATTGGCTAGGTAATACAAGAAAAAAGAAGGGTTTTGTGAAGTGGAAGAGAAGTAGGGTTGTAATGTCTCAACACTATTTGGGGCACTACTCCCTTTTGTATAATATGATCTCTTTGTAAAGAGAGACAGGGAGTACTTTGAATGTCAAGTTGTTGTGGTGCATAAATTTGGATAATAGCTAGTTAAGTGTCTTTGTTCTTTGGTCTACGATTAGATGCAAGTTGATTAGACAGTTTCTGGGTTTTGAGAGCTTTAGAGATGTAATATTTGTACATCGCCTTTGTATTGCAGTAAGTATTATGTGCCAAATATTTTATTTTACCGTGGGAAAAGCAATAATGCATTTACGTCTAAAGTGGTTCTTTACTTCAACGGCTGTTAAAAGTGAATCAAATTCTAGTGGAAGATGAGAATAAGAATGACCCGTCTAGATGTCTTGCTCAAGATTTTGCATCTTGTGAAAATATATATTCCTTTCTTTTGACATGTTCAATTTTTTAATCTAGGTTTTTACTTGGTACGGAGCCACAATTGAGATGGACGGTCCCACTGAAACTGATTATACAGCAGACGAGGTGTGGCCTGTTTCCCCATCTATATTTTCTTAAGTTTCTGCAATGTTTATATCAAATGGTAAACTTTGATTGAATTGAGCTATACTAAATGAATCACTAAAGGCACTTGTATTTTTTATAGACGCCGATGATAAGCTATGTGAATGTCCATGCTGTACTTGATGGACGAAGAAATCGTGCCAAAGCTTCGCCTAGTGATTCTGACACTTCTCAGGTATTATTTGGTTATTGTTCAGCGTAGAGTAAAAGTCAAAATTCAGAAGGTTCTTCTTGTCTTAATCATTTACTCTTCTACTCTTCTGTTTATGGGGTATCCAAAAACCAACTGTGTTATCTGATTTACAAAATCACTGACAAACTATGTTTACAATTGTAGGGATGTTTGCTTGTGCGTTTGGGAGAGAGATAATTATTTGCTCTCTAGTCTTGTTTATAGGATATCCAGAAACCAACTTCTTTCTTACAAAATCACTGACATACTCTTTGTATCATGGAACCTATTTCCAGTTCTAAGGGAATGTGTGTGTGAGAGAGGAAGACATATTAGAAATGTTTGGCACTGTTGATAAACATGACTTACGGCATGGCTCAAAGATGATATTATTAAGTAAATGAATGAGGAAGGTATATGAAAGCCAATTGCAAGCCAATCTAGGTCACTTTGCTAGTTTTATCTAAGGCAAAAAGTTTTGAATTCAATTCGGCTTTAAGCACAAATCATAGGTAAAGAACTAGGTTAATGAGAAAAACACAACTGAAAGGAAAGATGACACACACACACACACACACACATATATATATATTTATCTATGTATGTGTGTGTGTGTATATATATGTATGTATGTATATCCAACAATGTGTCTATTAGAAAGTGACCCTGCAAATCTGCATTAGTATATTCAACAATTTGCTCATGTCCTTGATCTTCGCAAAGTAGTCCTCTCGCTAGAAGGGTGGCCCAGTGGTTTGCGCTTGGGGCTTCCATGGTGGAGGTCTCAAGTTCGAAGCCCCTTGCCAGCAAAAGCTAGGTGTTTGCCTTTTGGGTTAAAGCCCAGTGCGGGTTACCTCTCCTCTGTGGTTTTTGAGCTATTGCCTAGGAGCGGGGGTTTACCTGTGCGCACCCAAAGGCCAAAGCATAGCGGCTGCGGGTTTCCCTTGTCATAAGGATAAAAAAGTCCTCTAGCTAGAGTATATCTTATGTATGAGAATAACTGTTTTTGAGTGAATATATCACAGAGAGTATCCAAGAATTGACCTGCTACACTTACTAGGGAGGCAGTTTCATGTAGAATCACAGTGATATACTTTAACTTGCCTGCCAACTTCCCCTAACCTGCTGAAAGTTTAACAGTTGGGCCAACATAGTATCAGTAGGTATACGGTTTTTTATTCCAGCCTCATCGAGAATATAAGTAGCATTCTTCCTTTGTGAGATGGTAATTCCTAATTTGGATTGAATAACCTTAATACCTAAGAAATACCTCAATTACCCATGTCCTTGGTCTAAAAGTGTTAAAAAATGTGTGAATCATCTGGACTGGACGAGGACAAGTCCGGAACATGCAAAAATGTAGTGTTATGTGTGAATCATCTGGACTTAGATGGATGGAGTGCGGACGATGATGATAAGTTAAAAGTAGTGAACCTATAAAAGGTGAACTTGTAGTTGGTGGAGCTCTGGGAGAAGATAAAGGAGAGATAATGACATAATCCCCTAAAGATGGGAATGAGTAACTCCTCTGTAATGTTTTGGTTGTCTCTCACTCTCTTGGACATGTGAAATCTGGTTGAGTTTGTTTCAAAAAAGGCAACATCAGCGAATGTAAGGCACCATTGGAGTTCAGGAGAGTAGTGAGTAGCACCAATATCTCTTCCACATCTTCGAGTAAAATACACAACTTAAGAGCATGAGGTGTTAACTTGTCTTTGCTAAAGTAAGATTATGGACAAGACACATGCTCCTGCAAGAGGTTGAAGAGAGAACAAAGAGGGGGGGGGGGGGGGGGGGGGGAATGGATAACTGAGGAAGGCATACATTAACAAGATAACTTGATGTGAGAACGGCATCACCAAAACTTATGGAACATGAGATTGTATAAGTACGTACGAGCTCTCGATGAGATGTCTATTTTCCCTCTCAGTGGCACCATCTTTTTGAGATATATAAGGAGCCTATGTTTGATGAATGACCCCGTAAGAGTTCATGAATTGCTTAAATGGAGAAGATAAATATCTGGTTGATTATACATACGAAATGTGTGGATAGAAATCTCAAATTTATTTTGCATTTCAGCACCAAAAATCTGAAAATAGTTCTTCTGGAACAAACATCTGAAAACCAAAGTGAAAGGAGAGTTGTCCAGTTTTCATTATATCCAAAAAAAAATAAAAAAAATACTTCACTTCAGATGATAGTAAGCGGAAATGGGTGCTCCTCTAGCAGACTGTACATTATCCTAGTTTTGATATATGTTGAGGTTTTCTACTCTAATCTTATTCTTAGCTTCTTTCTGCTAGTTAACCATACACAGAACAGAGCAGTCAGAACCGCATGTGTTTCATTGACAATCTTGACATACTTGATTTTTCAGGGCCCAAGAGTTATTGTTGTGGGACCTACAGATTCTGGCAAGAGTACTTTGTCAAGGATGCTTCTTAGTTGGGCTGCAAAACAGGGATGGAAACCTACTTTTGTGGATTTGGACATAGGTCAAGGATCGATAACTATTCCAGGCTGTGTTGCTGCTACACCAATTGAGTTGCCTATCGACCCAGTTGAAGGAATTCCACTTGAGATGCCTATGGTCTACTTCTTTGGCCATGTGAATCCTAGGTAGAAACCTTTTACCTTAACATTTATCTTCACATGGTGCTTCTTGTGCATGATAAACTCTGTCTTTGAAGAAAATTTGCTTTAGCACTTCGAGTTTGTGTTTGGCATAGTTACTAACTAGCAGATACCTATTTCCTGTTTAACAGTGCCAACATAGATCACTACAAGGTACTTGTCAAAGAGCTAGCTCAGACTCTTGAGAAGCAATTTGCTGGTAATGCTGAATCTCGAGCTTCAGGCATGGTAATAAATACAATGGGATGGATAGAGGGAGTTGGTTATGAGGTATTTTAAGCTGGACACTATATGTTTTTCAGTGGAAAAGACTGGTTAGCATTTAGAGTTTTGTGGTCACCGTTCAGTCTTCTTTTGCAGTTGCTACTCCATGCGATTGCTACGTTCAATGCCACAGTTATTCTTGTCTTGGGTCAGGTATGTTCCACTACTGACAGTGAGAAGGCATTAGATGTTATGATGTGTGATAAATTTGTAGGGAAATCCAGTCATTTGAACCAGGCTATTATAATTCTCTCAGACACTTTATTGGTTGGAACACTCTCGAGTAGGCAGTTGTCTGTTAAGTACTGTTACTTCAGCCAATCTCCATTCTCCTAGAATGAATCTCCTAGTGGTTTAGGAGCCAATCTCCATTCTCCTAGAATGAATCTCCTAGTGGTTTAGGAGGTTAGCAAGTAATGATGTATATTGTGTAAATCCAAGAAACTGGATATGGAAATAGTGAGTTGGGTTATTTTTTTAATGAAGAATGATACCACATACTTAGAACTTATTTTATCTTCAGATTGTCAACCATGCATCAATGTCTGTTACTAGGAGTAACTGATGTACCCTTTTAATTTTTCCAAAAAATAAATAAATACAGAAACTGTCTCTGTAATAATGGGTACTAAACTTGCATAAGAAGCTTTGCAGTTAATAAAGCATTCTGTTTGATAATCACACAACTTATATTTGTGTTATGCTTTTGATTGTTCTGGTTACCAGTAAAGTTTTTCACCCTGGTCATCACTATATTCAGATTGTAATGGCAACCCCCCAAGTGGGATCCAAAATTTAAATTTAATGGGTTCAACTTTTAAGATATCTTAGCATTGATTATTGAACTTGTTGTAATGTTACATTATAGGTTCTAGTCTAATATTTGTTAAGATTTCAGTAGGTTTTTATGTATACACAGTCGGAAGTTATGGGTTCAGATGACCCCGAGCCGAGACGGATACAATCCCCCACCCCCAAACCAAAAAAGACGAAAATAGAAATAATTAAATAATTGACCTCGAGAACGTGTATTGTAAATTGCTTGTTCGTAGAACTGTTTTTACAGTAAACTGCAAGAGTTGGATCTTATTCTATTACGTGGTTGTACTCTGGGCAGGAAAAACTTTGCAGCATGCTAAAAGATGTATTGAAGAATCGGCCTAACGTGGATGTGGTGAAACTTCAAAAATCTGGTGGTGTTGTATCAAGGAATGCAAAAGTAAGGCAGAAAGCAAGGGGATACAGAATACGGGTACAGATTTCCTTTGTAGATAAGTAATAAAGAGAGTTGGTCCCAGTTCATGCACTGGGACAACGCTTGCTCTTGGGGAGTGAGGTACTCTTATTTTCACCTTATCCTTGTAATGCAAAACCAAACATTTTTTCTGTCTTTGCTTCTTTCCCAGGAGTATTTTTATGGCCCTTCGAATGATCTCTCACCACATTCTAATGTGGTGAACTTCAGTGACTTGATCATCTACCGAATAGGGGGTGGGCCACAGGCTCCACGCTCAGCTTTACCTATTGGTGCAGAGCCTGCTGCAGATCCTACAAGATTGGTTCCTGTTACTATCAACCGAGACTTGCTCCATTTGGTTCTTGCTGTCTCATATGCCAAAGAGCAAGATGAAATAGTTTCCAGGTAAGCTGACTTCCTTTTGTATCCTCATCTTTGTGTTGAACAGATTGTAGGTTCTTCTGTTCTGGTTGATAGAGGTTAAGTTATGTTCAATGTTCATTAGAATCCAGAAACAAGGTTTCTCATTTGTGGATGCCACCCCATTGGTCCTTTTGTAGCTAGGGTCTCAACACTTGATGGATCTTTCTAACTCAATTATGAAGTTCTAATAGTAATATATCTAGTCTCACATTGAACAAAGATTTGTCCTTGGACTCTTGCACCTTGGAAAATGCATCTAAAACAGGAATCTAGGAGCCACAAATTTTGGATCGTTTTAAGACAATTATAATGATGTACTCTGTGGCAGACAAAATGAGAGAAGCGAGACTGCAATGGTTTGGACATGTGCAGAGAAGAAATACTGACACTCCTGTTAATAGGAGGTGCGAGGGGTTGGCTTTAGGGGTTGTGCGGAGGGGTAGAGGTAGACCGAAAATATTGAGGGGAGGTGATTAGATAGGATATGGCGTAGCTCATATCACCGAGGACGTGACCTTAGATAGAAAGGAGTGGAGGTCGTGTATTAGGATAGAAGGTTAGACGGCTAGTAGAGTAGAATGTTATCTGGCCGTGTGGTATAGTAGGTTAGTAGAGGTAGTCGTATCCTGATATATTGTGTTGTATTTATGTATCATTCATTTGATTACTTTTATTGTCTTTACTTATTATTATTTGTTTTCTATTCTAGTCATTTGGTTTCATATCTAGTTTTCTTTGCTTTTTGGGATGATACTTTGAGATGGGGTCTTTCTGAAACAGCCTCTCTACCTGTATAAGGTATTGTTAAGGTTTGTGTACACTTTTATACACAGACACACACACCCAAACCCTAAAGATCCCACTTGTGGGATTTTATTGGGTATGTTATTGTTCTTGTGCTCCCCTTGTAGGCCAATGGATATGGAAAAATGGTTAAACTAGTGACAGTGAAAGATACATTTTTCCTGTGTATATGTGCTTATTCCCCATTCTCAATTCTTCTCATAACAAAGAATCAATGTCCCCCACACATTAATGCGGTCAATTTAGAGGGAGCAAAGCCCTTGGACTGGTTTAAACCAGTGATAGGCGAAAAGCTTTAAAAAGTGCTCCAGGTCTATTAGGGCTTTAAGCTCATATCTTAGATAAAGTGTGGGCTTTTGTCTAAAAACATGCAATGAAGAAAAAATTTACAACTTATATGTAATGCTAGAACAAGTATCAAATTCATTTATAATGTTTTCCTTAACAATTAATATACATGCCTTTGTTGATAGCTGCACTACAACATAGCTTATAGTGAATCGCCCTCCATGAGCTTTTCTAGTCTTCAGGGCTTAAGCACACCTTAAATGAGCCCTTGTAAACCAGTGGAACGGTGCCATGTCTTAATTAGTATCCGTTTCCTTGGTCCTAATATCACATTTCCCACTTGCATCTTCTGGCCACTTTTTACGTGTTGGCTCTTTACTTATTACCAGATGATGCTTATAGAGATAGAGGAAACCTAGGAACTGGGATGTCTTGAGGAATGGACACTGGAGTATGCTGCCAAGTGAAAGAGGGTGGCTGACTGGACAGATTAAAGGGGGTGGTTGTCATTGTGAGCGGAGTTCCTGATGTAACATAACTTTGTCAACCATCTGTGACCTGTTTGTTTTGTTTTACCTGGACAATCAATTCATGTGATTCATTATAGGGTGGGATATGTTATTATCGCAAATAGGCATGATAGATAAGTAGCCTTGTGAAGGTGTGCATCTATCTTGGAATTTCTCCATTTCTTTAAGTGAGATGATTTTGCCTAGTTTCTCTAATAGAACCAGCTATGATATTTCCATATCCTCAGTACCGTTACTTTTTAAATTTACTATTCTTAATTTGTGAGTCGTAAATGTTAAAGAAACCCTTGTTTAATATTAAAATTGCCAGATAAATAAGTCAGCATGTAATACATGACTATATCAACTTTATCAAAATAATAAGGGGTCGTTTGGTGTGAAGGATAAAGAGAAATAATCCCGGGATAAAAATTTAGTGGGCCTTAAATGAGTGTTTTAAGTGTTTGGTTGGCAAAGGCGGGATAACTTATCCCGGGACTAATAAATAGTACCGGGATAAGTTGTCCCTTCTAATGGGTGGTATATTAATTCCAGGATAAGTTATCCCGTGATAAAAATGGTCAATGACAATAATATCCTTTTACACCCTTTTTATACCTTACTTTGTATATTTACATTATTTTTAATACAATATATAATAATATTCAAAACTTTTCCTCCTTTTTATAATACTAATTCATATTTTCTATTAAAAAATTATACGATAATTATTATGTTTTTTATATTTTAATTTTTCATAAATCCTTTTTTACTTAAACAAACTTAAAAATGCAAGTTCTATTTGTAAATTAAGTTTTTTTAAAAAAATTATTTTAAATGCATATGATATTATTATGAAAATGTACACGTAAACATATTTAAGCTAAATAAGATGAGAGATTTATTTTAAAAACGAATATTGAATAACTAAAATTAGCAAACAAAATACATTAAAAACTAATAAAGTGAAGGGTATTTTTGTAAACAAGCATAATATTCTTAAAAAATTTTCAACAAACCAAACACTCAATAAAATATAACCTCAACATAACTTATTCCATCATTACTAATCCCAACATAATTTATCCTATCATAACTTATGTTCAAACCAAACGACCCCTAATAGTAATAACACTAGACTAACATTAAATTTTATAACAAATAATACACTCCTTAGGCTGTTCTGAAAAGGTAACTATAAATTTACAGAACAAGAACTGAGGAGTTAATGCTTTCATGGGACCATTCCCCACACTCCTCTCTGCGTAAATCTTAATTCATGTATTACCAAATCTCATAGAACTTTCAGTCTCGGAATGAAATTGTTATGAAATCAAGAGTTGTGTGCAGCTGTGTTAGGAGCCTCAGTTTCATCCCTTAGTGATGTAGCCTGGAAATTTGGCATTTTTTCTCTCTATTCATTTTTGGCTCTTTTAACAGTTGTCATATTCTTTCATTCTTTTTATCTTAAACACTTGCTGCTTTTATTCCCATGTCAGTAATGTTGCTGGATTCATCTATGTAACGGACATAGACTTACACAGGTTTGTACTCAAATAGTCTTCTTATTAGACAATCAAGTTTCCGGTTCTAAAATGCCAGTATGATCTTATCTTCATCTCCATTTCCAGGAAAAAGATTACATACCTTGCACCATGTGCTGGGGAACTTCCTAGCAAATACCTAATTGTGGGGACCTTAACATGGATCGAAAACTGAAGGTGTACAAGCGCAGTAGCCAGTCTTTTTTGGGGGGTTTTGACCTTTGTGTGCCTTCCGTAGAGTGAGGGACAGCACAGAATTGCCGACTAAGCTTTTGGCGTTGAAGAAACTAGTGTACCATAGGGGTGATTGTGAGGCTGTATGGAGAGAAATTCAGTTGTACTCATCTTTTATACTGCTAAATGATAATTTCAATCGTCTTTTGGCATCATTGGAGTTGCCAGAAAACATTTTGACATCCCTCAGTTTCTGGAATAGCAATGTTATCCTTGCTTTCAACAAATACTCCCCCCCCCCCTCCCCAAACAACCTCTCGAGAAGCGTTGTGCGACTTTATTGAGCTGTCGTAGGGTGGCCTCGATGATTTTGGTGAATGGAAATCATCACCATGTTGGACTTTCTATTTGCTTATAGCTGTCAATAACGGCTAGGCTCGTTGGGCCATGTTGGACTATGTTGAACTTTCATATGTTATGAAGTGACATGACAAACAGAGTAGGAATATGGTAAATATATTTTTGGGAGTGTTAAATGCATGGATTGTATTGTATTGAATTTGGGGGTTCTAAAATTGGCTGGGAAATAGATTATTATCCAATCTGTTCAATTCATATTAAATTTTTTATTTATTTATTTATTAATAATTTATTTAAAATACCTGAAAATTGACAAAAATAGGCGTAATTTTTTCCCTTCATATGATTGAATTAGCTATTTAATACTATATTAGCTTTCCAAATCATTTTGTTTGAAATTTTCACTTAATTTTAAGTCATATTGTTTCTTATTTTATGTGGGCCTCAAAAATAATCTTTTATGTTTTTAAACATTAAATAGAAGACATGTATATTGTACAACTTTGATTTAAAATTGTGTATAAAGGTTTTTTTTTTTTTAAAAAAAAAAATAGTGTTCCAAAATGTGTTTATGACGCAAGCTCTAAAGTGAGTTATGACAAAAAAAAAATAGTGATTTGGGAGACAATTATGTCATGAGAAATTGATTTTCAAATTAATTTCAATTTGTTAATGACTTTTAAAATTAAACAAGAATGAGAAATTAATTGAAGTATCTTGTCTTAAATGTTGTGTATACCTCTTCTTTAATACTAATAAGTATGTTCGATTATTATGCTTAATTATTTGTAGCTTTTAATCCAAAGTCATATTTTGTTGAAAGAAAATTTTCAATATTCTTAAGAACATTTATTGCTTTCTTTCTTTTTAGTGAATTGAATTTGTCATATAAAAAAATTTAAAAGAATAAAATTAAAAAAGATAGCTTCGATACATAAAGAATAAAATGGATAAAAAAAATATACATTGAAAATATCATCAATAAATGAGTACTAGATGAATGACGCTTCATTAAATGGTTATGCAGTATTCTTTATAAAATCAACACATGTATTTAAGTAAACTGTGATAGATCGTTTATTTTTGTAGGTTTAGACGAAATGCAATCGTCTTGACCTCGACAAAATAATTCGTCAGACAACAATTCATATTGATCATTCACATAAACTTGAATTTATTATTCTTTTATATATAACTATTTACTAACATATTTATATAATAATATTATTATTGTATTACAAATCATAATTTTTATGACACAATATACACGTGCATGCACTTAAAAAGTATTTTAATAAATGTGAAAACTACTAACAAAAATAAAGTTTGCTATATCATTTTAAATATTGGTCTAGACACAAAAGACCTTCCTTATGGATATGAATTTAATAATAACTTTGCTAATTTTAGTGACTCTTTTATTCAAAAAATTTTTTTAATGAAGATTAATTTACAAATTATTCTTGAAAGTAGAAAAGGTAAATAAAGCCTTAACCTTTATAGAAATTATAAAGCAATTAGATGATTTTTTTTCTTTTTATTTAGATTTTAATAAATAGAATTATTAATAAAATTATTAATGTGTGAGTAAACTGATCCGAACATCATTATTCTTAAAAAGAAAAACTTAATACATGCTTGGTCACCTTGGCTAATACACACAATTTCACTAGAAATCTTTAACATATCAATTTTTTTTCTCAATTGCATGTAAATATATTTTACTTTGATGGACATGTTTTTATTTTTTATTTTTTCAAATAGGTGCATCTCAAGTGCCAATGAGATCATGACACGTTTATTAACTTAAATCAAAATTCCACGCAGTTTCAGCATTTTTCTCGCTTCCACGATAAATTCACCTACTTATGCCATATAAAAACCACTAAAAGGTTCATGTTTCATTACCCTGATGATATAACAAAATAAAAGTTTCTCCTATCTCGTATGATAAAACAAAGAGAAAATCAGAAATGTCACAAAATCCCCTACTCTTCGGGGGTGCCCTTAGCGTCAAGGAACATGTACTAGGGTGTATGTGCGGCTCGTTTAGATCATGAACAACAACAACAACAACAACATTACCTCAATGCCTCAAAGGCTCCCGCCCATTGCGGGTAAGGGGGGTCGGATGTACGCAGCCTAATCCCTATGTTTAAAAATATAGCGCGACTGCTTCCATATGACCCATGATGAGCGTCAAAATGCTACTTCACAATCAAAAGAAGCGCAGACAGTTTAAAGAGTCATTGCACTGACTAACTCGTTTAGATCATGAGCTGGCACAAAAATAAGAAAATGACTTTTACAATATTAATGATCAGTACCGATGAATGGAATAAAATGGAAAAAGAAACTCCTTTAAAAATTATAATTACGCCTCTTCTCTTAATTGTTCCCACCAACATGGCATGTAACCATTTGAAAAATCTTCTAATTAATAATTTTCATGTTGAAAATTCTTTCTAACTACCAAGATAATAACTTAATTGATATTTAGGGATGAAAAGGCTCAATTAATAAAAATAACATCAACTTTTTTTTTTCTTATAATAAATGAGACTCAAGTACATGATTGTTAAAAAATGGAAAGATGATGTTTCTTACATTAATATTGATGGGTCTAAAACAATAACTATAATCACAATCAAGATCTTAAATACTTTTCAAGATTTTGACTTTCATGATGCTAATTAATGAATTTACTTTCAATATATTTTCTTTCTTCATATTTTAAATTTTTTTTGTAATGTATATATTTAAAAAAATTGTGCTTATTTATGGCCTAGTTAAGAAAGGTAATCAAAATATATGGTGAGATTAGACCTAAAACTGTTATTTTATTTATAATAGAGAAAAAAAAAGATAAAAAAATGACACTAATATAATGCATGAAAGTCATCCAATTACAAGGATAAGATTATAATCTCAAAGTAGGATTGTTTTATTTGTAATTGATTGAATTTTTAATTATGAGATTAATAATTCCATATTATTTTTAGGGAAAAGAGTTTGATATATGGGGTTAGACTATCCTTGTTATATGGGATAAAACGTTGACAATCAAGAACTCGCATGTCTAAAAAGATGAATGTGTGAAAATCTATGAGTGACAAAACTAGGAATAAGTCTGTTTAGAAAAGGTGAGAGTGTCCCATGTGGCAGGCAAGATGAGGGAAGCGAGATAGAGATGGTTTAAACATGTGTAGAAGAGGTATGTCGATGCTCCATTTAGTAGGTGTGAGAGGTTGGACTTAGGGGTTATACAGAGGGTTAAGAGTTAGGGGCGGAGCTGCATTCGTTCGAGGGTGGTCAGATGAACATCTTTCGCCGAAAAACTTTTTTGAATATATATATTAAATATAAATATTTTGATATACATTCATTTGAACAACCTTGATACAAAAATAATCCATCCATGTTCTAAAAATTATGAATATTCTTGACAAAAATGCTGGTTTCGCTACTGACAAGAGTAGATTGAAAAAATATTAGAGAGAGGTGATCTATTGCAATTTTATATTACCGAGGATATGATCTTACATAGAATGAATAAAGATTGCATACTAGGGTAAATAATTAGTGGAGATAAAATATTATCGTGCTTTGTGACGGTTGATGATTTATAATAAGACTAGTCACACTATTATAATTGTGTTGTTATTGCTCTTCGATTATCACATTATTTTGCTATTATTATTCTCCTCTTTGTTTTAGCCACTATACTATATTTATTGTTTTTTCTTCTTTTACTTGGGCTGATACATTTAAGTTGAGGGACTTTCGAAAACATTGTCTCTATGTTCATGAAGTAGTGGTACACTACTCTATTCTCTCCAAACTCAACTATGTGGAATTTCATCGGTTTTACTGTTGTTGGGAAAAGAGTTTGATATACCTCTCAACTTTGTCATTTGAATTTAATGTATCCCTCATTGTAAAAGTGACTCACATATCCCTGTTATTATAAAAAAAATTGGTCATATATACCGTTTTTATCCCAAAGAAATAATTTTTAATTAAAAAAAATAAATCATGTAAGGGTATATACAATCCCTCTCTCTAGGTACACAATCCTTCTCTCATGTGATCTTTTTTTCTTTGATTTCTTCGATTATTATTATTATTATTTGAGTTCCTTATTTTGATTTCACTTTTTCTTTATTCTTTAATGTAAAAATATGAAGAATTAAAAAAAAGTGTGAATAAAAAAAGATTAAAAAAATAAGATAAAATGTAAAATAACTTTTTTCGATTATATTGTAGTCTATTTATTTTTTGCTGTAGATTTTTTTTAGAGCATCTATGATAAATTTTATAAAAAAATTAGTAAAATTTCAATTTGACCATCAAAATGATAAATTCAAATTTGCCGTTGAATCAAAGTCAAACGAAATGTTTCTACACGGACTCTATAAATTTTATAAACAATAATTTTTTCACCTCTACTTAAAATAAATAAACTATATATTAGCCATTTATGTTAGGGGTAAATAAAAGTGAAAATAATTAATTACACTTTTCCTCTTTTAAAAGTATTTTCTCTCATTTTCTTTTCTAAAAATACCAATATTTTTTTTGGATAAATAAATTTAAATCAAACTCACCATTTAATTTAATGAACCAAATTTTGAATATATATAACTTTTTTGTTAACCAAACAAGCCCTTAAATAGTACAACTCCGACCGCCGAGCGCCGTTATTTCATCAAATAATCATCGGATTCTCAGTAGAGAGAGAAAGTGTATGTATAGGTAGAGAGAGAAACAAATGGAGTGTTGATTTTTAGAGAGAGAAAGTGTATGTATTGGTAGAGAGAGGGAGAGAGAATTTATCGGAAAATTTCTGCATTTGAATCGGAGGATCTGAAATTAGGGTTTCTAATTGCAATCGTATAGAATTGAATTTGGATTTTTCAGGTATATGGACTTAGATTCTTCAATGTTGTCCGAATCCGATCAGGATCCGAGGGTTCAGAATAACGGTCCAGCGTCGGTGAACCAGTCATCATCCGCCGGAGAATCGACTCTTCCGGTTGAGGCTACTGGTGGTGGTGGTGGTGCTACTCCGGTGGTTGGGCCGAGGTGTGCTCCGACTTATACGGTGGTGCAGTCTGTTATAGAAAAGAAGGAAGATGGTCCAGGACCGAGGTGTGGGCATACATTAACAGCGGTTCCACCAGTTGGTGAGGAGGGTAGTCCGAATTATATTGGTCCTAGGTTAATTCTATTTGGTGGTGCTACTGCGCTTGAGGGGAATTCCGCTGCTGCTGCAGCACCTTCTTCTCCTGGAGGTGCTGGAATTCGTAAGTTTGCTTCATCCAATACCTGATTTTTTTTTGTTGATTCCTTGTTGAACTTGAGGTGCTGGGTTTTTGAGTTGATTGGGACTTTTAGATGGGGTGGTCACACTGGTGGAATTCGTAAGTTTTCTCATTGAAAAATGGATTTTTTGTTGATTCCTTGTTGAAATTTGAGATGCTGGGTGTTTGAGTTGATTGGGACTTTTAGATGGCGTGGTCACACTGGAAATCATAAGTTTCCTCATAGGAAAATGGATCTTTTTTTGATTCCTTATTGAATTTGAGATGCTAGATTTTTGAGTTGATTGGGACTTTTAGATGAGGTGCTCACACTGGAATTTGTAAGTGTCGTCATTGGAAAATGGATTTTTCTTGATTCCTAATTGAATTTGAGATGCTAGGTTTTTGAGTTGATTGGGACTTTTAGATGAAGTGTTCACACTGGAATTTGTAAGTGTCCTCATAGGAAAATGGATTTTTCTTGATTCCTTATTGAATTTGAGATGCTAGTTTTTTCAGTTGATGGGAACTTTTAGATGAGGGTGGTCACACCATTCATCATTTCTCTGTCTTAGGGGTTAAGACAGATGTTCTCCATCTTCTTAGCGACTCTTGATTGAATTGCTTATCTATTTTTTTGTATTGAGCTGCATATTCAGCTTGACCAGAGAATCCCTACACAAAATTATAGATGTTTTATGGTATTCTATTAAAAAGTTAAATATTAACGTGTGTTGTTGCTTTGAGAGTCAAGTTTCAAAACTTGCTCAAGCTCATTCTAGTCTGGTTCACAACTTGCTTTGTTTTCTATTTGAGGCTGTAGATGCATTATGTGCACATTTCTTATATAGAGTATACATAAGTGAGTTTTACATGGACAACGTTTTACAGTAGGAAATAGGAAATGTGAATCCTTTTTGGATCATTTTCAGTTTTTGGCTCGAAATATTGTACATGTAACAACATAAGGTTTATGGATGGTGTTTTGGTTCTATTGTTACAACAAAGGTTGATACAATGCAACTATAGTGTTTCAATAATATCTTTGGTTATTAAAGGTTGATGACGGTGTCTTATTGTTGACTGAAACATGTGAGATGAGTAAGAGTTGAGATATTTGTAGAAGAAGTGACTGCTGTTCATAAATGGAAGTTTATTGGAAAAGTCAATTTTTATGATTCAAAGTAACGAGAGAATTGAAAAGGATTTAAGCAAAGAACATTTTCCCTGCATTTCCTGAAGAGAATTTCAGCCATGCCAAATACTGACACCCTTATTGGCTGTTATCTCGAAGAACCTTCAGGGAACACAAGAAGAGGAGGCTTCTTTGGAGCTAGTTCTGTTTACCATATAAAGAGTGGAATCCTGTTAATCTAGAATAATCAGTTGATACTTGATAGAGGGGTTCTGTCATTCCTCTTAAGTGGAGAAGCATGCCTTTTGATTGCTAGTAAAACTGAAATAGGGACATTTTTAAGTTATACTAACAATTTAGCTTTCCATCTGATTCCAGGCTTAGCAGGGGCTACTGCTGATGTGCACTGTTATGATGTTTTGACAAATAAATGGTCTAGGTATGTCTTGATTGTGAGTCCGTAATCTGCTACATTCACTTTTGTGCTTTCCACAGAAAGGTTGAAATGTGGTTCTGTTTCTTGATGAAATCATAGAATCACACCAATTGGAGAGCCACCGACGCCGAGAGCTGCTCATGTTGCTACGGCTGTTGGAACTATGGTTGTCATTCAGGTTTGTAATAACTGACATCATGTTGTTTTCCTTGTGCTTGATCGTCTGCTTCATCAAGTTTAAGATGCTTATTCTGATCCATGCCAGGGTGGAATTGGTCCTGCTGGTTTGTCAGCTGAGGATCTTCACGTTCTGGATCTTACACAACAACACCGACCCAGATGGCACAGGTCATCACTTGAAATAACTGTAGTTGTCATTGAACTTATATGCTACTGAATTGTGAACATGTATTAAATACTGACAAACTTGTGTTTCAGCTACTGAAATAATTTTTTTCACTTTAGGGTTGTGGTCCAAGGACCTGGTCCAGGGCCTCGTTATGGACATGTCATGGCTTTGGTAGGGCAAAGATATCTCATGGCAATTGGTGGAAATGACGGTTAGTCTAATAAAGAGGCTTCGTCCTTGTAAACAATGATATCAGTCAGAATCTTAACATGGTCCAATGTTTTCAGGAAAACGACCTCTAGCAGATGTTTGGGCTTTGGACACTGCTGCAAAGCCATACGAATGGCGAAAATTGGAACCAGAGGGGGAAGGTCCTCCTCCTTGCATGTAAATTTCATGTTCTCTCTCTCTCTCTCCCTCTCCCTCTCTCTCTTCATGACTGCACTTTATTTTACTGGTTGCCTCATTGCAAGCATTGTTTCGATTGTGTTGTGCTTTGCATGGTGGAAAATCTCAATATTATGTCTATTTGGAACTGTAACTTATCACTTTACAAATAATAAAGTGACATGAGAATGTAACCAATGGTGACGAACGTCATTAATGGATTGATTAACTTACATAGTGTATCTATATGATTGTTGATTTTAAGAATGTATTACTCTATTTCCTTCGCGGGTATCCACTTTTCTAGTCTAATGCTATGCAACAATATTGATCAGAATGAGAAGTGCATTCAGTTCATTTAAGGTACACTAACTACCAATGGCACTGCACTTGAGTGTGTCATCTACACTCGAGTGCAGTGTCATTGGCAGTTAGTGTACCTTAAATGAACTGAATGCACTTCTCATTCTGATCAATATTGTTGCGTAGCATTCGAACAGTAAGGAGTCCAAGTCTGAAGGCTGGGCTTCCAAATTTGCAAGAAAATTTTGTGTGGTGTGATGTAGTTTAACTACTGCACCTGCAATGGGCCAATTGTTTTCTTAATGGTCTGGCTGTTTCCAGGTTTCTCCTTTTGTTGTTGTTGTTTTTCGTCTTTTGTGTGGAGAATCATGTTGCGTCATGCTAGAATGAGGTTCCAAGTCTGAAGGCTGGGCTTCCAAAAATTGCAAGAGAAATTTAATGTGGTATTATGTAGTTCCAGATTCAATGAGCTGACGCGCAAACACGGTTTTTCTTATTTTAGCTAGGGGTATGAAATATGTAGGTTGGAATGGATTGGGTAGGTCAAAATGTAAAACAACAACAACAACATTACCCCAATGCCTCAAAGGCTCCCGCCCATTGCAGGGTAAGGGGGGGTCGGATGTACGCAGCCTGACCCCTATGTTTAAAAACATAGCGTGACTGTTTCCAATGGGTAGGTCAAAATGTGTTAGTTAATAAATGGTTGGGCTGAAATCAGCCTAAAGGTTTCTTGGGTTGGAATGGGCGAAAAATGGGGTGGGTCATGACCAGCTCAACTCGACACAATATTTAAGGGTTTTTGAATGCTAATTAGAAAGAATGCTCTATAAAAACAATGTTTTTCTATTAAATGGATTTTAAGTTATCATCCTAATTTTGTGTGTTATCATTTTGAACAAAGCATTATGGCAAATATGAGCACTATTACACCCAAGAAACATCCAAATTTACCTTCTTCTATTGGAAACAATTTATAGTTACACCCATTTCTATTTTCGGGTCACTAATATTCTTGTTATTAGCATATTGTCTCGTATTAGTCTTAATTCAGGCAAAGCTTTGACATGAAATATAGGAAGCTATTATCTGGGTCAAAATGTTAACATAATAAATTTCAAAAATCAAAATATTTCAAAGAGAGATCTTTATCCATATACTTCTACTTTTGTTCTAAAATCAACCTTCTTTATATTTCATTCAATTTTATTTTAAAACTTTTGGAAGTATTGAAAACTTATTATGTAATTAAACTGTGGTTATTGTTTGCACTATTTGGCAAATGTGTTAGTTTTATGCTGTGAAAACTGCATAGCGTCAAACTTAGGAGATACATGGTACAAGGAAAGTGAACACAGAAAAAAAAATCAAAGTAAAACTCAAACAATAGCGCAAATTAAAGTAAATCTTACAAATGGGTTATGATTGGGTGACAAGATCAATTTAAAAATAGGATATGTTGGGCAGGCTAAAATTAGCCCAATACAAAAGTATCTTGTGTCCAACCCATAGGGATGTTGGGTTTGTATGCAGGCCATCAATTTTTGGGCCATGTTTTGACACCCCTAGATTTAGCTATAGAACAGTGCAATGATTTGGGAAACTAATACTTCACATTCCACGAGGTTCATTTGAACTCTGACAACCCTGTCCTATCAGTACTTGGTTGATTGATGCAGTCTTGTACTCCCTCCCTTTACCTGTTAAGTATCTCTTTGATTAAAAAACCCATACTAGAGAGATGACAAATCTTTATTAACAACAACTGAAAGTGATCTGTTATTGTTGGTATCTCCAAACCTGATATGTAGAGCTTCTTTATTCTCCCCCTTACTTCGGGAGGGATGTGGGGACTTGGCTGGGGGTGAAGCTTGCAGTATAGATTAAACTTAAGTAGGAAAACCTAAATCAGCTACATGTACTGTGGATATAAATAAACATTAGGAATACATTTCAAACTTGCTTTGTTATTTTATTTTATTTTTTTTAATAGTATATTCTAGACAGTGTTATTAACAATAATATATTAGAGTTGCTTCTGCTTTATTGCATCATGCTTGCCTGCGTGCCTACAGAATGTTCGCCAAAGAAATAGGAAATGCCTTCTTTCCTTGTTTGGAAGATGGGCTTAACAAGTAGGGTCTAGTGACATACTACCAGATAAGTTGTCAATTCTGTGAGGAAATCCCTTCTTGTTTGGTATTTCCATTTGAATTTTCTTTCCCTTCTTGTTTGGTATTTCCATTTGAATTTTCTTTGTGGATTATCATGAGTTTCCTTCCATAAGATCAATGCTGAAATGAATTTTTGCAATCCTGATCTGTACCAACCAATGGAAAATATATGGAAATGAATATCAGCTCGTGATATTTGGCTAGGTACGCAACTGCAAGTGCACGGTCTGATGGTCTTCTTCTGCTTTGTGGAGGAAGGGATGCCAATAGTGTGGTGAGTGAATCATGTTCTGTTGCAATAAAAAAAAATGTTTCTTATGCTGATAATTATTCTTTATTGTCTTAAAAGCACATTCACTTTGGAACGCTATGTCACCATGAAGTTTACCCTTTTCTTGAAGAGGAATAAAATTCCTCTTTGCTTCAATTCCACCACCTCCATTACCTCTTCTATATTCATGATTACTCACAGAATTTCTCTTTTTTACTTTCACTTGCACATTTAGCCCAGCAACTTGATGGCTAAGTTGCTCGGACTCTCCAAAAATGTTGCCGCACCCGTGTCGAATCCTTCAAAAATACACTATTTCTGGAGGATTCAACACACACCTGTCGGCATTTCTGAAGAGTCCAAGCAGCATAACTTGATGGTACATGATTCCCTGCTATGTTACTAAGTTTGTAAGATGTTGCCAGTCATCTTCATGGACAAATAGTGGCGAAATATAGTTGTTCACGCTCCCCAGTTTTCTATTATTTCTTCCTTTTCATATGTGTGGAAAATATATTGTATATGTTAGCTTTTTCCCTTATCCATTCAAGTGCAGGTCTGATTTTTTTTTTCCTTGGGTCAAGCACTTGAACAATATTTCTGTTAATGATTGTAAGTTAGACCTGAAACCAGTACCTCTTGCATGCTCTAAATAACATGTTCAATTGTGTATAGAGTCCACAGTTTAAGCTGTCAGAATGGGCCTTTTTGTTTATTTGTTGTAGGTTAGCAACAATTATGAATTGCCACACTTACTCATGTTTTAGATCATGTCTGATCTTCGTTGATCCCTTGTGTTCCATTGTCTTGTCATCTCGTTCTCCCAGTGTCTCTCTCCTGATAAGTGAGAACCGCCAAGTCTGGCTTACCAATTTGCAGCACCAGTTCGTAGATGATTTGATGTCTAACTTTGAGTTTTATTAAACAAACGTAAACGTTAAGAAGCTTCTTGAGGGGTTTGGATCTGATTTGCAGTTAATTTGTACCATGGATGTTGGGACTTGGATTTAAGCATATGGGTTCTTGCGTGATTGTTGTACTTATCATTTTCTTTTGTCTTGTTTGGTTCACAGCCACTAGCAAGTGCATATGGACTGGCGAAACATAGAGATGGGCGTTGGGAATGGGCCATTGCTCCTGGTGTGTCGCCATCTCCTAGATATCAGCATGCCGCGGTAAGTGGTTCTGATGACTCAATCAATCCTCACAAATTGTAAGGTGTTTATTAGTTGTATTCTGGTATTTTAGGTTTTTGTTAATGCTCGGCTCCATGTTTCTGGAGGGGCTCTTGGTGGTGGACGCATGGTAGAGGACTCCTCCAGTATAGCCGGTACTTTTTGATGATGTTCTGTCAATCTCTTATGGACAATGCTTGAATTTTTAAATCTCTTGTTATATTACTACTTTTATTATTATTTTTAAATGTTAATCCCTGATAATCATGCATATTTCTTTCTTTCTTTCCTTTAACTTTTGTCTGGTTGCAGTACTTGATACTGCTGCGGGAGTGTGGTGTGACACAAAATCTGTTGTCACCAGTCCTAGGACAGGTAGATACAGTGCAGATGCAGCTGGGGGAGATGCTGCAGTTGAATTGACCAGACGTTGTAGGCATGCGGCTGCCGCTGTTGGTGACTTGGTATTTATCTATGGTGGTTTACGTGGAGGTAATGCTACAATATGGACATCTTGGTTGCTTCTAATTTGATATATTAAGATGACAACTATTTTCACTTTTTTGAGTATGATCTGAAGATATTACTTACTTTTTTTTTTTAAAAAAAGGATAATTGAAGACATTAAATTCTATATTCTTACTTCCTGTTGAGGATGTGCTGCTTGGTGTATGTGTTTATAAGTAGCCCAGCTAATTCCCGATCTAAGTTACTTGTAAAGTGAAATATAGATAGAAAATGGAAGTTTTTTAAAAGCTCGAGCAACGTCTCCTGTATATTTCTCGGTAGATATTTTTTTAAAAAATCTATCCCCAGTTTCACTGATTATGGATACCATTTGTAAGGTAACTGCCTACTTTTCTTATGTTTCACTTTCTAATAGGTGGGTTCTTTGTCTTTCATAGGTTCATTGTGTAATTTGTTGCTGTGCGTATACTGCAAGCCAAGCGATGCTGATATAACTAAAACTAAATGCTGCTGTTTAAATATTTAATTGTTTAGAGGAGCACAATTTATATGCACTTCTACATTGACTTGCAATACACTCCCTTATGTGTGGGCTGTGGCTTGATTCTTTTTCTTTGGCAAAGCACTCTGAAATTCTCTCTGATGACGGGTAGCAATGTGGACCACATAGAATTGTGTGACTGTCTCATATATTTATCTGCAACAGGAATTAATGTTTTAGCTCGTCTATATTTAAGTTATTAAGATATTAAGACGGAATGATTCTTAGCAATGTAAAAAGGTCTAGTCTTGGTTGGCCAAATTTTGCCAGGTGGAGTTGCAACTAGAATGAATGCTCTTTGTTTTGCACCTAATAGTTAGCTCTCCCCATTGAAGGATTTTAAATTGGTGCCATAGGCCAACAAGAATCTCTTCTTGTTTAAGAGAATGAGATGGACTCTTTATCTGTTCTAGTGAAAGATATGCCTCTAAAATGCTGAGATCACATGCTTTGTTTTCTATGTTGCTGGATATTTTTCCATGTGAATGCAATGATCCCAAAGTTATGTTTATAGCTATGTTGCTGGAAAAGGTTTAAAAAAGCGGGCTGGCGCAGTAGATTGAGCTGCAACTAAGAGCACCTCCTTTTGTTCACATCATAACATCGTCTCAATCAGAATTAGCTTACATTGATAACTGATTGCTCTATATGCAAGCTATTGAAGGCTTACCTGGTTAAAAAAAAAGAAAGCAAAATATATTCCCTTTTTGTCTTAATGGGCAGAGTTCTGCGGTACCTATGCTAGTGGAGGTAGGAGATACTTGGTGGAGTAGTTGATGTCTGCGCAAGCTTGTGTGGACACTCCTGTCATGAGAAAACACATAAATTCTTACCAATAATGTGCACTTCAATGATGAGTTTGAGATCAAACATAAACTCCTGTCATGAGAAGAAACATAAACTCTTACCAATAATGTGCACTTCAATGATGAGTTTGAGATCAAACTCCTCTTGTTTTTCAATGGAACATGTGCCTTTGGATATTTGATTGAACTTACCACAAAGGTATTGGAGATGTAAAATAGAAGCTTTGATCAATTATTAAAACAATAGTTAGCTGATCTCAGATGAGAGTCGTTTGTTGAGTTGTTATTATTCTTCAAATCATGGAACTGTTGACTTTCCAAATCGTAGGTACCAAAATACTGCCAGATTCCTAAATCTTAGTTAATCTCCTAGCTTGTACCTCTTTCCAAGTGCTGTAATGACATTGTTCAGTTTCAGCCAAGAAAGCTGCATCAAATTTTTGATAGAGTTTGATCCTTCTCTTCCCCTAAGGCTGAAAGTATTGTTGTGGAGTATACTTGCTTAAAGTACTGTAATGAATTATGTGCCCGGGTGAGATTATTATGGACTCATGCCTTCAAAACATTCATTGAACTTATTCCAAATGAACTGTTGGAATCTTGGATATGTAACTGTTGAGGCTGAAGTAATAAATTATCTGATCTCAGATTAAGATCCTTAGTTTTCTCATTCTAAGTTATGCAATTATTGACTTTCCAAATTATAGGTACCAAAATACTATTAGCTGCGTGAATCTCAGCAAATCTCGTAGCTCTTATATCTTTATGAGTACCGTAAAAAGATCAGACTTCATCACATAAATTTTAGGATTTGGGAGGTATGGAACTGAGTGCAGATACAGTTACTGGGAAACAACCAATAAAGTGTATCATGACAGATGAAGTATGTATCTCAATTATCTTTTCAGAAAAAAAAAGGCATATATCTTGATTGATTGAGTAACCAAATACCCAATCAATATATACTTTCCATTCATAGATGAAGGCAAAGCACCCAAGGTAAGTTGACTGGATTTCAGCGTGGATTCCACCCCCACCCCAATGTCATGTTGAAATGGGTGTCGCAGGAATTTTGATAAGTCCGAGCAACTTAGTTTTGCAAATAGGATTGATCTCTACTAATAAAAAAATATTGTGTGATGAAACATACTTGCTTAACAAATAGTTAATTATGTACATTGGTGCAGTTATTCAGGTAATTTCCTGGTTTATGCCGCAAACTTGCTTCTGGCATTGAGAAATGGCTGGTGTTTTGGAATCTCTATGTGTAGGTTATATTTTTGTAATACTAAGACAGCATCTGAGTTGGTCTTTTTGCTGCAGGGGTACTGCTAGATGACTTGCTTGTTGCTGAAGACTTGGCTGCTGCTGAGACTACTAGTGCAGCTTCACATGCAGCCGCTGCAGCTGCAGCATCTAATATACAAGATGGGAGGGTTACAGGAAGGTATGGTTTTGGTGATGAAAGAACAAGGCAAACCGTTCCAGAGGAAGTTAATGATGGTTCTGTTATATTGGGAAGTCCTGTTGCTCCTCCTGTAAATGGTGATATGTTTACCGATATAAGCACTGAAAATGCTGTGCTTCAAGGAAGTCGGTGAGTTTCCAGTTGCATAAGAATGACAATAACTGCTGTTTATTTTTTGAATTCCATTTCCCATGGTTTCATTTGCAGGAAACTTGGCAAAGGTGTTGAATACCTTGTGGAGGCCTCTGCAGCAGAAGCAGAGGCCATTACTGCTGCACTAGCAGCTGCCAAAGCTCGACAACAAGGTAATGGTGAAGTTGAACTTCCGGATAGGGATCGGGGAGCGGAGGCAACACCTAGTGGTGAAGGGGAATCTACCTTGATCAAACCTGATACAAATAATTCTACCCCAACTGGAGTTAGACTGCATCACCGTGCTGTTAGTCCGATGCCTAATAATATGCTCTCCTATCAGATTAAATTTGTACATAAACTGATTGAATGTATTTAATGCACCTGTAGGTGGTTGTAGCTGCAGAAACTGGGGGTGCCCTAGGTGGCATGGTGCGTCAACTTTCAATTGATCAATTTGAAAATGAAGGCAGGCGAGTAAGTTATGGAACCCCAGAAAATGCGACAGCAGCAAGAAAACTTTTGGATAGACAAATGTCCGTTAACAGTGTTCCCAAAAAGGTATGATGACTTAGCTTATGTGGTTCAACTAATATTGATTAGCAATGGGAATTATGGCATTAGCTTGAGACGTCTACTGGGTCATTCCGACAAATTTGTACTCTCCAGTTTCCATCACCCTAGTTCCACACTCTAATTTTACTAGTTTTGCACCTTGTTGTCAAAGGTCTATTTATTGCACACTTAAGCCTTGAAGCTCAGAAAAGCACACGGATGGTGCTTTGATTGCTTTAAGTTGTGCTTAAATGTAGGCAAGGCACTAATGTATATGCCTCATTGCCCATGTCTGTTTTGAATCGTCCGGCGGCAAAGAGATGTATCAATTGTGCTGGAAAACATTATGACTGAATTTGTTACCTTTTTCTTGTATTATAGACACTTCTTTCCCCTTAATTGTGCCCTTCTTTTACTATTAAAACCTGCACTTTAACTGTTTGTGCAAGCCCCAATAGTTGTGGAGTGCTTTTTAAAGTTTTTCATCTTTTACAACACTAGTTTTCTGCGGCCAGTGTTTTGGAATGGCAGAAGGTGACAAGGGACTGCCTTGCCACGCGGTGAGGCGCTCGCCTTTTTGAAGTGAAATTCTAATTAATATTACAACAACATACCCAGTGAAATACCACAAGTGCTAATTAATATTAAAAAAATTAAATTATTTAATCGCTTATATAAATAACCAAAATATCGATAGTAATAAAACATTTTAAGCAAAAACTAAAAGTAGATAGTAGATTATAGTCTAGAACTTGAATGGACTTAATATCCTTTTTTTGGCTAGCATCCGATGCCCTTGAAATTTCTGAAGATGGATAACGCTATTGTATTAATAAGTATATAAAACAGAGAAGTTAACAGAGTTTAATAAGTAAATAAAACATCAGAAACAAAAAAACAGAGCTTAACAGTGAAAGAAAAAAACAGAGGTTAACAGTTGTACAGGAAAAACAACAACAGAGGTTTAACACTAAAGAAGAAGAAAAAACAGAGCTTTAACAGAAGAAGAAGAAAGAAAGAGAGAGAACCGAAAATGAAAGAAAATTTAAGATGGAGAAGAAGAAAGACGTACCTGTGGCAGTAAGGCTGGTCAGAGTCGTAGATGATTGAAAAGTCGCATAATAGAGATATATGGTCGCAGCAGCTCTAATGTGAAACTTAAAAATAAAAATGAAAACCCTAAAATTTCTTTAAATCCCCAAACTGTTGCCAAAACTTAAAAAAATTGAAAAGACGTCGCCTTTCACTCCTACGTCGCCAGGTTGCAATTGTTGCCTTCCTATCGCTGTTTCAAAATCGCCATGCCATGTCCTACATAGGCAAGACAACATCGCCTTGCCTCGCCTCTCGCCAAATGTTAGAAGGCAATCGCCTTTCATAACCCTGTGCGTGGCCGCCTTATTTGTCTGGGCTTCGGAACGGCAATGTGAGCGAACTCGCGCAGGTGGATTTAACTATTCGCACTTCTTTGACTGTTGCCTTCTTCAGAAAAGAAAATATTCCACTTGTTAGAATGAATATCTTTTGTTAGCTTTGGCTGATATATCTTATATTATAAGCCACATGCTGTTGGTTTTATATCTTTTTTCCCCTTACCGTTTCAGGTGATTGCCCATCTTCTGAAACCTAGAGGTTGGAAGCCTCCTGTCAGACGACAATTTTTCTTGGATTGCAATGAAATAGCTGATCTTTGCGATAGTGCAGAAAGAATATTTTCCAGTGAGCCTAGTGTTTTACAGCTAAGGGCTCCTATTAAGATATTTGGTGACTTGCATGGGCAATTTGGGGATCTGATGCGTCTTTTTGATGAGTATGGTTCCCCATCAACTGCTGGGGACATAGCGTAAGTGTCTTGACTCAATCTCGCTTCATGTTTCTTGCTCTAACCAACTGTGGCCTTTAAGCAGCTTAGCTTGCGTTAGTTCTGTATCTGTGAATTTTCTGTACTTTTTATATTCACAAAGTTGGCGAAGAAAGTGTCATGATACCTTAACTCAATATTTATAATGAATGAGAATCACCTTTTTTTCTTCATGTAAAATTAGTTCTTTCTAGTAATTAGGGAACTCATACATTGGTTGCTCTTTGTAGAGAATCATGTTTTTGTATGAGAATCTGAGATCCTCTACTTTGTATACATCTGTTTGTGGGAATATCTTTTGTACTTTCATAAATTGTACACCTTAAAAAAGAAAGTCTGTTAGTAGCTACCCAAAGATTAATAGAAACTTCTCCTGAGTATACAGATAGAAGGTTAAGAGCGTAATGAGGAGGGAGAGATCCTTTAATTGCTTTACCAAAAAAGCAAAAAACAGAGGGAGCAACCCAATTATGTAGTTTTTTTTCCATACTTGTGCTGTCTGGGCCAGCTTGTGCACCATGCAGTTATATATATTTAGGAAATTTGAAGTACTTCTTAAATTAGTCTAAAATAAGAATGCAATCTTGCAAAGTATTATGGAAAAATGTGCTAGATCAAACAAGAACATTTCTACGTCAAGGAAATAGCTATATGGATATGGTTAGATATGGTTAGAAAATGTGCATAACCACTTTTTGCACATTCTCAAGCTTTCCATAAACCATAACTTGTCGTTGCTAATTTTTTTTTTTTAAACAAAGAAACTAGTGAAGGTGCTAATTCTTGTAGTCATATTTCCCTCCTTCAGCTTAGATTATTTCCTTGGAGATGTTTGAAGTAATGTTTTTCTTTTGGGATAAGTTCACAAACCTTCCGTGAGGTTCTGACTATCAACACACACCTCCCTTATTACATACTTGTCACCAAGCTATTTGTGACCTAAAACATGACAGATTTGCCTCTAAGGTGTTAATTTTACTTTTTTTGATTTTATGTGACAAAACTAACCATTTCTTCTTATCATTTGATGCAGTGAGATAATACATTCATGCCACTTAGTTTTTTAAGATATCCTGGCGTGAAGAATGATAAAATAATTAACTGGACATAGTCCCAAATATATTTGGATTTTTTCCATTACTATCCGAAAGTAAACATGGTTGTTGTAGGTTTTGACAAAAAGGGGTTAATGTTGAACAAAAAGCTTCATATAATGATACCTAAGTTTCTAGCCCCAAACTATTAGCTGTATGTTTTGCTGAAATGATTTGGTGAGAATTCATCATGCTGATTATTAAGGATGATTGGACTTGGTAAATTTTTTCTTATGTAGTAGCAAAAGTGAGTGATATATATTTTCCTATATATAAGAGGCTACACGCACACAACTAGTGGACACTGTTTCTATTCAAGTTGTGTGCTTGTAGTGGACCCCTTCAATTTTTTTTTCATTTTAATTTATTTGTGTTACTTTTTTTAATCTGTTATATGTTTGAAAATTATGTTAAAAGTACTATGAATCACAATAATAAACACCTTAAAGTATTTGATTATATATTTAAAAATTATGTAGAAAGGACTATAAATTATAATATAACAATTAAAATATTTAAAAAATATATAAAAATTTTGGATGACTCAAAATTTTATCAATGCCACATAAATGATGTATTAAAGGTATTATAAATCACACTAATTGATAACTGAAAATATTCGTTTATATATTTAAAAATTACGCAATAGGACTATAAATCATAGTATAACAATTTAAAATATTTTTAAAAATATAAAAAGTTGGTTGACTCTCAAAATTTTATCAGTGCCTTATAGATTGAGATAGGGGGAATAACGTATATTATTTGAAAATTATATAAAAATTATTATAAATCATAATAATTAACAATTTAAAATATTTAAGAACCTAAAGAATTTGGTTGGCTCTCCAAATTCCATGACACATAAATTGATTGTGGGAGAAATAAATATTATTTGCAATGATGTAAAAATTAATATAAATCACAATGGTTTGAAGCATCAAATGTTTTTAAAGATATATGAAAATTAATGACTTTCCAAATTTCATCTCTGTCGCTTAAATTGGATAGAAAAAAGTAACATATATTAAACTTCCGGGTGGCCCAGTGATTTGGGCTTGAGACTTCCATGTTGGAGGTCTCAAGTTCGAAACCCCTTGCTAGCGAAACCAAGGGTTTGCCTTCTAGGTCGATCTCGTTGCGCCGGGCTTGCCTAGTGCGGGTGACCTCTCCTATGTGGGTTGCGAGTTACTGTAGAGGAGTGGGAATTTGCCCTGTGCGCACTCAAAGGGTAGCGGTTGCGGGTTTCCCTTGTTATTTAAAAAAGTAACATATATTGGGTTTGTGCTGGCACAAGCTCCCGTATCTAGTTTGTGCATATGAGACATAGACTCTTAATTTGTAATGTTTCAAAATTTAATAAAATACGTTACCTTCTCCAAAACTTGATTAGGTGGTTTTGTTTAAGAAATAAAAAGAATAACAAAAAAGGGGAAAAAAATCTCTACTCACTTTTACGCTAGTCTCTTTTATTTTATATGTTTTAGTGTTATATGGTATATATTTATTTATCTTCTTATCAACCAAAAATTATTTGAATAACTTGAATGAGTGTGATATAATTGAATACATATCCAGTGAAGTACAAGTATATAGTTTTGTTATTAAAAGGAAGAAAATTGACGTATAAGTAATTAAGTTTCCCATTTGTAAATTAAATGATTAGTTTGCTTACCCAAAATTTGAAATGAGGTTTGTATATTGAAATGTTTTAAAGTTGTGCGCCGTTAATGTATGCAACTATGACAACGACGACACACTCAGTATAACTCCACTTGAAGTATAAAGTAGGGGTATATAGTCCCTACCCTTACCTTAAAAAGGTAGAGAGGCTTTTTCCGGTAGACCCTTGACTCAAAAGAGATGAAAAATACAATGCCATTAATGTATGCATCTGACTATAAAATTTCAAATAAAATAAGTTAAATTTTGGGTACTATAATGGACCAATTCAAAAATAAATAAGTTTATTTTTAAATTTTTTTCACATAATGGAAGCGAAAATAAAATGGGTGAAACAAGGGACAAACTTGTCCTTATCGAGTTAACAAGTTTTTTTTTTTTAAAACACTAAGCATGGGGAAGGGAGGGGTGTGTAACATTAGAAACTGCAGGGGAAGTATTTTAGGAGGCGTTTGTGAACTTATCCCTTATTATCAATTCTTGCTTTCAGTGGGGGAGGAACCTTTGCATATGCCATGCTGGGTGTGGTGTTAAAATTTGCTTTATCCTGATCTTTTGGAGGTATCAAATCCATTATTTTTTCAATCGTATAATAACCTAAGCCTTGGATACGAGCACAATGACATGATGTGTTATCAAAATTATACAGCTGGAAAAGATTTGGTCATAGCAGAAATAAGGATGTCGTCTTTGGGTGAAAGGAAGACTCTTGAGCTGATTCACATGGAGGATCAACAGTGAATTGGTATGAATTAAAATGGTGTAAAGAAGAGTGAAGTTTATGAGCAGAAGCTTCTAGATGATCATAGTAGCAGGAATCAGTAGATGAAAAGAGCCTACTATGTGCTGTTATTTGATGAGCACAAAACAGTTTTAGCCTTTGGAAGAGAGATGTACAGCCAGATGAATATAGGCTTGTCAAAAGGCATGATTGAAGTGGAAATACATAAATATTGAAGAAAGTCTAGGAAATAGGCATACCATGTTATGCAAATAATCAACAATATAGATTGAATAATCTAACATTTTTTAAGAGTGGTAGCCTAAATACTATAGTTGGGTGAAATAGGAACAATATTTTGATAAGAATGAGCTATTCACAAGGTATAACTATTTATGGTGGCACCTATTTAAGTTAGGGAGGCGTTTTTTTGGCCCTTTAGATGCAAAAAGGTGAAGTATATATTTGTCAATGATATAGCACTAAGATGGTGCATTCTTTTTTTTTTTTTTGATAAAGGTAAAGTTGTATTCTTCAGCAATGAGGGAATGCTGGCAACCAACAAAAAGATTTAC
>JAOTQJ010000001.1:3477615-3488277 GCA_025642045.1 Solanum sejunctum | reverse complement strand
TCTAGTCTTTCTACTTATGGATTTTGAGTTGAGGGTTTTAGGAAACAGCCTCTCTACTTCTATGAAGTAGCGGTAAGATCTGCGTACGATCTTTCCTCCCCAGACCCCATTTGTGAGATATCACTGGGTATGTTATTGTTGTAGTGATCTAATAAATGGATAACAATATATAAAAAAGGATTAAATTTGAATTCAAAATATTTAATTAAAATATTTTATAAAAAGTTAATATTTAATTAATTCAAATATCTAAATAAAATATCCTAATAAATTAAAAAATTGGTCATGTGTTAAGAAAAAAATTATATAAAAATTAATGGAAATATTACTACTGGTCAGCCGCCATTGCCACTATCAACTTGAGGTCTCTATCGAATAGTCTTCCGTCAAACTAAAATTAAATACAAAATCCTATGTACGCCCCAATAATTATTTATAAATTTATTTTAATGATATAATTTAATATTATTTAATTATTTTATTAGATATTATTTTTAATGGATTTTTTAATTATAAAATTAATTATTAAAGGTAATATTATAATCATCAAGCAATTATTTTAAAAAGATTAAATTAAAAAATTCTCAAAATATTTTTATGAATTTTATTAATTTAAAATAACTGAACAGTTGAAGTAGTTATGAAAATTATTTATGGGGGGCAATATACAAAGTCACTAAGCAACTACTTTAAATAGATTAAATTAAAAATCTTTGAAATATTTTTATGGGTCCTTCAATTGTGAAAGTTAGTTGCTAGAGATAATATTATAAAATCACTAAGCAGTCACTTTAAAAAGATTTAATTAAAAATAGTTGAAGCTACTGAGAAAATTATTATGAATTCATAATTGAAGCTATTGAAAAATTATTTATTAGAGGTAATATTGTAAAATCATATTTGAGCAAGCAGCTGCTTTAAAAAGATCAATAAAAAATTCATAAAATATTTTTATAGGCCCCACATAATGTATAAGAGAAAACAGACAACTCAAGCAGGTACGTCGATGGAAATGTGCCTACTTGCCGCTCAACTCTCTCTTATATAATAAGAGAATATTAAAAAAAAATCAAACTTTCATCAAAGAGAAGCAAATAAAAGACTTTCATAAAAATTCTCGTAGAATCAAGAATGAAGTTTTCATTCTGTACATGCCAGATCATGAATTTGTAACTGCTTTCAATTTTTAAAAAAAATATTAATTATGTCAAACTTTTTATTTTTGGCATAATTATGAAATCTCCATAAATAGAATCAAATCTTAGGAGAGGGGCATTCAGGCACTTTACTAGAGGGGCTTCAGTTGCTAAAACTTTTTCCACTTCCTATTTTATTTTATTTTTTTACCTTTTGATAAAGTGCAAGACATATAAAGTAATATTTAATTAAGTAGACATTTGATCATGAAATTTTAGAATTTTAATTTTAAATTAATATTTATTTATAAAATATATAATACATTTTAATTTAATTTTTATAGCTTCTTAAAAATCTCAAATTCTAGAAAAATAGGATTTCAATTTTTTAAAATTATAAGATTTAATTCATAAATTTGCATTTTTTTATATATTAAAAGCTCATTAATTTAAATATTATAAAAAAATCATATTCTAAGTGAATAGAATTTTCATACCATGGGAAAGGGTCATATTTAGGAAACAATCTTTCTACTTCTATGTGATAATGGTAAGATCTGCGTACAATCTACTCTCTCGAAATCTCACTTATGAGATTTTACTGGGTATATTGTTATTGTTGTTGGGAAAGGGTCATATTAAAAAATAATTTGCAATTATTATTGTTGATTCTTTGGATTAGTGCATCTTTGTACAACTATGTGTATTTTAAAAAAAAATTGTACTAACATGTTATAATAAATATTTATTTGTACAAAAAGAAATATAAAAATATGTGATTTGTCAATGTGGTGTTTCACGATATTTAATATTTTATTTGTGAATTATGATTTGCTCATCTAGTTATATATAGTATAAGAGTTGAAAATATTGATAATTTTCACAAATTATGAATTTTCATATTTGTGAGAAAAAAACTAAGTTAAAAAATTAAAATTGTAAATCAAAATTAAATTTAAATTACTGATTTCGAAGCATGATCAAAGATCATATCCAAACATGTCCAAATGCTCTCTATTTCTCACATTAGTTGTCAAAAAATATTTATTCCAAAATACTTGTTAATTACAAAATCAAAATGCAATGAATTAACATGTTTTTTAAAAATTTTATTTATAAAATTAACTATTTCAAAAGTAAAAGTATATATATGAAAAAGTAAATAAGAATTCAATATCTACTCCAAATAAAGAAAAATGGAACAATTTTACTATGAACTATTCGAAGTAGGATAATTTTTTCCTTGCTCTTGCTTCTTCGTCATCATTGGGGGGTGGAGAGGGTGTGAATGTACGAGACACATGTTAACATATAAGAAAATAATTAGTATAAGCACTTTTTAATTTTAATAAATAAAAAAATGACATGGATTTTTTTCGATATCTTATGGATTGGCATGAATTTTTTAATTTTATACATGATTTTATGCATATTTTATTTCGTTCAAAATTTGTTCTATATATTAATAATAATGATTTTTTTTTATTAACCTAAGAATGACATGATAAAAGAAATCCTAGTCAATTATACATTGATGTGTCGTATTACTTATTGTAACTTTAAGTCATCTTAAGTTTAATTAAGTCGAGAGTGATATAATAGTTTTGAAAGGATACAATAGAATAAATATTTAGTTGAGAAAAATTAAAAGAATGTATTTTTTTAAAAAAAAAATGTTCATTGCGTAACAAGCATTTTTAATTTGGGAAGTACAAAAATCAAAGCGTTTGATAAATCTAATCGATAAAATATTTTTGGGTTATCAATTTTTTTAATGATCTTATAAAAAATAATTATTGAGTTGTCGTTTGATTTTGAGTTATAATAGTGGTTATTGGATAAATTCATAATCCGATAACAATATACTAATTTATCACTTTACCCCTACAATCCTAAAAGATATTAACTATTAGTAATTAATCAATTAAAATTTAAAATATTTTCTTTGGATTTTGTCGAATTAATTTCCAATTCAATGATTCATATTTCAGTCTTCAATAATTCACAATTTCACAGTTCACACTTCAAAGAAAACGTGTCTTCCTTCTTGTTAACTACATAGCAAATTGCCAAATTTTCACCTGAAAATGGATCGTAGGCCATCATTCAATTTGGTTGTAGGATATGATAATTGATATTCTTAAATTTTTAGACAGCCTACTAGAGGTTAAGTTTGAAATTGAAGAAACAAACTCTTTTATTTTATTACACTTTCTTTTTATGTTAGCTACTTTGTTCTCCTATCATGCCTAATTATTTTATTGTAACACCTCGTGAAATTACTAAAACGTTCCTAAACTTGGTCGTGCTCACAACGTATCTTTCCAATCTCTGATGACAAAATTGAGACCGAATTTACTATCAGTGCGAAAAATTGAGTTGGAAAATGATCTCGACTCGATTTTATCGCGTAAAAACGTGAATTATAATTTTTCAAGAGGGCCTAAAATAGTGATGTTTGGGCCCCCTTCGCGACGCGAAGAGGACGTCAAACTACACTTATACCTTTATTGAAAATTTCAACAAAAGTCGAAAAACGCAAAAAAGTATAAAAATACACTAGTGCATGTCGTACGAAAAAAGGGGTTAGACCCATTATTAGGAAGGGCAATTTTATCCTTCCTAACATATTTTTATATCCCCCACATGGTTTTAAACATATATTCGTACGAAAAAAGGGGTTAGACCCATTATTTTTAAGATTTTACGCAAATTTTAGAGAGAAGAAAAGGAGAGTCAAGCAAGGGTTTCAAGAATCTTCCAAATTCTTCAAAAGATTTTCATTCCGAGGTATGTAAAGGCTACCTAAAGTATGAGATTGTTCTCCCATGTGCCAATGTAGAATTAAGATAGCAAATTCATGTCTAGAAACTTTGATTTGTGAATTCTTGAAAGTTCTTAAGTATTTACTTTAAGTTCTTGGATAATTATTTTAATTCTTGTACACTATCTTGAATTTTTGTTTTCCAATCTTTAAACAACAATTTTGTATCATGAACGGATGATCAGCATACTTAAAACTTACTGTATTTTCACCTTATTATATGATTGTGATTTGATCCTTAAAATTTCTTCTCCATAATGACTTGAATAATCAATTTAGGGGTTGTCTAGAGCCTTGAATGTCTAAGGATGATGTCTGACTGAGTCTAAGTCTTGAATTGAGTGTGGGGATGACTGTGATAGCTGAAAACTATTGTTGATAGGGTCGAAGGAGTATAGTTCCCTTAGATTGGATAGAAAATCTTGCCCGTAGAGGTTGGATGATGAGAGTTCTTGATGGATTGACAGACTTATGAACATATTGAGTCTTGGGAGGAGTATTAGCACTGAAATGGGTTAGAGTGTGTCCCACTTGGACCGATTAACTACATGTCCAGCTTAAGAGAGGATTGGACCGTGCAAGCAGATGTTTCCGTTGTCCCAAAGGAGGACTTGACAAACTTTTGGATCCACTGACAGACTCTCTTTTACCCCGGCAAGGTACTGGACTAATGTGGCAATGACATCTCTTTGTTGTATCACTACCGGCTCACAGGTAGTGGTTGTCGTTATAGAAACTCCCAGATAAGTTTCATGATGATAGAGCTCTGATGTGATGTGAAGACCTGATGCTTGATAGCTAGTGAGGTGATAAGGTCTTGTCTCTTATATCTGAGGTGAGTCTGAATAATTGGTGAGTATCAATTATGTTATTTCTTTTCTCTTAGCCCATTTTACATACAATATATTCCACGTACTAACGTCCCTCTGGCGCTGCATCATTTTATGATGTAGATACTATAGACGGAGGACTTCAGCAGCTCGATCGTTGAAGTTCAGAGCTCTTCATTCCTGACAGTGGTGAGTCCTCCCCAGCATTCAGAGGAAATTTATTTTCTGATTGGATAATCTTTTATTTATTAGTTGGTAGCCATGGCATGTCATGGTACCGTCTTAGATCATAGCATAGAGGCTTTATAGACATAGACGTAAATGTTAATGTCGATGTCGATGTCGAGGATTCTTTTCGCTCATACTTCTTTCCTTTGTTATTGAGACTTTTCATTATCCATTCTGCTTTCTTATGATAGACTGATGTTGACATATGCGCCCATTGATAGGATAACATTTATATTCATTATATCATATCTTTTCCGCCTATGAATTGACTGAACAATAGCAAAGAGACTGAGTGATCCATTTGAGGGCTAGCAATAGTGTGCGAGTGGCAGTCACGTCTAGGGTACCTTTCTGGAGCGTGACATTTATACGAGCATTTTTTTATTGATTAAACAGACAATCGAATCGTTAAGGATAAAAAATTATTAGCAAATATCTTATTTGTTTGGTAATTGATTTAATGTATTTAATAATCAAAAATCGAACTGATAATACAAAAAATTAAATCGAATTAACCGATGCACATCGTTATTTTTAACCTTAAAGTAACAATTGGGACACGTTTGAATCAAAGAATTGACGCCAATGCATTTCTGGACCTGATAATTAATGCATGACATTTTTTTTCTCAATTACCTATAATTTAAGGACATTTTAAATCTTTTTTCATTTATTATTTTTATAACGCCTAAAAGTATACATATAATTAGTGTCTTAACTAAAAGATATATTTTTCAAATCTATATTATTCATATTTCTCACGTATTAAATTTTTTTTTATAACGCCTAAAATATAAATAAAATTATTGTCTTACCTAAAAGGGGAAAATTATCAAATCTCATAGTTGCCACTCTATTTAGGTAATATTTCAAATCCTATATTGATTATTGTTTGGAAGGAATTTTTCAATTTTGGTTAAGTATTTAATTCTCTAACTTCATACCCTATCTTATATTAATTGTTATTTTTTTCATTCTCTTTAAAAAAATTACAAATATTTTTTTTAAACTAATTTAATCTTAATTTTTTTAATATAATCAATATTATGCACTTCAAAAATAAGGCAGAATAATGAAAAACAAGACTTTCTTTCTTAAAATCTATCATTATTTATCGTATTGATGAAATTTCAATTAGGTGAAATATTTTTAAAAAAATTAAAACATTTTATAAATAAATGTTTTATAACTGAAGTTATATGTGCAAGCTAACTGTACTAAATATTTATAATATGACTTTATTTCGTCTATCTCCCACCCATCTTCTATCGCATTGTTTCGTTTATCATCCACCCACCCTTCCATCGCCACCACTTGTATCTTAAATTACTTTTATACCCTATATACTATAAAAATTCTACACGTACACCACTATAAAGTGTATTCATAACTAAGTATATTAAAACATAATTATGAAAAAATGAATCAAAATTCTAAATTAAAAGTTTTTATGTACTTATTTTATGAAATTTTAGTAAGGATTAAATTACCTAAAAAAACTTTTTTATTTATAATTTTAGTTTGCTTATAATAATTATATTTTAACATACTTATACTATAATATTTTTCATAGTATAATGAATATAAATATTTAATTTTAAAATATAAAAAATATAAATATCAAATTATATCTAAGGTAATTAACCCTAAATATTTTTTTAAAAAATAATATATAGATGAAGCTTATCCAAATAGACCAAATTCCCAAAAATAAGGACTCTAAAGGACAACTACCCAAAAGATAAATTCCAAAAATAGTGTCAAGATCATAAGAAAACTACAAAATGTTATGTCCCTTTGTCTATCCCCACTTGTACACCTCAAATTATATTATTTCTTAATTTTATAATATTTTTCTCACTGAAAATAAATTAACTTTTGACATTTTTTATGATTCAAAATATTTTTTAAAAAAATATAAGGATATATTGTTAAATCAGACTCAAACGGATGACTTTCCATCACATTAAGGTGACAATCATCGCTGAATTATATCTTTTTCCTGCCTTATTGAGAAATAGAACTAACTAATCTAATTTTTTACTGTTAAAATGATCCCTCGCTTGAATATTTTTTTTTACTAACACTATTTAACTTCTTTCTTTGGAAAAAAACAAGATGGTAATATTTACATTATTCTTTAATTGATATCATTAATTAATTTTTTTTAAGGAGTGTGTTACACTAAAAAAGAATTAGTTATTTATATTTACTAAAATTTTAAATTAAAATAGTTATATCCACATATATATTTGTATAATTAATTTTTAAATATCAAATTGTAATTCTTTTTATTTCATTTTTAATGCTTATGTCATGTCAACACCATTATAAAATTGAAAAAAAAAAAGGTGAATTAATTCATTATAATCAACTAATTCTCTCTCTCTCTAAGATCTTATATTTATCGTTTAAGATTTTGGCATTCTTATTAAAAAAATTATATATTAATTATATTAATGTATTCGGTTTTCTTAGAATAATAATATTTGAATTAATTTTAATTTATTTTAACTAAAATTACATATCGTTAATTAGTGATTTTGGAATTAAAGTGTTCATTATGAATTTTTTTTCTGTCAAATAGACTCTTGAATTAATCAAACATTACTATAAAAATTAAATATCAAATATAATAATAATAATATTTTACTATAATAATAATATTTTCAGTAAAATTTCTCAAATAAACTTAAAAAAATAAAATATCAAATAAAAGATAAAAAGATGTAATCATTGACGTCACTATTATATCACTTAATTTTCCTATTTCATAACACTAAATTCTTTATTAATTACACTCATCAAATGTATCTGCCTCTTTATTTCTTTTTTTTCTCTTAAATTAATGTTATTATTAATTAATGAGTTCCCATAGAACATAGTTGAAAAATTTATTCCTTTTCTTATTATATCTTGCAAGATTTATTATTTCACTTTTATGTTCTTATATAATTTAAGTATTATATATTTGGTAAATATGTACTATAAACAACGACATTACCTCAATGCCTCAAAGGCTCCCGCCTATTGCGGGGTAAGGGGGGTCGGATGTACGCAGCCTTATTCATATGGTTAAAAACATAACGCGACTGTTTTCAAAACATAAGCAAAATATGAAACGTAACTATATTATTATCTCATTTACTATAAAAGATTGTTATACTATTTTTGGTGTAATTCTTGAAATTTTTTCAAAATATTAATACATGTTGAAATACATTAAAATTTAGTAAAATACTAAATGTAATCTTTTAAATTATTTGTACATTTCTAAAACTATTTTTTGAATGTTGTTCATCAATAAAGATTATTTTACTATCAATTTTGATTCTTAAATTTTTCTCAAAATACTAATATATATAAAAATACACTTCAATTTAACAAAATATTATACATAATAATATAAAATATTTGTATAAATTCTTATCTTAGACACTAAAATAAATTTATTTTCATGATCAATACATGTGATTTGTTATTCAAAATTCACTATTAAAACTTAACAAAAGTACTAGAAGTAACTATATGTAATATATACATATTCCTTTATGAAAAAAAAAATACATTTTAAACTACATTCTCAATAAGAAAAAATCTTGGATCTCGTCTCATAAGAGAATTATTCAAATGATAAATATTCTACATTTTCAATTTGAAATTTCTGAATTTTTTATCGAAATACTAAAAAATGTTAAATTAATATATTAAAAACTTACAAATACTTCACATGACTATATAAAGATATTCACATAGATTTTTTCTTCGACATAATTTATTGTTTTTTCATAATCAATTGGAGTATGTGTTAAAAAAAATACTTTTCTTTCCATAAAATATTTGTGATCCTTAATGTCCTTCTCCTAAGTTTTAGGAGGGTGTACTCAAAAGTCATTTTTCTCAAATACGAGAAAAGTAAGTTAATTTTAAAAATATTTTTTAAAAATATTTAAGTAAATTAAATATAAAAAAATTTAAAAGTACAATAATATATTTAAAAAAAATTCACAAATAAAATTTGAGAAAAAAATTTAAAAAATATTTTTCTTTGTACCAAACACACTTACTATATGAAATATCTAGCACATATCCTTATGATAAATACATGTCCTTTCACAGATCCTTCCCTCTCAAAAGATTGTTACATTATCAATAAGAAATTGTGTTTGAATTTAACGTAAAACGAAAAAATATTTTATGATCAAATAACTATTTTTGGAGTGATTGTTGAAGTTTGTCTCGAAATATTAATTTTTTAATAAATTCTTTGTCACGCTTAGAGTCTATACTCTAAGATGATGCCAACACTTAAAAATCATTTCTAGCCCTATGCAAACCACTCGGTTTGATTACTTAACTCAACAGAAGAATTAAACAATAAGAATAGGCTAGAATTAAACATAATTGCTATGTTAGTGTCTGAAATTATAGTAAGCAAACCAACTAAAAAGTTAACAGTACGAAGAAAAAGATATCTCAATAAGTCTTGAAGCCTTTACAAGTCATGACTAGAGAATAGGTGTCGCGACATATCATGACTACCTCAAACTAATAGAAAATAATTGGAACTAAAAAGAATAACAATAAAGAGCCTCTGACTACAAAAAGGTCTCACTACCGAATAGCAGGAACACTGGATCGTCTGATAATACGCCAATTGAGGAGTTCTATCACCTGTGTCTGTATTGTAAAATGAGGCAGGTCCAAAGGACATTAGTACGTGGAATGTACGAGTATGTAAAATAGTCAAAACAAAAAATTTGGGATATAATGCTCAAATCATAGGCTTAATATAGAAAATAACTGAATAACATAAGCAATGCAATATTATAAAATATCTGATTTAATGCATAAATAACTGTAACTCAGTCTGTGTCTGAATATAATATATACTTTAACTTGAGAATTTCTCTAACTGACAACCATCACTATGAGCATCATGATGATACAACGTCTTGCCCACATTGCCAGAGCCACCCAATACCTTGCTAGGATAAGGGACGAAGCTGAAGTTATGGATCCATCAAAACTGGGTCATCTCAATGGCATATGAGGAGTCGTACAATATTGGTACGATCGTATCATATGTAGTTTATAAGTTCTAGTTATTATTAGTCTTACCCATTTCTTTATTCAATACTACTCCCAAACTATATTTATATACTCAAAACTATATAAGTATCCCACTTTAGGAGAAAAATTGAAAATATAATACTTGGAGCCTTGACTCAACATATTTTTCCTAAACTGACTTTTCTTTCTTAAAAGTGATAACACTTTCTCATAACTGGTAATGCTTTCTTTAAAATAATTTTTGAGCAACCTTACATACACGAATTTTCTTGAAGAATTTGAGAAATTTTCTCAAGCCCTAACTTTTTTTCTTTTCTCCTTAATTGCTCTAAATGAATTACTTGAAATAAAAGAGAATGAGCATAGGTTACTAATTTTAGGGCAAAAACGACCACAAAACAATGGGATTTTGGTCTAAAATAGATGGGAAAAATGATTAGAACACCCTTAATTTTAAAATTGAACGTCAAGTACCCGCGGACTAGTTCTATTTTAGTTTTTTTAACGAAAAACATAAAATGCATTTAGAATATGTATTTCTATAAAATAAGGCATAAATCTCACTCATTGA
>JAOTQJ010000001.1:3427065-3441242 GCA_025642045.1 Solanum sejunctum | reverse complement strand
TTGCTAAAGACAGGGATGTAAATATTTTTTTTTAATGGCAGAGATTAAGTGAAATAATATTTCAAACTTGGGAGGTATTTTTGACCCTTTTCTCTTATTTATAATTTGATGTAGTTATAACTTTTTTCATATTTTATAAAGATATATTGTATCAAAGTAATGTAAGATGAAATGTTTATTGATTAAAATTTATATAAAATCTGTATCATGATTATGTGCAATTTTAATATCTATGTTGAAAAATATTTCTTTTCAAATACTAATTAAAATGTCACACTAAAGAAAAATATGCAAAGAGTGGGATATATTGAGTAAGTGCATCAAAAAATAAGATTACTATGTAATTTTTATTAAAGCAATATAACCAAATGTGCAAAACAAGTAAATCATGGTTTAACATGATTAACATATTTTAATATTAATTGCTCGTTGTGCGAAAATTATCTTATTAAATAAGAAGAAATAAAGCAGACAATAATCCATTGTGGCACTTGCTTTAGCAAGGATATATCAAAAAAACAAACAAACAAAATTTTCATTCTATTTTAATTAATTTGCATACAACTTTTTCAAATTTATGAAATTCTATTTAAATATGTCCCTTTAATTTTAAATTTATATTATTTAATTATACCTTTATAACTTTAAATGTCATTGAGATTTATATAAAATTTTTAGTTACTTTGAATAAAAAATTGAGGATCAATAGAGAAAAAACATTTCAAGACATCTAATACTTTCCTTCACATTAGGTTTGAGAGAAAATAATAAAATGATATATTTAAAATCATTTAATCAATACTATTTAAAATTTATCAACACTAATAATATTTATTAAATATTTTATTTTTATACTTAATAAGATAATTTACTATCATAAAATACATAATTTATTTTACATAATAAAAAGCTTAAAATTATTCAATTAATATTAATAAAAAAAATAAATTTATAAACAAATATTGAGCTTGCAATCAATATGTAAATAAGTTGAAGGATCCTCTTAAATCAGAATTTCTTTTTTTCTTTTTTGATAATTGGTAACATTCTTGAACCAGAATAATTGAAAATATCTTTGTTCTATTTGAATTGGTTAAAGGGCATTCTTCTCCCCTTCTCAGAATATCTTATAAACAGTGGTTCAGAATTTTCGATTTTGTATCCCGCCATTTTCAACTTTCTCTGTTAATTAATGGACCTTCCCGCTGCTTGCTCGGCACGCTTTGGAGGTACTCGTTTGCTCTCTATGTATAATTATCTATATCTGTGCTTGTGGTGAATCCTCACTTGGGTTTGGTTAGAGTAGAATTTGTGAACTGGGGTCGTCGACTCTATTTTATAAACAATTCATCTTTGTATGAAAGCAATTAGTCCCAATTTGTGTAACCGTTTATTTTGTACTGAGTGACACGGCCTAGCGTGGGTTATGCTATATTACAACAGCCAGCCGTTCACATTGAAATTTGCATGTTCATTAAATTAATTTTTTTAAAAACAGTTTTTGTCACTTATATTAGTTGGTCAGAATGCAAATACTAGAAGTGTTAATTAATGAAGCATTCATGGGTGTGGTTTAATGGTCAATGAAGTGGTCGAGAGAGGAGGTCTCAGGTTTAAATTTGGAGAAAGAAATACTGGGTAATTCTTCTTATCTCTTCCTCGGTGGAAAGAGTTACCTGGTACCTATTGGTGATTGGTGGGGGTAATAGGTATTCCGTAGAATTAGTCGGGGTGTTGGAAACTCACCCGGACCCCACCAATCATCAAATTAGTTAAGAATTAAGAAAAAGGAAAATGACTAGACCAACAACTAGTAGCGATATCTAATGAATCGAAGTCCAAACTACATGAATAGTCACGAAGCTTAATCGCATTGGAAGTGCTTTCGGACTCTACTGCACGTTTCTGCTGCAAAATTAATTTTATGTATGGGTAGGAGAAGGGCTTGATGTTCCTACTTGTGATATAATGCTATTGTTACCGAGTTACAGCTCCCAATACATATCACATCATTGTTTTCACCTAACTAATGAACCATAGCTCTACAGACTCACAGCTAAACTTTTATCTGATTTGGAAACTATCATTTGACTTTTTTTTTTTTGTTGGATAGGCCTGGTTAGAGGCGAGAAATTTTTCTCACTGAAAATGCATAGTTCTGTTGGAATACTCCTAAATTAAAAGATCATCGTGTCAAATCTTGTTGTTGCAGAATTCTTTTGTTTGTTCTTTCTAAATGGACTACTGTTCTCTTCAATGGACCTACATAATTGTTTCAATTCCTTTTGGCAGGTAACTTGCTGTTCTATGTTAGACATCACATGTACTCTCATAAGAAGTATTCCAAAAATGGAATTACCATCAAGTTTAGAGATCTCCCGAAGCATATCGGACTAGAAAAGGGATATTCTTCAGCGGGTGGTCGAGGCGCCATTTATTGTTCAAATCAGCAAGAAAGAGATGCTGGCTTGCCTTCTGATCATATCACAGTTGGTGCAAAAGTGATTTATGCTGCTGCTCCTGCAATGGGTCATAATCAGGTAAAGTCAATCTACTTATGATATGCATTATCAAGCTAGCTTTGTGATTGGAATCATTTACTTCATAGCATCTTCTCCTAAAGCTGTTGGTGGACTCAGCTCATGTGGAGCGACTTTTATATCTCTTACGTAATGCCCACGATGAGAATTAAATTAAAGCTATATACGATGTTACTGTTTTGAAAGTGTTTACCTTGCAACTGCTTATGACTTGAGGGGGAATCAGCTCAAACTCTTATACAAGAGTTGCAACTAGAAATTTTCTCTTCTTTTATGGCCACATGTTCCTTTTTTAGTACAATTCCCTCTGGAGGTACGAATTGGTTCAAGTGTCTAGATCAATTAAAATGATAGTGAAATCTAAAACATAGAATTGTTATATGTGATAAACCTCAAAATATGTTGTCATCAAGTTCATTACAACATCTATGAACTTCCCATCAAGTTTTTGCTGCCCAAAGGGTGAAGCGTTATCTTCTTCTCATCCATTTAATTGCAAATATTAGCACATTACTGCCTTTACTGTTATTCTTTTTCTATATTCTCACTGTTTTTTTTTTCAAGTGTTGTCTTATTGCTTTCCTGACTAAGATATTATTTTGAGAACTAGGTAGATAGTGTTAATAAATGTTCCCTAAGAGAAAGTTGTGCTTATCTTGTTCCATGTAGTTGCACATCATTCTGTCGACTGCATGTGCGAAAAGAAGATATTATTTCCAAGGTTCACTTATCTGCAATTGAACAAAGTTCTTGTAGGAATTGCCTGGATCTTTGTTTTTTCTAAGTCGACATTTATTCTCTATCAGATATCCAGAACTTATGTCTGCTATAGTTCTCGATGTCAACTCCAGCGACCATTTAATTTAATGTCTTACAATAGGATCCTTCTGTTTCCAGGTGTATTTCCTCTTTCAACATGAAACTTATTTAAATTTAGGGCATGTCTCACTTTTCGGTTGATTGGAGATTGACAGATTTTCATTATCAATTTGTCTATGCCTTTCCCTTTCAAATCATCTTGTAGACATCAAAATCTTGTTGGATCGGTCGATACAGTACTTGCGTTAAATTCTAATTCAAGACGCATTGGATCAAGTCAACATTTTCGGTCAATAAGTTCCAGATTAATTATTTGAGTCAAAATTACACGACTTTAGTGAAATCCAATGTCACGGCCCAAATCCAAAGGGCTGAGACCGCCACTTACTGAGCATCTACCTCGCCAAGCCAATCAGCTCTTTTAGTTAACGTTCATACCATGAGCAAATTACATGATAATAAAATAACAATTTCATGACATAACAATGAATCAATAACAATGTAATTGAATAAGAATCCCATGATCCCACATCTTAACCATTAAGCTTCTAATATTTGAGTACAAGAGTTCATTGGATATTAGCCTGAAAATACAAACATAAATGACAGGGGACTCCAGCCTGCACCGATCGAGTTGATCGCTGCCCCAACTTATACGGTGGAATGGCCTACAAACCCTCAAAATTCTACAGTAGTATCATCTACCGTATCTGCAGGAAGCAGTAAGCTGTGAGCCACAAGGACCCAATATGATCATCGACTTTCCATCTGATCATATCCCCGGGAGAAGTCTTAAAAAAATATAAATGCTCAAGTCAATGCCTGTGCACAAATCATGTCATGTATTGCATACATAATGCATCAAGCCATTAAGTGAACAATCATTCATGTTGTGCACATACATAGAACGATTAGTTCCTATGTACAAACTATATTTTGTTCACAAGGCACATTGAATCTCTTAGTTTGACTGTGCCTTCAACCATCAATTATTTTATTGATGCTGAAGTAGCAAATTTTATTAATGTTTGAGCAAAATAATGGTTTTATATACAAGAAGTATATTAAAAAGTAAAAAACCTACAAAAAAGAGACGATTTTCTATGAACAAGACCCTATCTTTTATACATAAAAGAACCTTATGGGTTCACCAAAGGGAAATAAAGGATACGATTCTTCTTCTTAACTGAACAAAGTTCAATTTACACCCTTAAAAGCTCGCCTATTTCATTCTGTCGAAACAACCCACATAAGAGCTAGTGGTGCAAACTTCCGCCCTACATCTTCTCCCACTAATATAACTCCAACTAGCAATTAGCTGTTTCATCGTGCTTAGCATCACCCAAAATATACTAAACAATATAAGAATTTCCCGCCATCAAGTTGATGCTGGTCAATATCTTCATCCAAACCTTGGGCATAAAGCATGGACTGACATAAGCAACCTTCCTCTTCCTTAGATTGAGCCATCAAGATCATCCCTCTAGCTACTAACCAGTTGAAAAGATATACCTTTCTCAGTACTTTTGAATCCAAATTGACTTATGCGGGATGTTCCCCTCCTCCCTAGTCAGAAGCTTTTCATACAAAAATTTAATTGTGAACATACTTTTATACCCACCCCACCTCTATACATCATGACTATCCTGTACTTTGTTTTTGGATTAAATCAACTAGACTTGGAATTCTGCCACCTCCTAATCCTGAAATTTCTCATAAATCTTGAAACAGTTCTCCATCTTGTAATCTTCGGACTCATTGGACTGTCATCTCCTTCTAATATGAAATTTTGGAAAAGTAATGCTCAAAGTAATAACCCTATATCACCTAATGCCTCCTAAAAGCTAAACCTTTTCCCATCCTCAGCCCAAAATGACATATTTTTCCTAAGACCATTCCATCTGTTCATAATCTTTCTCCACAAACCACATCCATAAGGCGAAGTTATATTTTTTTGTTTTCCAGCCTGCTTCAGTATTCATATTTTTCCGCTATCACCTCCCTCCAAAAACACATTCCTCAGTCCCAGATCCCCATAACCAATAAGACATTATTGAAAACCATTGGATCTTTAACCCCAAGAGCACCTCCAATACTTGGGACTCGTTTCAACCTCCTATCTTACCTAGTGAATTTTTTTTCCCTGCCTGACAAATCCCATAAAAAGCGTTTTTGTAGTCGTCAACTGATACTAGAGTCTAGAGTGAACTTGCATTGCAATAGACCGGCATATAGTGTATGGGATGCACATCATATAGTGTATCACAATACGGTGAAGCAAGGTATCGTATACCTATAACATGCATCACCAGCCAAGTAATGCTACTAGTACATCAAAATCATGTCAAGCATTTTGAAGTGCAATCTAGTATGCTCATACATAGTGTAAATCAGCATGTAATAGATCGTGTATTAGTATTCTCAAATACTGTACGCATACTGTCACTGGCAAAGTAATGTATAGCTAGTAGAAACATCTCAAAGTATAAGTGGTATATCTCAAAATTACTTGCACCAAGCAAATGCTTGTCTCCACACATACTGAGCAGTCAAAACATCTTATTAAATCAATAATATACAAGCATTTATATCATACTTTTCGGAAAGCAAACAATCAAGAGGTTAAAGTCTCAATTACCTTGCCGCTAAGCCAACCACACAATTTCTCTACTGATTGCAAGTGTTTTGAAATACATCCGTGCCCTTCAAGTTTCAATCCAAACCATACCAACAAGTCATAAATAACTATAACATAAACATGCTCAAACTACAAATTGGAACACGATTACTCAAATAGAGGGCTGAGTTACACTCAAGTACATCGGGTTAGGCCATTAAGTTGGCTTTATACATGACAAGGCCATTAATGTGCTTCAAACCAAAAAGTCCATTAAGGTTACTTGTAGGCTACTCTACTCCACTGCCCTAGCTCACAATGACACCTATAGTAAGCGTAAACCAAAGGTGTGGCCTAATCGTCAATAAAGTGGGTGTAAATTTTGGAGATCAAGGGTCAAATCCAAGCAGCAAAGAAAAACATATTAGGTGATTTCTTCCGAACTGCTTAAGACTTGGTGAATAGAGTCACCCGATGCTTAGTGACAACGATACATTGGTGGAAGAGTGGTTAGTCAAACACCCTTCATAGCAAGATTACACTGTACAGATATCAAACTTTTTTAATTGCTAAATAGTTGATATTGAACGCCCTTGATGCAATCGAGAGTAATAACTTAGCGGTCATGGATGTTCAAAATGGACTGAACCTTGCAGGATTGTCTGAGTTTACCCTTTTTCAAAAGCAATTTGGACCAATAGCTGGCTGGTCTGCTTTATTACTTGGACTGTATCCCAAGGGCCCAATTTCAAACCAATAAAGTCAATTTAAGATGAAATGATCTTATTTTTATTTTTTAATGTCCTCATTTGAAATATCTTCTTCTCCTTATATATTTTCATTTTCCTTAATGAAATGATTCTCTCATATGATATTGTTTTTTTTTTTGTTAAGGTCTCTTTATGTTATTATTGAAAAACATTAAAATTTAGTTAAGAAAAATAATTTGTTGCTATCTAAAGAAGAGAATTAATTTGTTATCTTTGCCTTAAAATATCTACGTATGGGAATCACAAAATTAGGTGCAGAGCAAAGAAGCCATTTTCATTGTCTGGGAATATTCTGGTGACGATTACAGTGTCATTATCCAAAAATATATCACACTCATAGAAGGGGTGACATCTCTCTTGAGGGGGCATCTTAGCTATTGGAAATAGGAAGCATATAGGTGTGTAAAGGAAGAAGTTGTTCTGTTCATCAGTTGAAATATTTTTGTCTTTGCCTTATTTTCTGATGGTGTAAATCTTGAGAATGTAAATATTATTGATCAAATGTTGGACTTCACCCGCTCTTTTCATAGCTGACATGGATGATTTTTCTTTTGTACGAGCAAGAAACTTTTGAGGGCTAGTGATGCACTGTTTCAAACTCGATGGATAATGCCTACCCCTCTATTGTCCTCTATTTAAATATCATGCTTTGCATGCAACACAATTCGAACCCGTGACATGCATCTAACCCATACATCATTCATCGTGCTCTTGACACGTGACCAAAGCGCGGGGACCTTGAAGGGATGCTTTTGTATAACTACATATTGTAACTTTGCACCTTCTTGGTGCTTCTGTTAATGATATACCTTAACTTTCTCACAAGAGACAAAGGGAATACGAAGTGGAATTCAAATATTTTTTTCATTCAATTTTTTTTAATATAAGATTGAATCAAATGTTGTCAGTTTTTTGGAATGTAACACCAAACTATATTCTACTTATATATAAGAGGGAGTTTCAAGCTGCTCAAGCAAGCAGCAGCAGGTGACATGCCTGCTTGAGCGCTTGATGTTATCTTTGTAATTTTTCAATGGTTCTTCCATTTTAATTTGCTTGTCTTATTCTTAATGTTTTATTTATTTAAAAATTGCATTAAAAATACTATAAATCATAATAACTGATGGTGTAAAATATTTTTAATAAACATAAAAAATTCGATTGATTCTTGAAATTAATCTATCATCGTCACATGAAATGGGACAAAAGCAGTAACATGTATTTTTTTAATTTGGAAACTCTTGTAAATCTCAATAATTAACAACATTTGATTGACTTTTGAAAGTCTATTTGTGCTATATATTGGGACAAAGGGAGTGATATATTTTTTCAAAATTACGTAAAAATATATTGTAAGGCACAGTAATTAACAACTTAAAAAATATTTAAAAGACATAAAAAGTTCGATTGATCTTGAGTCAGTGCCACATAAATAGGAATAGATGAGCAACATATATTGTTTGAAATGACGTAAAAGTAATATAAATCACAATAATTAAAAAATTTAAAATTTTATTAGTGCCATATAAATTGAGACAAGGATAATAATATATATTATTTCAAAATTACATAAAACAAATACTATAAATCACAACAATGAACAACTTAAATTATCTAAAAATCATATTAAAATTTAATTGACTCTAAATTCTCTCTATGTTACATAAATTGAGATAAAAGAATAACAAAAATTGTGCCCGTGCTAGCACGAGCACGTGTCTAGTATATAAATATAAGCCAAACATTTTTTTTTGATAAGTTATAAGCCAAACATTATTTTTTGATAAGATATAAGCCACACATTGTTTCTTGAGTCTGTCTGATTTGATCTGATATTTTAGTTTGTTTTGTCTTTTCTGTTTATCTTGAGTACCTCTATTTGTAATGCTGAGCAGCTATGCACAACTGAATAGTTAATAAATATAAAGAGACTGGAATAAAGAAGTTGAAAGCTTCATAGTTTTATCTTCTGTTTTAGAGAATACAAATAATCTCCAATTTTCTACCCTCCTTGTTCCAATTTATTGGATGTCCCTATAGGAGAACTCTTACCTTTCTTGTTTGATTTTTCTCTAACAGTAGTTTTGCAGCTTTTCTCAGGCATTTGCTATTTTCCAAGCATGTCTGTGGTGTGGTTACATTGGACTGGCTAATTGTACCACTGCCTTCTCTTGTTCTTTGAGATGCTGCCTGAATCATACAAAAATTGTGACTTTATGCTATTTAAGTGTTATAATTTGTTGCTTAATATTTTTGTTTAGACTAGATTTTACTTGCAAAATATCTCTGGGAAGAAAATGCACCATTCTATGTTAAACTTTTTATTCCTATGATCTTGCCCCTTAGTTTTGTTGGCTAAAGAGTTGATATACCTCTGAGTTTTCAGGTTCCTACATTGCAAGGATCCTTAATCAAAGTGCTCAATTGTATGTCGTAGAACAACTCCGTTTTTTTTCCACAGATTTTTTGTTAGTATTTTTTGTTGCATGATTTCTTTAGGATGGGAACTACCACAAACTTCACTATCCTAACAATTAGCTTAAATCTTTTATTCATTCTCTTTACCACATCTTGTGTTGGGAATATCTATTTCTTGGAATTCAGCCACTAAAGTTTTCAGGAATCACATCCAGAATGCAACTCTAGAGTTCCTGCAATTTTGGCAGCCTTGGAAAAGATGAAACTGACTTCAAAGGTATGCCACAAACACAGCACAGTTATTTGTCAATGCTGATTCTTGAGTTTATTATTTTCACCAGTGGATCATAAAAGATAAACACATAGGATATCTCTTGAGGGGTCATTTGGAATCAGTGATAAGGAAAATAATTCTGGGATACAATGTGAGATTATTTTATCTTATTATTGGTTGATAAGTTTGATTCTAGTATAAGTAATCTTGAGATCTTTTACACGACAATTTTGGTGTTATTTTTATACCACATTCCCTGGGGGATAACAAACCAAGGTTTGCGAATCCATAGATAACTCAACCAAACAACAAAGAACGACCTCCAACCAGTCTCCCCTCTCTTAAGATATTGACGTCCACCAGTCCATACGAGGATTCTCGTCATCCTTTCATGTCTTTCGAGCCCTTTTACGCTTATTTACATTTTCTCCCAGGCCGTCTGGACCTTTTTGTTGCCTTGTATGAGCTCCTCTCTACAGAAATTCTAAGTCTTCACAAATGGCAACTTATTCTCTCTCCCCATAAAGACATTTTATAGATATATACCTTGTGCTATGGAGCTCCATTACGAGCCCATAGCATGAGCTATTTTAACCTTTGTGCTATGGAGCCATAGGACAGCTCTAGAGCATATTTTTTGAGCTGCCATACAGTTGCTATGGGGCCTAAATGAACTGTATCCTGTGCCATCTGATACCTCATGATGGGTTCTCGTTGTGCGTGACCATCGCGATGTAGCCCTGTTTCCTATTTTAAGTTCCACCAAAAACCTTCTCTTGTTCCTCTATAGATTCAAACCACTCTTAACTAATCTCTTTAACATGTATGCATTCTCATGACTTTACACCCTTGTATGGGGCTCGATATACTTCAAGGTCACTTTAAACACCTACTTAAGGTTTTAAAATAGCCCGAAATTATCAAAAACTTACGGGGCTTGACACCTTTTCTAGAGAAAGAAGTAGTGGGAGCAATTACAGGATGTGTAGGGGACAAAGCACCAGGTCTAGATGGAATTATCACAACTTTTTATAAAAAGTGCTAGACTGTAATCAAGGAAGCTGTAATGAGTGCTCTAGATCACTTTCTTTTTACCAAAATGACTTTATTGATAAATATATATCATGCCAGTTATGTTGCATTGTAGAAGTTTTGACCGAAGGAGCTAAAAGATTTCAGGGAATTAATTGAGAGCTTATACAAAAATACATCGAAATTAGTGGTGAAAAGGCTGAAACAAGTAAACAGCAGCCTACTGGTAGGAATCAGATCATGTTTGTCGGAGGAGGATAAATAATGGATTCAGTTCCAATAAGGAACAAGGATTTGGATTCTAGGACAAGAAAAGAAACAAGTGGTCTAATCGAATCTAAACATAGAGAAAGCTGATGATTATGTTACGTGGAGTTTTCTAATGAAGTTTTTTATAGACATAAGTTTAGAAAAAAATGAATAAAAAAATTATATCCACTATAAGATTCCCAACCTTGATAAATTGATTGAATGCTTGCTGATTTGTTCCTACAAAGAGAGACGACTCCCTGCCTCTCGACTTATTTGTCTTAATCATGGAATGTCTTAGTAGAAAGATTAAGAAGGTCTCAACTGGATTGGGAAAAGGTTTATGTGACAATACTAGTGCTATAAATCTGTCAAAATTTACTGTGCGTCATTCTAGAGCAAAGCATATTGACATCAAACATCATTTTATCAGAGATCATGTTGAAAAAGGAGATTTTCTTCTAAAATTTGTTGATTCTGAAAATCAGCTAGCTGATATATTGATAAAACCCCTGCATGAAGAGAGATTTTGTTTTCTTCGAGAAAAACTGAATATCAGACCTTTTTGAAGTTTATTTCTGTCCACATATTTTCTTTCCTTCATAAATGCATTAGTCAATTTTCTCATGTTTTTATTAGTTACCATCCATTCATTTGTAATTATTACCCCTATTTCCTGCGCGCCTTTTCGTCAGTCTAAACCCCTCGATTTTGGAACCTTTTTGCTTCATCTTCCCTTTCTTGAAACGCCCCTTCTATTTAACATCTCTCTTCCCTAACTCTTCGTCTCACTCATCACTCAAAATCCTCTCCCGTCACCATGACTGGAACTCAATCTTTGGTTTCCCAAAAAGAACCCGTTAACAGTTCCTCCATTGAAATAGATTTCCTTTCCTCCGACTCCTCTGAGGCGGAATCCTGTGTCAAACCCCTCTTTGGAAAAAGGAAACCTCCTCTCAGAAAGAAAAACCCTAAATTGTCTCGTTCTTGCCCTTTCGAACCCTTTAGTGAAGTTGACTCCAAATATTTCTAGGGAAAAAAAGAAAAGAGGAAATACGAAAGTTTCAAGAAGCGTCCTGTTGTTGCTGGTCGAATAGTCAACTTGGAATGATTGGAAAACTCTCATTGCCATGTGAGTTCCTTTCTTAGAACTTAAAGGCTCTCCCTCCTTCTAAGATTGTGCGGTCTAGAATGCTATGAAGAGCCTGTACGAATATTCTACGCTAACCTCAGGGCATCAAATGAAGGATCAGATTTGGAATCCCTAGTTTTGGGTACTCGATCACCATTAATGATGATCTATTCAAGGATATGTTTGGCTCTGTGTTTCCTGGAGAAGTACCTTACATGAGTAGCACCTAACCAGAAAATTTTGAAATTTCTTTGGAGGAAGCAAAGGCCATCATTGCTGAAGATAAACTTCGACCTATTTGACTTTGGTCCTATGTCCTTGTGTTTCGAAAATAGGATTTTGGCACACATCGTGGCGACCACACGTGTGCCAAGAAAAGAATCTCTAAGCAGCATCTCAAACAGGGATGTCTATGTTCTCTACTGCCTGTTGAAAAAATATCACATCAACTTGGGTTATTGGATTAGGGAATACATGCTAGAGAGTGCTGAGGACTCAAACCCCACCGCCAGTCTGCGCTATGGGCTTCTGATTGCAAGGATTCTCATTGAATCCCAAGTTGGTCTCTCTGGATTTCAAGCAACTGAAATATCAGCCACCTACGATTGTCGAACCTTTGCAAGCATGTGGTTCACTCTTATTGACAAGACCTGACACAAGGAATCCATGAAGGCAAAATCAGAAGTTCCCAAGCCGACTAAAGTTTCTGTAGACTCAGCTGCACGCATCATCAAGGAGGTAAAAGATATTAAATCTCAAATTTCTTCCCTCAACGATGTTTTGCAGGGCCTGTAGGAAACCCTGAGCAAGGTACTGCAGATCAGCAAGGATACATGCACTGATATGTAGATAAAGTTCGTCTGGACCTAGATGAACTGAAGAAAGGAGTCCACACTGTGAATAAGTTGATCAAGCAAGTCGACACTATGAATTCTGGAGTCAACTCTTCCAATAACGAGCTTGTTGTCTCTATCCAAACCTGTTACTTGTCCTTTTCCAAAAATGTTGAGCAGTCCTATGACACCTTCTTCAGGAATGTGCTCAACACTCTAAAATATTTCCTTGGCCGCCGCTAATGCCTTTTTAGACGATCTTTTTTTGGACTATAATATTGGGGCTCATTTCCTCGAACATCTATGTTTTGCTACTGACTTGGAGGTGCGCCTCCCCTATGTAGTTAATATTTTGGTTGTGCACATAGTTATTATTGCAGTGTAGTTCTACCTTGCATGTCTTCTCTGCTTGTATGTTTTCCGTTTTGATTATGCCAAGGGTGAGACAAGAATAGGTTCAAGAAGACAGGGGGAGCCAACTACTAAAGACAGTGAGAGCTAATTAGATAAAGAAGTCCAAGGAGACAAGGGGAGCCAACTATGGAAAAAGGGAAGTCACTTGGATTCTTGAACCTCAAATGTCGTCATCAAAAAGTGGGAGGTTGTTAACATCTAAGTTTTGATGTTTTACATTTGCGGGAAATGCACAAAAAGGGAAAGGAAATCAGGCTACAATAATCAAGGAATCAACAAGACGCATAAGGAAGGAAGAAATAATCAAGAAAACTACTAGGACATATAAAGAGGAAGAAATCTTCAGGCAAAAATCAAGGGACCACCAAGACTTACACGGAAAGAAGAAAACTGCTACACAAATCTAGCCGAAAGTCAGGAAGCCAACAGTGCAACCAAGAAAGGAAGGAATCTCTTCATATCAAGACTGATTCTCAATCAAGGATCACTACAAATCCTTGATTGGAAGAAAATCCCTAGGGTCAAGAAAAGCTCTAACGGTCTTATTCCAACAAACCTTATATTCTCCCCAAGTTAACTCTGAAAAAGCATAGACACTCACTGAAAAGTTCTAGCCTTAATGTTGTTTTTTCTACTCTTAGCAAAAGTTTGTACTGTTAGTGTGAACAAAAAAAAGACAGAAAGAAAAATTGAGACTAGCGAAAAAACAGTGTGTGCTTAGTAAAAGTCTAAATCCCGAAGTTCAAAACGTTGTACTGAATATTCACTACTTGAACTTTGAAAGGAACCCTTGTGACCAAAGGGGACCGAAAGTAGGCACCACACCGATGTTCTGAACCAGTATAAAAAATTGTGTCATTTACTTTTCTGCCTTAACTATTTCTAAATTGTTTTACTTATACAATTGAAGTCGAGTTGACTAACTGTATTGAGAGTCAGCTCATTTTCAATTCATCCCCTCCCTCTCATGGGATATAAGGACATACTAAAATTAAAAAAAATTTCTTCTTTCTCAAATTCTACATTTTCCATGGCCATCCTTGTTCTAGTTGTCTATTTTAGGAATGAACTTTATATTG
>JAOTQJ010000001.1:3397088-3426965 GCA_025642045.1 Solanum sejunctum | reverse complement strand
CAATATAAAGTTCATTCCTAAAATAGACAACTAGAACAAGGATGGCCATGGAAAATGTAGAATTTGAGAAAGAAGAATTTTTTTGTATTTTAGTATGTCTTTATATCTCATGAGAAGGATGATATTTCCGGGTTGGGGGGGTTATTTAAAATGAGCTGACTCTCAATACATTTAGTCGTCTTGACTTCAACTGTGGAATAAGTAAAACAATTTAGAAATAGTAAAAGCAGAAAAGTAAATGAACAATTTTTATATTGGTTCAGAACACCGGTGTGGTGCCTACTTCCAGTCCCCTTGGGTCACACGGGTTCCTTACAGAGCTCAAGTAGTAAATATTCAGTACAACGTTTTGAACTTTTGGATTTAGACTTTTGCTAAGAACTCTCTGTTTTTTCGCTAGTCTCAATTTTTCTCTCTTTTTATGTTCACACTAACAGTACAAACTTTTGCTAAGAGTAGAAGAAACAATATTAAGGCTGGAACTTTTTGGTGAGTGCCTATGCTTCTTCCGAGTGAACTTGGGGGAAATATAAGGTCTTGTTGGAATAAGACCGTCAGAGCTTTTCTGCCCAAGGGATTTTCTTCCAATCAAGGATTTGTAATGCTCCTTGATTGGGAATCAGTCTTGATATGACGAGATTCCTTCCTTGGTTGCTCTGTTGGCTTCCTGACTTTCGGCTAGATTTGTGCAGCAGTTTTCTTCTTCCCTTGTAAGTCTTGGTGGTCCCTTGATTCTTTCTTGAAGATTTCTTCCTCTTTATATGTCTTGGTAGTTTTCTTGATTATTTCTTCCTTCCTTATGAGTCTTATTGATTCCTTGATTATTGCGCCTGATTTCCTTTCCCTTTTTGTGTATTTCCCACAAATGTGAAACATCAAAACTTAGATGTTACAATCTCCCACTTTTTTATGATGACACTTGAGGTTCAAGAATCCAAGTGACTTCCTTTTTTCCTTAGTTGGCTCCCCCTGTCTCCTTGGACTTCTTTATTTAGTTAGCTCCTACTGTCTTTAGTAGTTGGCTCCCCCTGTCTTCTGGAACCTGTTCTTGTCTCCCACTTGGCATGTTCAAAACGGAAAACATACAAGCAGAATAGACATGCAAGGTAGAACTGCACTGCAATAATAACTACGTGCACAACCAAAATATTAACTACATAGGGGAGGCACGCCTCCAAGTCAGTAGCAAAACATAGATGTTCGGGGAAATGAGCCCCAATATTATAGTCCAAAAGAAGATTGTCTAAAAAGGCATCAGTGACAGCCTAGGAAATATTTCAGAGTGTTGAGCACATTCCTACAGAAGGTGTCATAGGACTACTCAACATTTTTGAAAAGGACGAGTAAGAGGTTTGGACAGAGACAACAAGCTTTATTATTGGAAGAGTTGACTCCAGAATTCATAGTGTCGACTGGCTTGATCAACTTATTCATAGTGCAGACTTCTTCTTTCTTCAGTTCATCTAGGTCCAGATGTACTTTGCTTACAGATCGGTGCATGTATCCTTTGCTGATCTGCAGTACCTTGCCAAGGGTTTCCTGCATCCCCTGCAAAACATCGTTTAGGGAAGAGATTTGAGATTTAATATCTTCAACCTCCTTGATGATGCTTGCAACTGAGTCTGCAGAAACTTTAGTCGACTTGGGAACTTCTGATTTTGCCTTCACGGAGTCGTCCTTGTGCCAGGTCTTGTCAATAAGAGTGCACCACATGCTTGCAAAGGTTCGACAGTCGTAGGTGGCTGATATTTCAGTTGCTTGAAATCCAGAGAGATCAACTTGGGATTCAATGAGAATCCTTGAAATCAGAAGCCCATAGGGCAGACTGGCGGTGGGGTTTGAGTCCTCAACACTCTCCAGCATGTATTCCCTGATCCAATTATCCCAGTTGATGCATGTTTTTTCAGTAGGCAGTAGAGAACATAGACATCCCTGTTTGAGATGCTTCTTAGAAATCCTTTTCTTGGCACAAGTGTGGTCGCCACGATGTGTGCCAAAATCTTATTTTCGAAACACAGGGACAGAGGATGAAAGTCAGATAGGTCGAAGTTTATCTTCAGCAAATGGTAGCCTTTGCTTCCTCTAAAGAGACTTCAAAATTTTCTGGCCAGGTGCTACTCATGTAAGGTACTTCTCCAGCAAACACAAAGCCAAACATATCCTTGAACAAATCATCATTAATGGTGATTCAGGTACCCAAAACTAGGGATTCCAAGTCTTCTCCTTCATCTGATGCCCTAAGGTTGGCGTAGAATATTCCTGCAGGCTGTTCATTGCATTCTAGACCACACAATCTTAGGATGAGGGAGAGCCTTTGAGTTCTGAGAAAGGAACTCACATGGTAATGAGAGTCTTCCATTTGTTCCAAGTTGACTATTCACCCAGCAACCACCAGACGCTTCTTGAAACTTTCTTATTTCCTCTTTTCTTCTTTTCCCCAGAAATTTTTGGAGTCAACTTCACTGAAGGGTTCGGAAGGGCAGGAACAAAGACAATTTAGGGTTTTTCTTTCTGAGAGGAGGTTGCCTTTTTCCAGAGGAGGGGTTTGACACAGGATTCCGCCTTAGAGGAGTCGGATAAAAGGAAATCTATTTGAATGGAGGAACTATTAACGGGTTCTTTTTGGGAAACCATTGATCGAGTTTGAGTCATGATGAAGGGAGAGGATTTTGAGAGATGAGTGAGACAAAGAGTTAGGTAAGAGAGATGTTAAACAGAAGAGGCGCTTCAAGAAAGGGAAGATGAAGCGAAAAGGTTTCAGAAATCAAGGGGTTTAGACTGACGAAAAGGCATGCAGGGAATAGGGGGAATAGTTGCAAATGCATTGATGGTAACTAATGAGAAGATGGTAAAATTGACTAATGCATTTATGAAGAAAAGAAAATATGTGGACAGAAATAAACTTCAAAAAGGTCTTATATTCAGTTTTTCTCGAAGGAAACAAAATCTCTCTTCATGCAAGGGTTTTCTAAATATATCAGCTAGCTAATTTTCAGAATCAACAAATTTTAGAAGAAAATCTCCGTTTTCAACATGATCTCTGATAAAATGATGTTTGATGTCAATATGCTTTGCTCTAGAATGATGCATAATAATTTTGATTGATTTATAGCACTAGTATTGTCACATAAAATAGGTACGTGATTTTAAAAAATATATTAAAATCTTCAAGTTGATGCATAATCTAAAGTAGTTGAGTACCGCAACTTCCAATGGCCATGTATTCGAATTCGGTAGTAGAAAGTGCCACGAAGGTTTGCTTTTTGCTGTGCCAGGAAATTAGAGTGTCACGTAGCATCTGACATGAGCCTCTAGTGCTTTTCCTTTCAAGTTGTCCCCTTCAAAATCTGCATATCAATAACCGGTTTAATGATAAAAAAAGGTGAGTTAGGATACCACAAACCCATTTCTGAGGTCCCAATTAGGTAGCAGGTGATTCTTTTCACAACAGTCAGATGGACTCTTTGGGAGTCAACTGAAATCTCGCACATTTGCATACACGGAACATTATGTTTGGTAGACTTGCGTTGAGATAGTGTAGGGAGCCAATCATTCCTCGATATAGTTTCTCATCAACATCCTTTCTCACATCATCTTTTTCAAGGCAGGTTGAGGGACTCATAGGAGTACCATAAGCCTTGCGTTTTTCCATATCAAAGCATTTAATAAGTTCCTTTGCGTACTTGCTGACATATGAATCTTCCATCAGGGGTTTGCTTGATTTGAAGACCAAGAAAGAAGGTGAGCTCTCCCATGAGACTCGTCTCGAATTCTCCTTTCATAATATTTGCAAAATTCTCACAGAGAGAGGAGTTAGGACTTCCAAAAATAATGTCATCCACATAAATTTGAACAATAAGGAGGTTTGAATTTGAATTTTGAACAAACAGAGTAATATTGATTTACCCCTTTTTAAAATCATTTTTAAGAAGAAAATTGCTAAGATGTTCATACCAAACTTTAGGAGCTTGCATCAAACCATAGAGAGCTTTAGAAAGTTGAAAAACTTGATTTGGAAAAGAGGAATTCTCGAATCCTGGCGGTTGTTTTACAAAAACCTTTTCGTTGATAAAGCCATTTAGAAAAGCACTTTTAACCTTACCTTGTTCCTGATAACATTACCTTCTTCGTCCAGCTTGTTTCAAAAAACCCATTTGGTTCCGATGACTAGCAATCTTCAAGTTTGTCATCTAGAGTCCATACCTTGTTTCATTCGAATTGGCTCAGTTCTTCTTCCATGACTTCTACCCAATGTTTGTCTTTGAAAGCTTTATCAACTCGTTTGGGCTCCATTTGAGATACTAAAGCAACAGAGGCTTGCTTTCTCAGTGAGGCTCTGGTTTGCATTTTGTTTGAGGGATTTTTGATGATGAAGTCATTTGGGTAGCTGACACTATGTCTTCATTCTTTGGGTACAACAACATTTTCTTGAGGGGTAGTTGACTCTCTAGTCTTGGCAGTTGACTTTTCAGGAACAGATTCCGTTAGAGTGGATGGAGGAATGATTATAGGTGAAAACTCTGCATCGGGAATCTGCATTCTTGGTTTAGTATCATCAAAGACAACATGCGCAGATTCTTCTATGCTAGAGTACATTTATTAAAAACTCTATAAGCACGGCTAGAAGGAGAGTAACCAAGAAATATACCTTTGTCACTTCTAGGATCAAGTTTACCGAGATTGTTCTTACCATTGTTGTGGAAGAAGCACTTACAACCAAATGGATGAAAGTAACTTATGTTGGGCTTCTTCCCTTTCTATAGATCATATGGGGTCTTTTTGAGGATGGGCCTGACCATACACCTGTTTAAAACATGACAAGTAGTACTTACCGCTTCTGCCCAAAAATGATTTGGGAGACTCTAATCAAGAAGCATGGTTCGAGCAGTGTCCTGGAGGGAGCGATTCTTTCTTTCCACCACTTCATTTTGTTGAGGGTATCTTGGTGAGGAGAAGTTCTGAGTGAGGCCATTGCTATTGCAAAATTCTTCGAAGAGTTTGTTTTCGTTTTCTCCTCCATGATCACTTTGAATGGTGGTTATGAAGTGGCCTGCTTCTTTTTGAACTTTTTCACAAAAAATTTCAAAATTTGTGAAAGCTTCATGCTTGTGAGAAAGGAAAATAACCCAAGTAAAATGAGAGTAGTCATCAACGATAACGAAAGCGTATCTTTTACCGCCAATACCGGCCATTTTAGTGGGTCCAAAAAGATCTATGTGCAGTAGTTGCAATGGTTTGGAAGTTTTAATTGTGTCATTTGCCGAATTGACATGCGTCGCATGGGTGATCCTTTTCAAACTTGAGTTTAGGAAGGCCGATAACCGGATCAAGTCTTGAGAGCTTTTCCATGGCATGCATACTAGCATGATCAAGTTTTTTGTGCCATACCCAGGGATCATTCGAGACCGCAATTAAGCATGTGAGAGTAGGTAGATCCACATCATTTAGTACATAGATATTTTCGACTCATTCACCAACAATTGTAATGTTTTTCAATTGATTTTTGATTGTGCATTTTGAAGAGTTGAAATGCATGTCAAATCCAGCATCACAGAGTTGACTGATACTTAGGAGATTGTGTTTCAGTCCGTCCACCAGATAGACTTCTATGAGATTACATGAGGGACTTATGGTTATTGTCCCGACACCCATAACATTTCCTTTAGCATTATCACCAAATCTTATGTATCCCCCATCGATTTTTTAACACTTTTGAAATTTCTTTTCTTCTTGTTATATGCCTTGAGCATCTGCTATCGATTACCCACATTCCTTTCCTATAGGATTGTTTTGTGGGTACTTGCAACACAATAAAATATATTCCAAATTTTATTGGGTCCTTGTTCAGTGGGGGAGACACTGGGTCTCCAAAACCATTTTCCAGAGTTGAAAGCTCAACAATTGAAGGATTTATGGCCAATTTTACCACATGAAAAACAGGTTGGTTTGAAAAAGTTTTTGTTGCTGGATTCAGAAGATTTGACAGATTGAAAAGAGTTGTTAGATTGAACTGAGCTGTGGCTTGGTGATTTTCGGATACTATTTAGTTGGATCTTAACATCATCAAGTTCTTCCTAAAGTAAATCGACTTCAATCTAAGTTGCTTCTGGAAGAATTTTCCAGTTCTTTTTATCTTTGGAAATTTTATTATATTCATCAATAACCTTTTGAAGTTCATCAGTGGTCATGCCAATAGTGTTTTGAAGATCAATGCAATTTGAGCAGCTTAGATTTCTTACCTCGCTGGTTTCCCCGATGGCCATGAAACATATGTTAGCTGCTTCTGTAGAGTAGGGTTCTTCCGCTGATCCTCCTTCATCACTCCAGGCTCCCAACGATTTAGAGTTGTAGTTTCTGCTGGGATTTCTCTTTTTTAATTTAGGACAATTCTGTCAAATGTGTCCGGGTCTTCCATAGTAGTAACATTTGTCATCATTGGGATTGTTGGTTCGTGAATCTTGTTGAGGTCTCTGTCTTCTTTGTCTAGGTATCTGTCTAACCCCCCGAGTTATGAGAGCCATCCCTTCACTGTTGGTTTCATCCAATTCTTCTTCTTTATTGATGGTTTCATCATTAAAAGCAATTGACTTCTTTTTCTCATCTTTGTGGTGTCTGTTTATAAGATTTTGTTCGTAGGCCATGAGATTTCCTCAGAGTTCATCATATGTCATGTTTTGAAGATCACTATCTCTTAATATTGTAGCTTTAGTTTGCCAGGCCTTTGGAAGACTCCAAATCAATTTTCTAACTTGAAGAGCATTTGAGTAAACCATTTCCAGAAATTTGAGTTCACTGACAATTTTGCTGAATCTAGTTAACATGGTTTCTACATCAACCATTTTGAACAGTTCATATTCATTCACTAGTGCATTGATTCGAGCTTCCTTGACTTTGCTGGTTCCTTCATAGATGGCCTCAAGTTTGTCCCACATTTCTTTTGCTGTTTCCCATGTAGAGATTTTGTCATATTCAGCACCACTAACAGCACAGTAAGTCTGATTGCTCTAGCATTTGTCTGCAGCACTTATTGTTGTTCTTTGGTAATGTCAAAGGATTCCAGATCAACAATTTTTTCGCCGGAGAAACTGGGTATGGGCTTGGGACCCTTTTTGAATACTAGTTAGGCTTGAAAGTTAGTGGATTGAACAAAGATTTTGAATCTTCCTTCCAATGGGAGTAGTGTTGACCATTGAAGTAGGGAGGTCGGTTTGATGAGTGACAATCTTGAAGAATAGCACCAGGAATTTGATAGTTTGCCATTTGAGCTTTGCTCACGAGTGATTAAACTCTTTGTTAGTGACACCTGCTCTGATACCAATCGATTTTCGGGGGAAGGGGGGGGGGACTGAAACTTTGAGCTAACTCTCAATACAGTTAGTCGACTCGACTTCAACTTTGTAATAAGTAAAACAATTTAGAAATAGTTAAAGCAGAAAAGTAAATGACACAATTTTTATGCTGGTTTAGAACACTGGTGTGGTGCCTACTTCCAGTCCGTTGGGTCACAAGGGTTCCTTTCAAAGCTCAAGTAGTGAATATTCAGTACAACGTTTTGAACTTCGAGATTTAGACTTTTGCTAAGCACTCTCTATTTTTTTGCTAGTCTCAATTTTTCTCTCCTTTTTTATTGTTCACACTAACAGTACAAACTTTTGCTAAGAGTAGAAGAAACAATATTAAGGCTAGAACTTTTCAGTGAGTGTCTATGCTTCTTCAAAGTGAATTTGGGGACAATATAAGGTCTTGTTGGAATAAGACCGTTAGAGCTTTTCTTGACCCAAGGGATTTTCTTCCAATCAAGGATTTGTAATGCTCCTTGATTGGGAATCGGTCTTGATATGAAGAGATTCCTTCCTTCCTTGGTTGCTCTGTTGGCTTCCTGACTTTCGGCTAGATTTGTGCGGCAGTTTTTTTCTTTCCTTGTAAATCTTGGTGGTCCGTTGATTCTTGCGTAAAGATTTCTTCCTCTTTTTATGTCTTGATAGTTTTCTTGATTATTTCTTCCTTATGAGTCTTGTTGATTCCTTGATTATTGCAGCCTGATTTTCCTTGATTCTTTCCTTGTAAATCTTGGTGGTCCCTTGACTCGCGCTATTTGTCCATCCAATTATGGGTGGAAGCTAGTAAAAAAGTGTAACTCCGTGCCAAGAATGTCGAAACTCTCTCCAAAAGTTCCCAATAAAGCGAGGGTCTCAATAACTAATATATGCCTCGCCAAGCCCCAATACTTCACCGCATTCTTATGGAATAGCTTGACAGGTTCTTTGGTGGTGCAATTCAGTGAGGCATGCACGAAGCAGGGCATACGTCAAAAATCTATCCACGGCCACCATAATAGTGCCATAACCTTCAATCTTAGGTTAACATATGATAAAGTTTATAGCCATGCTCTCCCATGGATGCTCCACAACTGGCAATGGTTTCAAAAGTCCTCCAGGCTGTTTCTGCTCAAGCTTGTCCTGTCGGCTCAAAAGCCATGTCTGCACGTTACACTTCACGTCATCCAGGATGCACACAGATAGTTGACCAACTAAACCAAGGTCCTCTTGTGACACTGGCCTGGATCACCGTCCCAAATGGTGTCATTACTCTCCTTCATGATGTGCCACCTACTGACTCCCATTTCAGTTATTTAGCTAAACCTTGTGTGAGCTACCTCCTATTCTTGAGTGTTAAGCAACATATGGGAAGGATTTTATAGGAGCTACTATCCTACACTAGAGTGAAGCAGTTTATTCGAGGAACTTATGGGAAATATCATAAAGTCTGATCCAGTGAATTTTCCTTTGTCATAGGACCCTTACCACTAGGGCTGGTCATAGGAGGGCAGGAGATTTCCTGGTAGAACTCTACCCATTTGGGTTTTTCAGGATCAGGGGGTTGAGATATGGGTCTAATTAAAATGTCTAAAATCTTCATGTGCATTACTAAGATCCATATAGTGATGTTATTGGACACCTTTACAACTAATTAAGCTATCTTTGTTCCAGTTTCGAGGCTTAGATGTTGTTGAAGTGCAGAATTTCAGACCCGCTACAACAGATGACATAGGAAGCGTACATGCTGGGCCCTATATTTCAGGGCTTGAGAAGGTACGATAGCCATAAGGTTTGGTTTTCTTCTTTTTAATGATGTTGTTCAATAATGCAGAACTTCTCTGGTGGTGTGTTTGATTGATGGAAGTCACTTTTTAAGAAAATGTTTTCGATGACGACAAACATCTTTGGTTTCTAGAAAATGTTTTCCATCAAAATGAGAAAAATGACTGTCCTCTTTATATCGATGAAAGTCATTTCTGAACTTCTACTTTCACTTCTAACTTTATATTTTTTATTGGAGACTATTAGATAAACTAGATGTCGGTGCCCGCGCCAGCGCGGGCTCAATATTTGTTATTTTTGCATCTCAATTTATGTGATATACATAGAATTTAGAAAGTCAATTAAATTTTGATATGATTTTTCAATATTTTAAATTATTAATTATTGTGAATTATAGTGCTTTTTTACCTAATTTTTAAATAAAACATGTTATTCCTCTTGTCCCAATTTATGTGGCACTGATAAAATTTTGAAAGTCAATTTTTTTTATGTTTTTTACTTTTAAATTTTTTTAATTATTATGATCTATATCATGTTTATGCCATTTTTTACATAACATGTGTTATTCATCTATCCTTATTTATGAGACACTGATTCGAGTGTTAATTGAACTTTTTGTATGTCGTTTAAATATTTTAAGTTGTTAATTTTTGTGATTTATAGTATTTTTTATTTAATTTTCATATATAAATATATTACTATGGTTAATTATGTAGATTCATGGTAATTTTTACGTAGTTTCCTAATTAAATAATACATGCTATTTCTTTTGTCCCCTTTTATGTGACGCCGATTTCAATAATCAATTAAAATTTTGTGTTTGATTTTAAAAAATTTGAAGTTGTCAAATATCATGATTGTAGTATTTTTTTATACTTATCTAGATTCATAGTAATTTTTACGTAGTTTCTTAATTAAATAATACATGTTATTTCTTCTGTCCCCATTTATGTAACATGATAGATTAATTTCAATAATCAATTGAATTTTTTATTTGTTTTTAAAAAATTTAAAATCAAGCAGCTGAATTAGGCGCGTTAATGGGCAGCTGTCTGCTTAAGCAAGCAGCTGAAGCAGGAATGTCGTCCAACAACTGCTTGCTTCAGCCGCTTCGTAGCCTCTTATATATAGTAAAAATTTTCAACTTCACATTATTTGTTTCAAGTAACACTTAGATATTATTAGTTTTTACTACTAAATTTTTCTATCAAAGCGCTACCTGGTTTGCTAATATTATTATTGATTTTTAACGTATCTTTGTTTTTCTAAAACTATTTTCCACTCACCATTCGAATACCAGGAAACATTTTCTCAAAAAATAGTTACTATGGAAAATTACTTCAATCCTACAGACAAACTTTGAATTTCGTCGAAGTTACATTCCCTTAATCTTCTCAATCCCCCTGCAATCATGGATTGGGGTTGGTTTTTGGTCCATATGATAGAGATGGTGTCATGCTTGGCATTCCTCTTTTTTCCCATTTTTGGCTATTGCTTAATAGTCATCTATTATTCTGATGTTACTTAAAAATATGGGTTTGAAAAGCTGATATTGGTACATATTCTACATGACCACTTTCATTTTTAGTTGGATTTCTATCATGAAGGAGCTATGTGAAGCACCCAGAACCATGTCACTCCCATTCTTCAAGAGTGCACATGAAAATGAAGAGCAAAGTATTATTTTAATTTTTATCATGCATAGTTGTCGTATACTGTAAAGAGTCTAGCATAAAGACTTTTTACTTATTTTTGGATTTTTTTAAAAAGAAAATTGTAACACTTGGAGAAATGGTGGGTTTCCTTTTTTAGCTTAGGCCTGTATGGATTTCAAGAGACTATAGGTCTTTCGAGACAACTTTCTTTATATGATTTTGGATTTACCTCGTTCTTTGTTAACACCTTCACTTGCTATAGTTTCACATTAAGACATATGGCTAAACCATCTCAAATGTCATTTCTCTCTTTTTATCCGAAATGTGTATATTATTTAAATATTTTTAGTAGTAAAAAAATGACTAACAATACTTTTTATATAATTTTAATTTTAGAAAAATAAAGAAATCAGTGTCCGAATCACCATAACAAATTAATGGTTAGACTCTCACATTCCTAACTTGGCCATTCCTTTTGAAACCAAGAGAATGTTTTCATGCCATTATTACTACTTTGCATCATTGTTGTTATCATCCTTACTATTGTTACCGTTCCTATTGTTCTTTGTTTTTTGTGATGTCATTGTAACAGTTGTTAATATTCATTTATTTATTTTTATTATTAGTATTATCATGATTGTCAACATCATCTTTGTCACCATTATTCTTGCTCATTCTATATTCTCTTGATTTGTTTGACTATCATATGCAGGCTATGGATCAAGCTTCAGAGAAAGGTCTAATTTTGATTGATGGATCTGGACCCACATATGCTACTGCCACAGTAAGAATACATTTCTTAAGCTGACTCTTCCTGATGCCAGTCTCTATTATGGGCTGAGAGACCAATAACCTGATCAACTTTATGGTGTTACACACATGCGACATTTCACTTTTTTTAAGGTTATTTTCACCCATTTTCCAACTGTTTTTGGTGTTTGCTGCTGGGTGTTTGAAAGCCCTTTCGGGACCTTATTGTATGATGAAGGTGTTCAAGGGGGTGAGGAAGATTGGTTTTGCTGGTACTTCGTTCTGTGAGCACGATGGAAGGATGATGAGTGGTAAGGAAGAAGCTGTAGTGGTGGTTGTGAGGGAAGGGTGCCAATGGTGCAAATATGGTGGGTGTCTGTTGCATTGTGTTTCCTTCTGTGGGTGAGAGAGGAGGCTTGAGAAAAAGGGGGAACAACTTCTATTTATGCACTTGAAAAAAAATAGAAGATGGAATGAAGGCAAAGAACTTCTGTTGGTCGGAAATGAAGGCTTTTTTTAAAAATGGTACTTTCTCCGTCCTATTTTATGTGGCACATTTTTCTTTTTATTCTGTCTCAAAAAGAATATCACCTTACTTATATTACAAACAATAACAACAACAACATACCCAGTGGAATCCCACAAGTGGGGTCTGGGGAAGGTAGAATGTACGCAGACCTTACCACTACCTCATAGAAGTAGATAGGTTGTTTCCTAGGAACCCTCGTCTCAAAAACCCATAAGCAGAATAAACTAGATATGACAAAAAGTAAACGAAAGGGAACAACAAAAACCAACTAATAATCAAAAGCACATGACATACGTAAATATGATACAATTAACACATAAACAATAAATAATGACAACACATGTTATAAACACTACTACTCCTCTACCCTACTACACCCTATGACTAGAAAACCACCTAACCCTACCAACCAATTAGCCTACTACTCTAATTCGCGACCTCCACTTCTTTCTATCTAGGGTCATGTCCTTAGTGAGATCAAGTTCCGCCATATCATGTCTGATCACCTCCCCCCAATACTTCTTCGGTCTACCTCTACCCCTACGTGTAGCTCCTAAAACCAACTTCTCGCACCTCCTAACAAGAGCATTGGTACTCCTTCTCTTCACATGTCCAAACCATCGCAGTCTCGCTTCCCTCATCTTATCGGCCACCAGAGCCACCTCTAACTTCTCCCGAATGGTCTCATTCCTAACCTTGTCACTCCTGGTGTGACCACATATCCATCTCAACATCCTCATCTCTACGACATGCATCTTCTAGACATGTGCATTTTTGATTGGCCAACACTCCATTCTATACAGCAAAGATGGTCTAACCACCAATCTGTAAAACTTACCTTTGAATTAGAAACAATTTAACTTTAAAATTCTCTTTTTACCCATAGTGAAACTATTTTCAACCACACAAATATCTATGGATGATTAAGTCTTCCTTTTTTTTGTTGAACACCGTCCCAAGTCAAACAGTGCCACATAAAATGAGATGGAGGGAGTAACATTAGTGTATTTAGATTAACGGGCCTGTGGAGGCCAAAATTACATGGGAAGTAAGGCCAACTGAACAAAAACTACAGACTCTACGAACTGTTTGAGAGTCTGGAAGTTATATACTCTTGTTTACACCAAAATTGCAAAATAGGGTTGCTTTTGTTCTCTAAACATCTCCTGGATAGTCCACCATATTTAGCCTGAGATTGCACTCCAACTAGTTTTCTGAGCTTTTATTCCTCCCTTTCTACCTCCAACTGGATGGCATGTCTAGTGTATATAGCACTGTCCAGCTCAAACCAATCATGGATAGAAATATGTCCCACAGTCGAGAAGTCACCTTGCAGTGCCAAAAAAAAAAAAGACTATTTGTTTCTGCATTTCTTCCACAGAGATGGAAGATAGAGCATAGGGGTATTCCTCTTCTCTGCATTCTATCTTCCATGCATCTTCTTTATCCTTCTCTTTAGTTACTTTCTTTCAGAGTGATTGTTCTTCGTTTGTTGATCTCCATAACCACTTCATTAGCAAACGTTGATTTTGTTTCCTTAGATTCTTTATACCAAGTCCAGAAACTTTATTTTGAGCCATTTCCATTTTAGTCTAATTAGGGACTTTAAGTCATTACTATGTAATAATTAGACAATATAAAAACTTGGTTTCCTAGAATAAGTAGAGGTAGCTTACCTGTGATGATTGGTGTATTTTGTGGAGTTGGATGATATCCAAACTTGATTCAAGATTTTTAAGGGTGTTTTCAGTGGATTGATTCTATTTTAGGATATCCTATAGAGTAGGGTGCTATTTAAGTGCATTAATTACACGTCGTTTGGATGGTTGTTATGTATTGTCCATAATATATCATAATGTTTGGACTAACTGTATCGTTCTCTGTCGTTGCATCATGTCACCAAAAAACTACGGTTCAAGGTGAAATATTTTTGTACCTAATAATTTTTTCTCTTTATTATGGTTATATAACGTACCAAATAAAAAAAATTTCTGTAAAAATATTTTGACAAGATTTCCCATGCGTCAATTTAGGTTGCATATCAAACCAATTTTTTAATGGGTTGAAATGGGTTGGGTTGAGCTAATATATAGGCGAGTCAATAACCCGCCAAACTTAAACAAGTTAGGTTTGATTTTGTCACTCCCTATATGAGACACAAGTATGTCATATATGGTGCTTTATGTTGATCAACTAAACATTATGGAGATACTGTTTAAAAATTCATTATGCATGATGATGGAGGAGTGTAACTATGAAAGCCTTGTCCTCTGCATAACCCCGTTGACATTAACATTCCATTAAGTAAATTTCATCCTCTAAGTTCTCTAATATTTAATGAAATAAGTTTTTGAATTTTTATGAGCTGATAAGGTTCCTAAAATCATTGATTTCTGTGAAGGATTTAGCACAAAGTGTTCTATGGCAATCTGAAATCTGATATTGACTCCAATGATGCAGACATTCCAAGAGTCATTATTGGCAGCTGGAGCTGGAATTTCCTTGGTTGATTCAGTGGTAATGTCTTAGTCTAAGCTGTAGTGATATTTTAGTTTAATGGGAATACTCCATTCAGAAGTTAGAAATGTAGCAATCACTTCAGGGTGCATTTGTTGGTAAACACCTGTCACTTGAAGCTGGAGTAATTGCTTCATCTGATATTTCAGGTTGCAGCATCTAAAGTTAGCAAGGATCCTCCTGTCGCTTTTGCACTGATTCGACCTCCTGGTCATCATGCTGTTCCAAAGGGGGCCATGGGCTTTTGTGTATTTGGAAATATTGCTATTGCTGCTCGTTATGCTCAACGTATGCATGGATTGAAACGTGTTTTTATCATAGACTTTGATGTTCATCATGGAAATGGAACCAATGACGCCTTCTACGAGGACCCAGATATATTTTTCCTTTCAACCCACCAAGTAAGCTACACATCACATTGAACAAATTGCTTAGGAAATCTTTTGAGATTTTGCTTCTGAAATCAACTGCTATTATGAATGTAGTTGAGAACGAAAAAGCATTTATTTTTGTTTAATAATTCAGCTAGATCTAGTGATCAACAAAAATGATTATCCTTGACACTATGTTCAGTTCATGGGTGTGCGGGACTTGGTTATTACTCCTCCGGCGCTTTCCTTCATTTTAGTTGTTACAAACGAGCAGAAATAAAACACATTAACTATGATTGTTGTCACATTCCAAAATACCTCCTAGATGGTACTGGCATCTTCCAAGTGTTCTAAAAGTGCTGAAACTCATCCGAGTCCCTTGGTGTACAGACTAAAACCATTCAAACAAGTCCAAAATTCATTTTCAACTTATTTGAAGTCTTAAAACTCATAATGAGATACAAATACTAAAAATGAAAGTGTTTGGTAGTTACAATTATCTTGTTCAACATCAGCAAGGTTAATTTCTGGTTTGGTGGATTTGTATGCCTCTCCACTTTTTTGGCTGAAGTGAAGGTCGATGCACAAGTCAAGGCAACAAAGAATGTTTCAAGTACTTGGCCTAGTAATGAGTAATCCAAGGAGATGGGGAGATTGATGAGGATATCGTGTATTATATTGGAACTCGGTGGGTGAAACGAAGGCTCTCATCTGGGGTATTGGGCTGTAAGATTGTGTCGCCAAGGCTTAAAGTAATTCTGTAGAGTGGTGGCTAGACAATATTGTTGTATGAGACAGAATGTTGGTCAGTCAAGAATGCCAACATTTAAACGATGAATGTAACAGTGATGCTCAAATGGATTTATGGGCTTATTACTAGAGATATGATTAGAAACGAAGTTATAATGGAGGTAAAGTGGGAGCGGTGCCTATGATGACAAGATAAGGAAATGAGATTGAGATGGTTCGGACATTTGAGGAAGAGGTGTATGTTAGCATGATGGACAAATCGTAGAATATTTTGTAGGATCTATATTAAATATTCTTGATATGAAACTAAGTTGCTTGGACTCTCCAAAAAAGTTGCCGTACCCGTGTCGGATCCTTCAAAATACGCAACTTTTGGAGGATCCGACACGCACCCACCGACATTTTTTAAGAGTTCAAGCAACATAGATATGAAATATGTAAGATATATTTTAGATACTTCATTTATTGTATAATATTGTGTGGCATTATTTTAGAATACTAGTTTTTGGATACGCGTTTTGTGCGTGTATTTTGTAGTAATAAGTATATTATAATTTACCTATCATTAATCTAATACTACATGCTTCATCTTTGAAGAAGAAGAGAAAGAGTAACTATTCTATCAAATCCATTTTTAAAGGTGACATTACAGATACGAAAGAACCAAAAAGAAAAGAAGAAGACAATTAATTATTAATTATTCTTATTTGCTCGTCTTGATAACGGAAAGCAAAACAAAATGTAATGTAACAATCTGTTTTTGACCATACAAAAAAAACTAAACTAAAGGCAAGTTATAAACAAAGTAATAACTCAACTATATAAATAGAGATGAAGAAGTCTCATCATAATTTCATTTCAATCTCTACAAATAAGCATAAAAGTAAAACACCAAGCTCAATTTTTGTCTATCCCAGGGCTGTACAAGGGAGACGTCACAACTTTCTGTACAAATTCTGATATTTTTTTCACTGATTTAGAGCTCTTACACACAAGAATTATACGAGTAGCACACATGAATCTTTTCTAGAAGAGTTAAATTTATGGGGCAAGAATTGCAATATATGAAAAGTCGCATAAAAATTTGAAAGATCAAATAGTATTCGACAAATATAAAAAAAGGAAAAAGATAACACATGAACATTAACTTTGTAAGATACATGTATCTACTTTACTTTCTTGTCTTCAAGGAGTAATTACCTATTTGTATTCTTTTTCTATTTAATGTACTCCCATTTATAACATTTTTAGGTGTTAAATAATTAGGGTTAAGGTATTAAATTGATATGTCTATCATGAATAGTCACTTTGAAATAAATGTATTGTCATATTAGTGATATGATGATAGTTATTTTTATTACATTTTAATATAATATAGGGGCAAAATGATAAAGAACCCTTTCAATTTCCTGGATAAATGAATTAGTATGTGAAACAATTCTTCATATCTTACAATTTAATTAATGACTATTTCCCTGTCTTTCTAATAGATAACTTACGATCCAAAAAATAATTAATATATTATTATTCAATTTTAAATTAATTAGATATTTAATTTAGTGTGGAGGCAAAATGGTAATCCAACTTTTCATTATTCATATTCTTTTTGTACATTATTAACATAGTAAATTTATCTAAGATTAATATAGATTTGTATTTCAATTTTTCAACCATACTTAACTTATACAAACTAACTAACAAAGAAGAAATGGCAAAAAGAATACAAACATTTCTTGCAAAAAATATGAATTGATCAAATCGACAGAAATACTACCTTTTACAATAACTATTACTAAATGAAAGTAATTCCATGATAATAAATAGGTCATACTACTTAATGACTTTGTAACAATTGTCTAATAGGCAAAAAACGTATGAAAATGACTTTTTAATTTACTATATTGATTGATAAGTAATTTAAATTTTACTATTTAATTAATTATTTACAATCCAAAAAATAATTAATATATTATTATTTAATATTAAATTAATTAGATATTTGATTAGTGTAGGGGCAAAATGGTAATCCAACTTTGGTGTTTGGACCTTCCCGCTTTTAGTTTTTATATATATATATATATATAAGAGATTAGATACTATGTTTAGTGTATAATATTGTGTAGTATTAGTTATAGAATATTATGCAAAACAATTTGTAGGATTTAAATTATGTGTAGAATATTTTTCTTGTGTATAAATATCAATGTATTCTTATGTATTTAAATCAACAAAGTGAGATAATTATTTTTCAGTTCTCTCGTGTTTTCTCTGTTTTTGACATGATATTAGAACATTCTTTTCTTCGATTCATGTAGTTCTTGATTCGTTGTTACTTTCAATTTCTTTGGAAGGTTTTTGTATTCTTGGTTATTCATCAACAATTAGTCCTAAGTACATAGGGACTAAATACTTAGGGCTCTTGGTCTTGGTTATTCTAGCAATTTTTTTTATCATTGTGCTTTTTATTTTTCGCTACTTAAAAGCATGACTTTCACATCAGTTTGAGTCCTCAAGTGTTCGTTCCAGTGGAAAAAAGTATTCTACTTGGAATTTTAGTTTTAACTATTTGTCATAGGAAAAAAATTGTTCAACCATATAGATGGAACTGATTCGGATCCTACAAAGTTAGGTTAGTGGAAAGTCAAAGATGCTCAAGTGATAATATGGATTTTAGGTCAATTGGCCCTCTTATTTTCCTTAATCTGAAGCTATACAAGACTACAAGGGCCATATAAGGTTATTACATAAAGATTACAACCAAGACAATAGTATAAGAAGCTTTCTGCAAGAGCATGGACTTGCTAATTACACTTAAGAAAATTTCTTTGCTTAGGATTATTTTTCTAGATTTCAGATATAAGCTAAATTCACTAATATTGTTTATGCTAAAATACCTATTGGTTCTCCTTTTATAATTCAAGCAGCTCATGAGCAAAGAAAGCGAGACTAATTTTATTGATGAACTTTCGATTTGATTTTGAGAGTGTTCTCTCTAACTTGGTAAATTGTGATATGTCTCCCTCCTTGGATACCAGTGTTAGGGAATTACTTTGTGAAGAGCAACGTCTTTTCAAGCAAAAAGTGTTCACACTGTTGCATTTAGCCATTTACTTCTAAAGGAAGAAGAAATGGTTGGGATATGAGCAAAAACTCTATGTTCTAGTTGCAAGTAATATGCGTCAGTAAAGAAGTGTAAGAGGTTGACTATAACAAGAGTTGGAACAAATGGAGGAATAGGCGGAAGAAGAATTGGAGGAAGGTAATTAGATAGGACATGTGGCAACTTCAGTTTAATGAGGACATTACCCTAGATAGAAAGGTGTGGACAAAGACGATTAGGCTAGAAGGTTAGTAGGTAGCCGAGTATTGTCACACTTTGTGTGGAAGAGGCATGGAGCTAGCCTCCTCTCCCCTTCTTATTAATAGTATTATTTTTTAATCACATAGTTTCTTATCTTCAATGTATATTATTATCTGTTGCTTCATTTTCCTTATATCTTGTTATTAGACAGGGGGATATGATTACGTATGACATGTGCTAGCTTCAGTTTACCAAGGACATGACCCTATACAGGATGAGAGGGTGATGATTAGGATAGAAAGTTAGCAAGTAGCCAAGTGTTGTCATACTTTGTGTGGGAGAGACATATGGCTAGCCTCCTTTTCTCTCCTCCTTATTAGTAGTATTATTTAGTAATCACATAGTTTCTTTTCTTCAATGTGCATTACTATCTGTTGCTTCATTTGCCTTGTATCTTGTTATTTGCTGTCATATTTTTGTGCTACCATGCTTCGAGTTATTCTGTTTCCTTTCAAGCCGAAGGTTTATCCGAAGCATCCTATCTACCCCACAAAAGGTAGGGATAAGGTCTACATATGTCCTACCATATTGAGACCCTACTTGTGGAATCACACTAGGTATGATGTTGTTGTCTTCTTCTTTTGCTTACTACATAACAAGGAAACAACCGTCACAGCTACTGATGCGTTCCTCCTTTCATCCTAAGAGTGACAATTGGGCAAGTTGAGTCAAATTTGAACAACAGGGTCAAGACTCAACCCAACTCAAATTTGCTTGGGTTAAAATGAGTTGGATCAAAATGAGTCAATAATGAATACTAGAACGGGTCAATACCCAAGCCAACTCAATTTTTACTAAATTTAATTTTTTTAAATTCTTTTAGAATTGTAAAATTAGGTCTTGGGTCTAACTCTTACCGCAAAAGCTAGCTCCAAGGAAGGAGGATTGTCCTAGCCTTATAAGGAGTCCGCCCATCTCATTAACCACCAATGTGGGACTTTTGTCATTCTTCAACAAGAATATTTTAGTATATGATTAAAAAAAAATTAATTACGGCTATGTATATAACATATCAATTTTTTTAGGAAGAACTTTTAAAAATATTTTGACAAAATTTTACATGAGTCAACTTGGGTAACATATTAGCCCGATTGTTAATGGGTTGAAATGGATTAATCTGCCCAAGCTTAACCGAATTGAGCAGGTTGGGCGGGTTGGGTTTGATTTTGCTACCAGAGGAAAACAAGATTTCTGTCATTATATGCCAGCTATTCACATTGATATGTAGAACTAATAGTCTGGAACTTAACAATTGCATGGATTTAATCACTCATGCTCACTTATCCTTGGACGATATAGGTGGGAAGTTATCCAGGGACTGGTAAGATAGATCAAATTGGTTGTGGAAGTGGTGAAGGATCAACACTAAATCTCCCTTTACCTGGAGGATCAGGTGATACAGCAATGCGAACAGTTTTTGATGAAGTTATTGTACCATGTGCTCAAAGGTTCAAGCCAGATATAATCCTTGTTTCAGCTGGGTAATTTTCTGTCTGTCAAGACACTCAACATTTGGAATATAAAAAGGATACCACTTAAACACAGTTGCTTTTGCTTTTCTTACTGTCTGCTACTGTGTGGTTCCTTTTTATTTTGACATGAATAATGGATCATGTATTATACTTTTGTTGTCTGCTAAAGTAACGATGTAGTGAGGTGGGAATATTTGGTCTAATCACTAGTATCATGCCACCTATATTTGGTTTCTGGTGTTGAAATGTTGTCAGCAGAAAAGGATGTAGTCTTTGCTAGGCATGTCAAATAACACTGCTGTAGTTAGGACTTCTAATTTCTAATACAAGTGTAACAGTACTTCGATTAACATGTCATCTAGAATTTTCAGGTATGATGCCCATCTTTTGGATCCACTTGCCAGCTTGCAGTTCACAACAGCAACATATTACATGCTAGCCTCTAACATTAAGCAACTTGCAAAAGATTTGTGTGGAGGACGTTGCGCGTTTTTCTTAGAAGGGGGATATAATCTCAGTTCTCTGTCAAACTCAGTTGCAGAATCATTTCGTGCTTTTCTTGGGGAGCGGAGCCTGGCTGCAGAGCTAGATGATCCATCCTACTTGCACGAAGAGCCATTGAAGAAGGTGAAGCAGATCATTGAAAAAGTGAAGCACATACATTCCTTTTGAAATCTTATTAGTGGCAGTGCTCTAGAATTATTATACAGCTTTGTATAGGAAAGCATGATTTTTCTATTATTAGCATATACAACTTTTGTTTCGGACATCATTTTTTTCCGTCAATGCATTAGCAGTTTGTACATTATATCATCATCATTGATTAAGTGAGGAGATTGGATCGGGTCACCCATGTGGATCCCCCCGAATCCATGAAGAGAAATTAAATATGTATAATTATGTATTATATAATAAAGTTTTAAGGAAGAGATACAACTATTTGTCACCGGAGAAATGAACGTGACTTTTTATTCTCTCAAGTTTAAAAGAGCAGACAAACATTTCTCTACTTCATTCTTCTCCAATTCTTGAAAGGTTTCCTTGGAGGTTCTTGTGAATATTTCTTCTCCAAAAATGAATAAACTTCTGTAATAGGTACGTTAATATAGACTGTGACTATTTGGTGTAATACGTGTTTTATAAACATATAATTATATTATTAGACTAGCGAAATATATTTAATGATCTTGCAAACTCAGTATTTTTATGATTAGATTCTTCAGTTGGATATTTCTTCCCTTGTAAAAGTATTTTAGATTTCATCAAGTGTTTATGCAATCGATCAACTTTTTTCTGAGTGTACTGCTACAAATTTCAAAGATAGTAGTACAAAGCTTGGTTCATCTTTGACTAGACTTTTTGATTTGTGTCTTTTTTAGCTTATTCATCTATATGTATTAAAATATCAAATGTTGAATTATTTGGCCTGTTGAAGAGCTTTACATGAGATGTTTAGATTCCAAATATTGTTAATTTTTTTGAATGAATGTTGGAATGCCAATCTTCTTATGTAATTCAAATTTAATTTCCTTTATGAAGATTAATCCACTGCAGTATTTTTTTTTTTGATATTGTGACAAATCTGGTGAGCTTTTACACTTTACTCATTTCTTTTCTTTTCAACTCATCTAATTTGTCCAGTGTTAAAAGCATTGATTTTATGTTACCTAAAATGTTCATGTAAGTGGGTTCAATAAAATTGACTTCAACTGGTTATAATAATGATATCAACAAGTAAAATTTGTCCAACGCTCTTTTTTTTTTTTTAAACTGTTATTCATTATGCTATTAAAAATTGAGATTGGCATTCTTTTTTCTTTTTTCTGTTTTTTTTCCTCAAAAAAGTTAGGGAAGAAATTTAAAACATTTGATAATAAGGACTTATCACGTCAACTAAAATGTTAAAAAATTCTGTAATTTCACAACGCTATATCAATGAACTTCATAATTTGTTCAACTTTTAAAAGAGAAACAGTAATTTTACCAAATTAAAATTTTGTCAAAACTTCAAGAAATTTGACGTCTAAAATATTTTTCCTCCTCGATAAAGAACAAAGTTGTTTGTTACAAACAAAAGAACAAAAATAAGAAGATATATAAAGAACAAAAATAAGAAGATGTATATAACTTAAACTAAATTAAAACAAGTTATAAGAGAAGTCAACTTGTAAACTGACAATTTCTATAAACAATTTAGCATAAACTAATCTAAGATGAACTAAAAAGTTAATTATAATTTTTTGAAGATTGTGCTTGCATAGTTTAGATAAAAATAATATAAGATATTTCTTTATAGAAATTTTTTATATTTTGAAGTGAAATGATAATAGAATTATCCTATGAAATTTGAGTAAAGAGATCAACAAAAATAACAATAACAACATACCCAGTGAAATCTCACAAGTGGTTTAGGAGGGTAGAATGTATGCAGAATAAACTAGATATGGAAAAAAAAAGGAAAGGAAAAGAAAGAAAACAGAAAGAACGACTAACAATGCAAAACACATGATAGTGTGTAAATACGATAAAATCAACATATATATGATGGATAATGACAACACATGATATAAAAACACGATTATTCCTACTACTCTACTATACCCCAAGGCCAAGCATCCACCTAACTTTACTACCCTATTAGCCTGATACTCTAACTTTGCGATCTCCACTCCTTTCTATCTAAGGTCATGTCCTCGGTGAGATCAAGTTTTGTCATATCTTATCTAACTTACCTCCCCCAACACTTCTTTGGTCTGCCTATACTTCTCCATGTACCTCCAAATTCGACCTGTCGCACCTCCTAACAAGAGTATCGATACTCCTTCTCTGTACATGTCCAAACCATTGCAGTCTCGCTTCTCTCATCTTATCAGTCACAGGGGCCACCTCTACCTTCTACCAAATAGTCTCGTTCCTAATCTTATCACTCCTGGTATGAGCACACATCTATCTCACCATCCTTATCTTTGCGACCTGCATCTTCTAGACATGTGTGTTTTTGATTGGCCAACACTCCACCCCATACAACAAAGACAGTCTAACCACAATTCTGTAAAACATACCTTTGAGTTTAGGTTGTATCTTCTTATCACACAGTACTCCAGAGGTAAGCCTCCATTTTGTCCATGCTGTCGCAATAGGATGTGTGACATCATTTTGTCGATATCGCCACTAATCTAGATGATGGATCCAAGATACTTAAAGTTATCGATCTTGGGGATAAGTTGAGTGACAAGTCTCACATCAATGTTTACTTCATCCCTCACAATACTAAATTTGCACTCCAAGTATTTTAGTTTGGTTCTACTCAGTTTGATCCCTTTGAATTTCAAAGCGTGTCTCCACACCTCCAATATATCATTAACTTTAGTTCGAGTCTTATCAATCAGTACTATGTCATCTGCAAAGAGCATACACCAAAGAACTTCTTCCTGGATAGACCGCATCAGCTCATCCATCACCAAGGCAAACAGAAAAGGGCTCAACACAGATCCTTGATAAATCCCATCTCAAACATAAAAATACTCTGAGTGTTATTTAATCGTTCTTACTCGAGTTTTGGCTCCTTCATACATGCCCTTTATCAGTTTAATTTATGCCTCTGGGACACCTTTCACCTCTAGACACCTTTAAAGGATATCCCTTGGAACTTTGTCATAGGCCTTCGCTAGATCAATGAACACCATATGAAGGTCCTTCTTGCTTTCCTTATATTTCTTCACTAATCTCCGAACAAGATAAATTGCTTCAGTAGTCAACCGCTCCGACATAGATCCAAATTGATTCTCTGAAATAAACATTACTTTTCTCACCCTCATCTCCACCACTCTCTTCCAAACCTTCATAGTTTGACTTCAAAACTTGATACCACTATAATTGTTATAGTTTTGAATATCACCCTTGTTCTTGTACAATGGAACCATCGTACTTCTCCTCCATTCATCAGACATCTTGGCAGTCTTCATAATAGCAGTGAACAGTCTAGTCAACCACTCTATATCATCCTTGACCATGTTCTTCCAAAATTCTCTCGGGATCTCATTGGGTTCGATAGCTTTCCCTCTTTCATCCTACTAATAGCACATCTAGCCTTTTCAATTTTGAACCATCTGCAATAACCAAAATCTCGATGACTTTCGGAGTGTGCTAGCTTACCCAACTCAATATCTCTATCTCCTTTTTCGTTTAAGAGCTTATGAAAGTAAGCTTGTCATAGCTTAATGGAAGTCTCATCCATCGATACGTCACGCTCTTCATCCTTGATGCACTTTACTTTGTCCAAGTCGCAAGCTTTCCTTCTCTCTCCTTAGAGAGCCTATACAATCTCTTTTCACAGCCTTTATCATTTAGCTCCTCATATAGACGCTTAAACGTTGTTGTCTTAGCACTCGTTAACCTCAATCTTCGCTTCTGTCTTAATCGTCTTATAGATCTCCTTAAGCCTTAGCTTTTCACTTCGTATAAGCAACCTTTTTAGCTTTCACTTTGCCTTGAACTTCTTCATTCCACCACCAATCGCTCTGACGTCCACCAAAAGTCCCTCTCAAAATCCCTAGTACCTAGATATACTTTTCTAATGCAACCACTAGTAGTGTTCCATATATTGTTTACATCTTCGCCACTACTTCAAGTCTCTAAATTACTCAACTTTCCTTCCATCTCTCATGAAAGGGCAGGGATAAGCCTCTCCATCTAATCTTTGGTTGGATATTAAGAACCTTCTTCTTTTCTCTCCTAAGAGTAAAGAGATCAAATGTAATATAAATAAAAACAAAGTGTATCATTGTCTTGAACAAAAGGAAGAAAAAGAATAAACTAAGAGAAAAAGAGAGTAAAATTAGAAAAGAAAACGTGCAGAACTCAAACGGAAAAATGTAAAAGCACACGTGACAACCAGATTCGAACCCCCAACTTCAAGCAAAACTTAAACCCACTGAAGCACCGTCTAAAGTGGATTCAATCACAATATATGTATAGACTTTTTTCTTAACAGAATTTGACCTATAGAAAATACGATTTTTTTCAACGAAGTGGGTTCATTTGAACTTTTTTACCCTAACGTAGGTCGACTTATTTGGGCATACATTCATTAAGAAAATAATGATTGCTATTTTAGTATTGAATTTTGATAAATTATTCAATAAAAAGTAATTAATACTAAGGATAAGTATTGAAAAAATTGTTTTTTTAATATATTAAAAATTTAAATTTATTTTTAAAATAGTGGATAAGTAAAACGAACAGAGAAAATCTAAACAAACTCTTCTTTTTGTAGTGACCAGTGAAATATAAGTAATTTTCTTCTCCTTCTTGTTGATAATTTGAAATCAATATTTTAACTTTTTTTTAGAAATAATTTTTCCTTCCTCTTTTGTTTCTTTTGTATGAATGTTGAGACTGAAGTTTGATTTAATATAGTTCTCTTTTTTTTTTTTTTGTATAAATTATGTTTATTCATTTATCTGAATAGCATATAATGTACTATCTAGGACTAATTTGGTATCAAATTTTTATCTTTAAAATAAATTTAATGAAAATAGTAATTTGGTATCAAATTTTTATCTTTAAAATAAATTTAATGAAAATAGTAAAGTTAATTATTTATTATTTTCAAGTATGTGAAAAATACTTATGAATATTAAAATCTTTTTATGATAATAATTATACCTATCATTGATAAGATAAAACAATTTTATACTTATATATTGTCACGATCCAAAATCATATGTGATGACATTTGCCTTTAACCCACGAGACAAGTCAGTCTAAACAATATATAACAAAATAATGTGAAAGAATAAGGCAGAAATGACAGTCTAAATAAGAATAGGCATAGAAAACATGAATCATAGTCTAAAATCATCTCCAGAATGGTATCATATGTACAAGTCTCTATTACAACTGATTTAGAAAGAAAACTTATTCAAGTCTCAATGTCTTTGATTTTCGAATAGAACAAATATAGTAAATCAGTAGAAATCTAAGGAGTCTGCCAAAATAAATAAATCGGTACCTTTCAAACTCTCTCAAGCTCGATCCAAGAATAAGAAAGAAGCATCAACCAAAACAGGCTCACAACCTACACATAAGTGTAGAAGCAATGGCCAGTACCAACTTACATGGTACCCATAAAAAGATCTAAGCGCAGGTAGAGAATAAAGAATACATATACTTCTATCAGTCCAACCATATACCTTCAAAACTACAATTTTATAAGTAAGAAAGCCAGTGTATTGTTACTTCTATCAGTCCAATCATATACCTCCGAAACTACAACTTTATAAGTAAGAAAGCCAGCGCGCCCCGCACGCGCACACATACACGTACACACACACACACATATTCATAGTTCCAGTATACAACAACTCAACTGATAGATTTCCATAATATACAAAAGCAAAGTTAATCATCATAATACACTTGAAATAGATATTCACATTTAAAGCAATGAATGAAATGAGATACCATGAAATACAAGTGATATAATGCAATGTCAAATAATTATGCATGTATGTCCTATGATACACATCTGTTGATTTAATTAGATCAGAACTGATGAGGGTCTCACATGGACCATGTATCTGTCGGAACTATTTTCCTTCGATATTTATCTTTCATCTCTAGCCGGAATCATTTTTTTGGCTTTTGTTACTCTTTGCCGGAATCATTTCATTCCGACATATTTATCTTTCATAGTTGGAATCATTTTTCTTCGACTTTTTATCAATAGTGGGATTCAATCAATATCTCATCCTGACACAATAATCACTTTCAAATAAACATGGGAGTATGTATGGAGCTCACACAATTCATAACTTTCAAATAAGCATAAGAGTATGTGACAATTCCACACAATTCATATATTCAATAATCAAACAATCAATCTCATTATTCTTTCCATACTAGAATCATTATCAAGGGCATAATAAGTAGTTGCATCACATCGATTTTCAAGTTCTCAATAATTACTTTATCATCATAATTCAAAATACTCATCAATTAATCAATTTTTCATAAGTATTCTTTCAATAGTTTCAACATAATAACAAAATTATACAACACTTGTCCAACATCACATGTAGAATGCTTCAATAGTTGTTTTCACAGTAACATGAAACAATACCTAACAATTGAGTCAATATAAACAATTCACAATTTTCAACAATGGGAATCACAAAATCAATATTCTCAATTCAAGGATCATTATCACCAATAGGTACATACCAATTCAAAAGTCAAGTTACACATATTATCAGATAGCCATCTTTATTATCCCGACATATTCATTAGGTCATTTCATGATTAGTTCAGCCACATTCGAATTATCCATTGTTCTCCAACACAAAGATGAGGGAGGTACAAGTTAAATTAAATTCAACAAGATTTAGGAATCCACTTGCCTCGATAAAGTCAAGAAATCTATCTGACAATAACACTTTTCTCTTCTGATTTAAATAAAAAATATCATAATCTAGTCAAAAATAGATTCAAAGTTACATTTTAAAACTTATGATACCAAGATCATACAATTCGAGAAAGAAGGGTAAAATGATTTAAAATTTTGATACTGAAAATCGAGGCTAAATTTTAGAAACTTTTAGATGAAAATATTATTCACGTAATACGAATATATTGGTAAAAATTATTTAAAAACAAAGCTTAAATAAGCTCATAGGTACTATTTTTTGTTAAAAATTTAAGTTCATGAAAAATCCTCGATTCTCCAATTGAAAGCACTAATTTTGAGGTCAAAATCCACAAATAATCAATAGGTAATAAAGAGAAAAGTGGAAAATACCTTTTTCAATAAATTCACCTCAAAAAATCTAGTGAAATTACCTCTTCCAAGCTGCCAAAGTCCAAAAATGGAAAAAAAATGGCTAAAACTTAACTTATAGGATTGTTCATTGTTCAGGGATAGTTATCCCTTCACAATCATGACTCATTTATCCTGCGATCGTATGACTACGAACAGGACTCTTTGCAATCGTGAGGGCAAGGGTCAATCCGCTTTGGCCTTTGTGCTTGTAGATCTTGCTTTGCAAACGCAATATATATAGTCCCAATATCTTTGCAATCGCGAGAGGGGGTCCTGCGAATGTGAAAAGGAAACATGCGCTAGATATCAATATTTTCAACAAGGCATAAAATCACAGAATGGATCCTCAGAATTTGCTGGGAATCTCATACACAAACCATATAGGCAATCTCTCTAAATTCGACATTTTGAACTCAATGGAATTATCATAAATCAAATCTGAGGTCTTCTTGACTCGGAGTTTGATAAGTTGCAGCTAAACTAACTTAAGGCACTAGAAATATCAAAATGCTATTGAAACATCCAAAAATTATGATGAAGCTCATTCAAGGACTAAAATCACCTCATGCAACCAGTGGGACCACCAGAATACCAATTCAAGCACTCAAACTCAAAATGTTGAATAAAGTCAAACTTTAACTTAATTTCTAACTTAAGACCTAAAATTCATATAACTCCAAATATGATTCTGGTGATATTCACGCTCCAATAAGAAAGCGATCGTTGCCAACAATTAACCTAACCAAAGGTTAGGGTCGAATCCATAGGGAATATAGGGCTTGACTACAAGACTTCACTATTGATCATTTTGAGTATCGATAACTAAAAGCTCTAAATGGGGGGGGGGAGGGGAGGGAGGGGGTTGTTGCCATGACCCAACCCAGGGACCGTGATTAGTGCCGATTAGGCACCCAGACAAACACTAAACCGAATTTCCAACTATAATAGCTAAGGAATCTATCGAAATTTTGGCAGAGTTCTCTCTGTTTTACTGACTAACCAAACCTGCAAACAACAACCCCAGCATACAACAAATATCTATACACATATGTATGCGGGCCAACAAGGTCACCGATGCGGTAGAACTGCCCAACAAATATACCATACATACGTAATCATACCACATGCAATATTCCACACCCGCATGTATCCACATAACTCTACACATATAAACTGAACCATAGGACGGGACAGGGCCCCGTCATACCCTCGAATAAACATAAATGCAAAATACAAAAAATAAGTATACATGTATATACCAAAAATCTGCTCCTGAGGCAAAGGGAGCACTTCAGCGATAGAAAGAGATCCTAAGAAGGTGGCTCTCTAGATTGTGCGTCAGTACCTGCGGGCATGAAATGCAGCCCCTAAAGAAAAGGGGTCAGTACGAAATACGCACCGAATATGTAAAGCGAAAAGTACGAAGTGTAAATGAGAGTAATAATTTCAATAAAAAATATATGAGTCAAACCTGCATGCAAACATCAAAATAATTCTTTATTTAAAATATCAAAATAATGCATATCAGACGGGAACGATGGCGACCTCCAAA
>JAOTQJ010000001.1:3339672-3362923 GCA_025642045.1 Solanum sejunctum | reverse complement strand
ATTTAAAAATTTTATTCATAAATTTACAGTCAAACTTAAATTATTTAATTTTTTAAAAAATAAAAAATATTACATAAATTAAAATAAAAAGAGAATAATAATTCTATGTTACTGAAAAATAGAGTCATCCAAATTTGATGCCCAAGGCAGATGCCTTATTTTTAAAGGCATTAAGTCATCCCTAATATCATCAAAAAAAAATTTAAAAAAATCTTCAATAAAAAATATTTTTTTATCTCATTTTATGTGGTATTTTTTTTTCGGTCCGTTCTAAAAAGAATATCACCTTATCTAATTAATTTAACTTTAAAATTTCTATTTTATCCTTAATGAAATGAATCACAACCACACAAATTTCTCAGAATAATTTTAAACTATAAATTTTAAAAGTTTTATTCTTTTTTTTAAAATATCATATAAAATAGAATAAAAAAATATTATTCTAAATAATTTTAATATAATACTATTATGAATTAGTCAGACTTATCAAATATTTTGTAAAAATAAATAAAGAGTAGAAAAGCTACAAACAAAAACAAGCAAATGATTTCTTTTTCCTTAATTTAATGATGTGGGTGTTTATCTATCCCTGATCTTTCTCCTTTATTCTCTCTCTCTTCTTGTTGTCATGTACACTTCTCTCTCTTTTGTCCCTTTTGGCTTCTTTTTTTGAAATTCCTTAAGCTGCTGACACCTTAGCTATCTCTCTTGTTGTGTTTCTCTTTTCTCAAAACTCTCCTTTTTTTCCCTTTTTTTCATTAATAAGTGGATCTTGATTTCTTTTTCTTCACTAAACCACAATTGGGGTTTTTCTTTAAAGATTCTTCCTTTTTGTTCATTTTAAAGGTTGGATTTTTGCATTCCCATTCAGTTTCCAGTGTTGTTTAATGGGTCTTGAAAAAGTTCTAGTCTTGTATTTTGTATAATTCATATTTTGGGTTTTTGACTTCATGTTGTAAAAGGGGTTCTTGTATATTGGGTTTTAAGCTTAGTTTCAGTGTTTTCTGTGTTGAATTCAATTGAATTCTGTTTTTTTTTAAGGGATTGATTAGTGGTTACTAGCTTCAAGAATCTGTTGGGCTGCGTCATCAGCTTTCTTTGTTCTGGTAGGATCAATGTTAATTGTGTGATGAAATTTTAGTTTGAGCTTGTTATGTATCCTGGTTTTATTAGGCCTTTAATGTTTAAGCTTTTTTCTGGGGAATGGGGGTTGGGGTGGTGGGGGTGAGTGGGGTAAGTGGGAATGGGGTTTTATTGGTAGTGTCTGTAAATTTTGAACTAGGAGTCCTTTTCATATTAACAACCAACAAGGAGAATATATCAGTGTAATCTCACAAGTAGAGTCGAGATATTGTTTTTTGATATACCTCAGCTTTCCTGATTTGTCTAAGCAGGTTGTACTAGCATGATTTAATATGTCTCTTAATCCTTAACCAAAAATCTGTGTATGTGTGTGTGTGCGCGCACGCGTCTTAATTATGAAGTCTTCATGGAATGTCTTTCTCTTTTGGGATTTGATGGGAAGTGGATGGTGAGTGGTGGGCGGGTAGGTGTAAATGGTGTTTTCTTGGTGTTACTGAAGTTTGTTATTTGGTGTTTGATACCCGCATTGGAGCCTAACTTATGTGGATCCTGTAGTGTAGGACACCATGAAGTCTGTAAATTTTAAACTAAGAGTTCCTTTGTGTAAGTAAGTATTTTGATGGGGTTGAGGACTAAGCTCACTTGGTGAGCTCCCTGCCTTCCATAGTGAAGGTAGTGGGCTCAAACCCCTTCGGTAGCATAGCTTCCACATCGACTTTCCCAGCCCTGGTGTAGTAACGAAAAGTATAGGTGTTTCAACTTTTTTAAGCTAAGGTTATGCTGGTGCAATGCAATTAACAGGACATTTGTGCATTTTTCCCAACGTTAATTTACTCAGAATTTGCATGGTGAAACCAACAAGAGCCTATTGGTGGAAAAGACTCTCCAATAAAATTGATTTCCTCAGCCGCTAAACCCTTGAGTTCGTGTTATGCTGATTTTGAAGCTCAATGATTGGTTGATACTAACGTCAGCTTCTTTTATTATTTGTTTTCAGAAGTTAGCCGCTTCTTTATTTAATTTGATAGGTATGACGTATGTTGTTTGTCGTTGTCGATAGCTATGACGTATATGTTTATTTGCTTTGGTCAAATTATAAAAGTTGTTATATATACCTAGGGCTGAGCTCAGTGAATTTCTTTGTTGGCTTCGTGATATAAACAATGTTACTTCCTCTGTTACATTTCAGTTTAGCCGAAGTAACTGATTGTGTCGTGTCATTTGGTAGTTGGATTAGATAACGTGGTCTGGTGAGTTTTTAGAAGTTCGATGCACTGAAATTATGTGTCGGGAATTCAGAATTAAGTTATCCCTATTCATCATTTATTGTTTTACCTTTCTATGTTATTCTGTGAGTGTCTATGTGAACTTGCTTTCCGAAATTGGTGGTTTATATCTATCCATTCTAAATTCTGTGGTTTCAGCTCTTTTATGCTGCAGTTATTTGAATAAAATCCTTTTACTTATCCCAAATATAGTTTTTGGCAGTTTCTGGTATTAAGCGCGACTTGATTCGTCATGAACGAGGTTACTTATTTGGAACATATCGCCTTCATTTTTCCCTCGACTTTATAACAAACAACATCATCTCCTGCTATTGGCAATTACATGCTATTTTTTTCTTTATTAAACATTTTTAGGATATGAGCATCACAAGTGAAACCAATGATAGGATGACATCCAAGGTTGATGTGGATCCGCCAGATGAAGCTAGTGGTGGAGATTTAGGAGAAAGTGTACCACTTAAAAAAGGTCCCTGGACTGCTGCAGAAGATGGGATTTTAGTGGATTACGTCAGGACACATGGTGAGGGGAACTGGAATGCTGTCCAGAAGCATTCAGGACTTGCTCGTTGTGGTAAAAGTTGCCGTTTGCGGTGGGCAAATCACCTGAGACCAGATTTAAAGAAAGGTGCATTCACTCCAGAGGAAGAGCGGCGGATACTTGAACTACATGCTAAGATGGGAAACAAATGGGCACGAATGGCTATTGAGGTTCGTACTATCTCTCTATCTTTTCGTAAAATATTCAAATAAAAATGTCTTCAACTGACATCCTTCTTTTATGTTTTTACTTATTGAATGTCTTACCCTCGATAAATTCGAGGTCTCTGCCATTCCTGTGGACAGAATCCATGTCATCACTCCCGCCGCCCCCGGACAATGTCTAGTAGTCCTTGATAAGTACTCTTTTTAATAATATTCCCTTTTTCAGATTTTATGCGATATACTTTTCTTTTAAGTCTATGCCAAAAAGAATAACACTTTTTTTATATTTAGAAACAATCTAATTTAAACTTCCTATTTTACCCTAATGAAATGATTTATTGCTAAAGAGATGTATATGGTTTGTTTTATGCTTCAACTCTTCAAATTTCAAAAGTCTTTTTTTTTTCTTTAACTCTGTGTGCAATCAAATAATATCAGATAAAATGAGATGGAGGGAGTAATACTTTATTTGAATAAGTAATTAGTACTCCCTCCGTCTCAATTTACGTGGCACCGTTTGATTTGATACAAAGTTTAAGAGAGAACGGAAGACTTCTGAAATTTGTAGTGTAAAATGAATCTTAGATACTTGTGGCTATAAATCATTTCATTAAGGGTTGAGAATATTAAGCTAAGTTGTTTCTAATTATAGAAAAGTGACAATTCTTTTTTGGGACAAACTAAAACGGAAAGTGTGTCATATAAATTGGGATAGTGGGAGTATTATTTTGATCAGTTCGTCGTCTAATTTTTAGTTTCTGCTAACCTTCAAATTTCCAGCTGTGTGTCAGGGGTTCTTGATCAAAGAGCGTGAAACTGAGCTAACATTGGCATTTATCAATAGCATCAATCCTGACTTGAAAATCAGAAAGCCCTCGGTTGGCACTTAACCTCCGGAAATCAGAACAAGAAAGCCCTCATTTCCTACTTCCTACCCATAGCTCTGGCTTAAAGTCATCCATAGTTCTCGTTGACACTAAATGTTGTGTAGTCAAACCCCTCCTGTTTATTGATAACAAAAGTTGGCTGCCCATTTAATTTGTTATGTAACTAGAGCTGCATTTCTTCTTTAAATCCTGCTCGGGATATTAAAAGAATTCCAGTACTGATAGACCCGTTTCACTTATTTATGTCGAATCCACTCAGTTTTAGAATTGAAGTGGACTCAGATTAACCTATCATTTGAAAATGAGACTTGAAAATTTAGAAATCTAAGAATATTACTACGAGAAGCAAATTTCTTAGTTTAAAACAATCTGCATTTGTTTTGTTCTACGTTCGACAAGAAGGGGTGTCTAAAATCCACCTAATGATGCCATGATCAGAAGAGATATGGCATGGATTTGGATTTAGACATTCATATACCACCTGAAAAGTTTCCAGAATCAAGATGTAAAAGGTTTCTGGCTCAATGAGACTTATTGTATGTACATTTATTATCCACTTGGTCAATGTCCCTCGACAAGGACAGAAAAAGTTGACAAAAGTGTTTATCTGGTTAAAAGGTGAGAAGTGAAGTTACAAATAATGAATGCGACAAATTGTCACAGCCCCTTTCTCCCAAGATGATTTTCTCTGTACTATCTGTTGTCACTTGTAATATTCCAAGTTACATTCTTCCATCATCTTGATACACATGATTATGTTTTAGGTCTTTGGGTGATATGTGCGGTATGCCTTGTGCGATAATGAATAGTGCTTTTGTTCTTGGTAGAACTTATACTTCTTTTAGTACTTTTCATTTTGAAAAAAGGTCTCACGACTTTGTAAGAATCTGTCTTAACACTATTTGATCCCAGATTAGCTGTCCGACTTCTACTTTGAGTTCTCCCACAGCTCGTAGTACTTCAATAGTCTATTATGGACTAGAAGAGCTTCGTATTCTTTAAAACACTAACCTGTCATTTCCACTTTTAGACCTGAACACCATAATTTGAACTCTGTCGCAATAACAATTAAAGAGACAGAATTTTAGGCTGGAGGTATTCTTAATTAAGTAATTCGGAGTGTGATATCTTCAAAATCTCAGTTGGATAATCGGTGGTATATGATTCATATTAACTTTTGTTATGCTTTTCTACCCTTCCAGTTACCTGGACGCACAGATAATGAGATAAAGAACTACTGGAACACCAGAATAAAGAGACGGCAGCGTGCAGGCTTGCCAATTTACCCTCCAGATATATCTTTCCTGGCAAGTCAGAACAAACAAAATGAGGAGTTGGGTGCATTCTCTTCTGTAGATGCACAAAATCCTAATGTCTTGGGAATTAACAATTTTGAGATTCCTCCTGTGGATTTCAAAAATTTGGAACTCTATAATCATCTGTTGTATCCGCCATCACTTGGTGAAATTCCTGCTCGTCGCTTGCTTGATAATCCTGTAAGTAGCTTTCTGTCCCAGGGTCATAGAGCTCCCTATAGTAGTACACATTTCCTTTCAACAGTGCATCCATTTAAGCGTATGCGAGGGTCAGAATCTGTGTTCTCTGGCTCAAATGGTGATCTCCTCACCTCGTTGCAATATCAAAATAGTGGTTCTTTGCTTGCTCAACCCTTGGGGGCTTCTTCATATAATCATAATTTAACATATGATGATAACCAATCATTCTCAAGAGTGGTTCCGGGCAGCCATGCCTATTTAAATGGTAACTCCTCTTCATCAGACCCCACATGGGCAATGAAGCTGGAGCTCCCTTCATTCCAAAATCAGACGACAAACTGGGGCTCACCTTCTTCCGCTCTTCCTTCATTAGAGCCGGTTGATATTCTGATTCAATCCCCTCCAGCTGGACATAGTGAATCAGGTAGTCTGTCACCTAGCAACAGCGGTCTACTGGATGCTGTGCTCTATGAAGCCCAAACTATGAAAGTTTCAAACGATAACTCACACCATGGAAATGAGGCACCTGATGATGCAGTCAACAATTCATCTCCAGATATCAAAGAATGGGAAACTTATGTAAATCCAATGCCAATCTCTCCTTTAAGTCATTTCGCTGCACCAGCATTTAATGATTACGCCCCTATTAGTGGAAGCTCATTACACGAGTTCCCGTCAATGGCCACAATGCCAGGTAAGAACAGTTTATTTACCGACCTCTCCTGATTGTCTGCATAATTGAACTTTATTGTGTTTCCATAACTCAATTCTTCTATGATGTTGAAGGGTGCAAGATTAAGCAAGAGATTGGCGATCTACCCCCCTTGGATGAGAAAGACGACACATCAAACCAGATGATCTTTACCAGTCCCAAGACACAGCATGCAAAGAACCATCCAGCATTGAAAGATGCACTGGATTCTGGCTTTTTCGATGATTTTGCCTGGGACTGCAAACAAATCCATGCTGTAGCCACATCATCAGGTCAAGCTTGCGGACACAATTCTTGTCCTTGGGATGCCACCGCGGTGTAGGCAACAACCCGAACCAGATCATGGTACTCTTTTAAAGTTTTGATAATATCTTTCGACGCAAAACTTAGTTATCTCAGTTATTAAATGACAATGAAATACCATGTAATATTTTCCATAAGCTGGAAACATTCTGCATGTTCCTCTGTGCATAGGTTTAAGGCAATCTAGAGACAAAAACAATGAAACATTTCTCTTATGCTGTATCAAGTTGATTGCAGTTTTCATGATATGTAGACTGAAACAGACTTAATTAAGCAACATGGACAGTGAGCTTTCCCAACTTGCTTGATATTGAGGGTTAGTTGTTTACTGTTGTAAATCTACTGTGGTTTGGTGGGGTTGTAGAAAGTACCTTGTGTGAGACAATAAGTTGTATCCAGTGTCCTACTACATGCTAGCTTATTATTATTCTTGGATATTCCATATAGTCAACAATCAGTCGATCTTATGGAGACAAACTTCGCGCTTTACTAAGTCGATAAGTCATGAAGCGAGACTCAAAACGTGCTGACCACTTTACATAATGTATGATTTAGTGTCGTCGTTTAAGGCTCTTAAGACATTTTTCTATCACAGTAATTGATACTTCACTTTATCATATTTACTTTTCTTTCATCCATGACAGTTTTCTAATGGTCCTAGTAAAACTATGGTTGAATGAATATTTGATCTGCTATACGAAATAACTAACATATCCCATATAATTTCACAAGCGATTTTGAAGGTATAATGTACACATACTCTGTATAATTCCTCGAGTGAGATTTTGAAAAGGTACAAAACCCTACCTTCTACATAGTTTCCCTCAATAAGATGGCACAGCTGCTCAACTCCAGTTAAAAATGTGTGGGATGTTTTTCTTTTCTTTTAATTTCACTGAAATTTAACATTCATATAAGTTCATAATCTTTAATTTTCTTCATAGTGACTTCAATTTTAAACTTCAACCTATTGGTTGAAAGACCAAAGTTACACACCTCGATAAATTGAGTTAAATAACACAATAATATATCCAATGAAATCCCACGAGTGAGGTCTGGAGAGAGTAAATGTACGTAGACCTTACCACTACCTCATAGAGATAGAGAGGTTGCTCCAAAAAAAAAATTGCGTTAACATAGCACAAGAACGAAAAAAACAGAATAAGGCAATTTCAAGGCTAAATCACCATTTCCACTATTCAAACAGACATGAGAGAAAAAATTAACCAACAACTCATATCAACAGAAGAATCAACTCATTTCTCCCTGTATCAGCTGCTCCTGTCTGTCTTCAACAGCATAAATAACAGGTCTGATCCGACTTTCACTGAATGCGAAAAGCACAACCAGCATCTCGAAGCTATGAATCTGTCTTAGAGAGTTTCAGAGCAACAATTCGTTGCCAGCTTAGGGAATAGGCAATACCAATTCAGGAATTTGGTACTAAACCAGAGAGGAGGCAGCAACATTTTTCTACAAAGTAGAAATAGACGTTACAAAAGCTAGAATGGCAACAGCAAATGTATCGACTTTCCAGGATCACGTCTTAATCCTAAATATTCTACTGAAACCCAAACTTGGTGTCAGCATAAACGTTAAAAAACTCAGTATGGAGTGATTTCCAGGATACTGGTATTCAAACAGACTAGTTCGGTATTTCAGAACACTATGGTACATTAATCTTCCTGTAACATTTTCAACACATCTTCCAATATACAGAACAATAAAATCGGGGTTCTCTATCTAAAATCAGGGCCGGTGTCTCACCCTCCTGCCATTGGTATCACCACCATCTGAAAGCTGGGCCCAAACACTTCTAGACTTTCCGCCTCCACTGCTACAATCATCCTCACAACCAGCAACGGTTTTAAGAAGCTCCGACTGAAGAGAAGGGCAGTTTTCTTTAAGGTATTCAAATCCATCTGACTGCATGACAGCTGCGAAAATATGCCAACAAATCGATGAGGAAAACTGCAGTGCAATTAAAGCACACACAAAAGAACACCTGCAGACAGCAGCTTCCAATATATCCTAATATTTAGCACAGAAAGGTCCCCAAATGAACTTTGACACTAGTTGCTGCAGTTGAAGCTGGAGGGAGCAGCAACTCATCAAAAAAATGCTCGAGACATTTGGACATCCAAAGGGATATCCATGTTCTTTTGCAACATTCTATAGCACTGTCACTTCTTTTTCTTTGGAGCGGTTCTATAACTGTATCTCACTTAGTATCACGACTTGCTCAGTGAGACTTCTTTTAGAGCCCATTTGATAGAAAACATGTTTGCAATTAAAATAAAATATGTGATTCACTTCTTCATTTTAGTTTATTCACCAAATACTTCAAGTCAATTTTAGCAAAAGTGCCCACTCCCAAAAGCACTGAATAAAAAATCCAGAAAATATTACATAGATCTGTAATTATTTTAGGTGTCTTGATTCAAATTTAACGTCCTAAATTGATGAATACCAAAACTGCTGATGTGATAATTAGAGGCTCTTCTGAAGCTTTCTGCTTTAAGGGTTTACAGTGGTCCGGTACATTTCTTCTTTCAGCTCTGAGAAAATCTCATTGCTGACTGATGTTCATATGCAGAAAACTCGTTTGATTTCCCAAGTGAAAATTTATTTCACTTGAGTGGATTCCATGATGCAACCATTAACAGCTCTAGAGAAAAGCAAGCTAACAGACAACAATGGAAACTGGAGTTCAGACTTCTTTTGGTGCTGTGTAGAGTGTGGTTTAAGACTTGAGTGCATGGCTGGGTGTAGTCTTGCTGGTGCAACAAAAAGAGATTAATGGATCCATAGAGTTCAAACAATATCACCATCAGATGAAAATGCGTTCAACAGAATTGAAGTCGGCATCTATAACATCGGTGGCATAGATGTCCATGCCAAATTCACGTGCACAAGCTATAACCATTTCCATCCCCTCACCAGGGAAGGATACCAAAACACTTCATCAGCGTAATTGCTAGATACTTTGTTTGCTGTGGGCTTGTTACATTGTCTATAGAGGTACTGATCATATATATACTTGGGATGCATGCAGTTTCTTGTGTTTGTAAGGAGGGAAGCAGTGAGAACCACTGGGACATCCCGAAGGGTGAAAGAATTATTTTCTTTGCCTAGGAAAAGAAGTGTAATGCCTACTAAATAGGTTTTGGAAAAGAGAGAAGGCAAAGAATCTCGGCAAAGAGACAAGACATGGGAAATGGTTAACTATACAAACAAAAGGGTCCACTATACTCCATAGGTTTCTGCTCAAGAGAAAAAGATAGATGACAAATAACCCACCCAAGCAATAAAAAGCCAGGAAAAGATAAAAGGAACACTAATGACAAGGCAAAATGCACAAAGTCCATGCTAAACATACAAGAAAACGACAAAAATGGTCCATAATGTATAGGGGTTGAACAATTTTGGTCCTTCATATATACTACCTTACTGAAATAGACCTTATGTATATTAAAAGATGATCATTTTAGTCTTTAGCCCTAAAACTAACCATAGAAGTTGAAAATTCTGTTGAATTTGATATTCCCCCCTCCAAAAAAAAATGGGCACCAGGAAGTATCCCTTCTCCCTCAATCTTCTTTCCTTGTCAATTCTTCTTTCTATTAACAAAACCCACTATGACTCGCAAAAATTTCTTCAAATGGAAATTATTACGACAGAATTCACACTTCTATTTGAACAACACAACAAAAAAGTAAATACATTGAAAAATTTACTGATTTAGAAAAGGGAAAAATGAAAAGAAAGCAATATTATTTTTAGAGGTAACTTTGTATTAAAAGCAGTACTTAGGTGATACTGGGGAAAAACAATTTACAAATGGAGTAGATACAGATGTACCAGATATTAAACCAATCCTAAATGGTGCCTAGGATAATAGGATTGTTTCAGTGTCACTAGAGTACAGTTTACTTTAGTGCACCAAAAATAGAAAAGTAAAATGTATTTTAGCTTAATATCCTGTACTAAATTACTCCTATCCTCAAAACATTTGTCATTTCGTTCCTTCCAAAAAGTCCACCAAATACATGACCTGATGTTCTCCATCTCTCTCTGTTTCTTGCACCCGCTCTTGCTTCCTCCCAGCTAGAAAGAGTGTCAGCAATCTTTCTTGGCATTATCCAGGCTATGCCTCTGAGATTGTTGAAAATCTTCCAAAGTTGATCTGTAATACTGCGGTGTAGGAACAAATGGTTTACTGTCTCAGCTTCCTTTTCGCAAAGGAAACATCTGGAGCAGAGCAATATTCCTTTTGATCAAATTTTCATGCGTCAAAAATGCTTTTTTAGCTAGAAGCCGGGTAAAACAAGATACTTTTTGTCTTCCAAATATTCTTCCAAGGACAGTTCATAATATGTAGCTCTACCTGGTTCAAAATCCTATACCCTGAGTTGACCTTATATGCTCCACTCACATGTCCATTCCACCATAGTCAATCTGCACCTTCTTGTAATCCTTGAAAACTTTCCCAACTGGTTGAGAAGTTCCACAAGTCTAGTTATCTCCCAATCATTCAACGTTCTTCTGAATCTAAGGTCCCACCCTTGTTAAGTCCACATCTCAGCAACCGATTTATGCTGGTCTACGGTTATGACAAATAAATCTGGGAACAAATCTTTAAAGCTCCTTGTCACGATCCATTTGTGTTTTCAAAAACTAGTCTTGTTCCTATTAACCACTCTGAGGTGGAAGTGATTTTTGAGAAGAGGCCAATTGCTTCTGATAGTCCTCCAAAGACTGATTCCATATTGGGTATTGACCTTCTTGGAGACCCAGCTGTCCTCTTCCCCATACTTGCTCTTTATGACTCTGCTCCATAGTATTTAAGGTGCATATGAATATCTCCAGAGCCATTTAAACTTTCAAGCTTTTCTATGATGCTTCAAATTCCTGATGCCAAGTCCCCCTTGTCTCTTGCTTCTAATGATCTCGTTCCACTTGACTAGGTGAAAAGCTCTTATTGAGAATAGGAAGAGCATATAAGTGGGCAAAGCATCCAAGACAACATTGATTAGAGTAAGTCTACCTCTGAGGGACAAATACTGAGATTTCCACATTGTCAAATTCTTCTCGTACTTCTCCATTACAAGTCCCAAATCCCTTTGGATTTAGATTTTGCTCCCAAAGGCACCTAAGTATAATGTTAGTAGGTTACCCACTTCACCACCTGGGATTATAGCCAGCAGCTCCACATCAGACACCTGATTAATGGAATAAATGTGGCTCTTCCTCCTGTTGATGTGCAGGCCTGAGATGGCCTCAAACAAAAGTAGTACCACTCTCAAGTACTTCAATTGTTCCTCTTCTGCCCCCACAGAAAATTAAGGTGTCATCAGCATATTGAAGATGAGTGATTTCTATTCTATGGTTACTGTTTCTAGCCACTTCAAAACCTTGATCCATCCATTAGTACTAGCCACGTTTACCATGCTATTAAGACCTTCCATGGCTAGAATGAACAAGAATGGGGAGAAGGGGTCCCTTTGTCTGATCGGCAGCAAAACAAATTTGCCTAAGGACTTGCAAGATAATCTCAAGTGACATGGTCATAGGCTTATATGTCAAGTTTACATAGAATGCCAGGTTTCTTTTGAGAAACTCTTGAATAGACTGCCTCATGGCTATCAACAAAGCATCCATAATCTGGCTGCCTACTATGAAGGCCATCTGTTGTGAATCTACCAATGTGTCCACAACCCTTTTCAACCTTTCTGTCATGACTTTGGAGACCAATTTGCAGAAACTCCCTACTAGACTAATTGGTTTGAAATCTTTCAACTCTTTTGCCCCTTTCTTCTTGGGTATCAAGGCTATATAGGTATCTTTGAAAGTTTTTTCCAACATCTCCTTTAGAACGGAAGTTGTGGAAAGCTCGCATTATATCATGCTTCAGAACCTCCCAACACTTCATGTAAAACCCCATAGCATAACCATCTGCGCCTGGGGCTTTATCTACTGCACACATCTTAAGACAGTTATAAACTTATTGTTCTTCAAATTCTCCTGCAAAACTTCTTTTGCAGCTTCTGTAATTTTGGTATAGTTGCTGATGTTACCAGTAGGCCTCCATTCTACCTCTTCTGTATAAAGCTTACAATAGAATTTGACTCTCTTCTTTTATTCTTGTTGGTTCCATAATAGTGTCCCCTTATACCTCCAGTTTGTCAATGGGTTGTATCTCTTATGGGTACTTGCTGATTGATGGAAAAACTTGGTATTTTTACCACACAACCTCCACCCCACCCCACCCTCCCCCTTCGAGTCATAGTGCCCTTGATTTCTGTCTCCATGCACACTCCTCATTTTTTAGGACTTCTTCCAGGTCCAAATATAACTCTGCTTTTTTAGCAACTTCCTCTTCTGCCAGGATCCTGGAGTCCAAATTTGAGTCCAGATCTGCCATTTGATTCCATTTGGTTAAGCACTCTTGACTTTTGAAGTTTCAGATTTCCTTGATCATGCCTACTCCATTCCTGGAGCTCTCCTTCGAGGATTTTAAGTTTGGAGGCTAAGATGTAATCAGGTCTCCCTGAGAACTCAAAAGAATTCCACCAGTCACCAACTTTGTCCACAAACTTTCTTTTGTCAACCACCATTTCTGGAATTTGAAATAAGCTTTTGGGATCTCCCAGCTACCACATTGAAGAGCAATAGGCACATGATCAGACACCAGCCTTAGCAAAGGCATTTGTTTTATGCTACTGAAACTTCCATCACATCAGAAGAGAACAGAAATCTCTCTATCCTTGATATAGAGCTTCCATTAGAGAGAATAGTTGGTTAAAGCTAGAAAAGAGTTGTCTTGTGATAATCTTCCAGGACGAATGGAGTATTTTACCTGCTTTTCTTAGTTCATATATGTAACAATGGTCTCTTTGTTGTTTATGTATGGAAATGGGAGTTGCTCAGCCTCTCAAATTCTAGGAGGTAGTGATAAGGTCTGCGTACATTCTACCCTCCCCAGAACCCCACTTGTGGGATTCCACTGGGTATGTTTTTGTTGTTGTTGTTGTATGGAAATGGGAGTTGCTGGAAATTTTGTTTAGAGGGAGGTAAGAAATGGGTGTAGTGATTTATTTTTCTTGTAAGGATATTGCAGATGGGGGATTGAGGATGGAGAATGAGTTTTAATGGTGAAAGAAAGAAGATTGAGGGAGAAGGGGGTCTACTAGCTGTCAATTTGGGGGGACCTACAGTTAAATTTAACAGAATTTTCAATAGTTATGGTCAGTTTTAGGGCTAAGGACCAAAATGATCGCTTTTTATATTCATCAAGGACTATATCAATAGGGTAGTATATGAAGGAACAAAAATGTTCAACCACTATACATCAAGGACCATTTTGGTCATTTCCTCCTAAACAAACTACCAATTTTCATCTATTGCAATCCAAGATAAGGACAAGCACAAGTTTCAGTTAAAAATTCAGGAAAACTGCAAAAATCACCATAAAACATGGGCAATTTGCAATAATAATCTCTTATACCTGCAAGATTTTCAGCAGCAAACCTAAGGCAAACTGCTTTGAGTTCTGTAGCATGGTAACGATCAGCTAAAGCAAGAATTCTGGAAACAGAGTTCACCGAGATATCTTTGCAAAGATGAAACTCGCACACCCGCCTGAGTCTTGTTAAATCATACCGATCGGCTGCTGCTAACAGTTTTGCTGTCAATGTATCAGTCACAGAAGGAATAGAAGAGGAACTAGTATCTTCTATCTCTTCTTCTACAAGAGAATCTCTGTATATGAAGTGCAACATCACCTGTTTCATGCCACAAGAATAGGTATATCAAAGAAGGGTGAGTGAGAATTTCATGTTTTGTTCTAAAGATTTTTTAATCTTTTTCTGCCAAAACGCGGAAATTACTTTGGAGAAACAAATACAGCAAGAGAGATGGAGCAATGCCACTGCTGAAGCAATGATATATCTTCTTCGACAGCACAAGAAACCCAATTTAAGATAAAATGATTAACAACGTAAGAAAGAAAAAAGGCATCGATGCTCACTTTAAAGACCCTGGGTTCCATATCTGTAACAACAATCTCCTGCTTATCACCCATCAACTCATCAAACAATTCAGCGCGAAATACAGGAGAACGAGCAGTTAATACCAGCTTATGGGCATGGAATTTTTCACCAGCCACACTGAAAACAACATCAGAGCCTTCCATATTCTCTAATAGCATTCCAAAGTGTGATCCCATATCAGAATCTGGAACCTGGATTGGCTGTAAGCTCGAACAATCAATTGTAGATCGAACAACTCCCACAGTGCAATTGATTTTCAAACAGTCATCCTTGAGATAATCTGAACTCTCAAGTAAAGCTCGTCTAAAGAAACGTTTGTATCCCCTGCATACACACAGTTAACAATATAACAAATTTTGTCATGAGTTGTAACAGAAAATATAAGGCTTAAAGTAAAAGGGAAAATAAAGCTTGACTAGGCCTACACACTAATTCTAGTTTGTATTTCTTTCTGTTCATATTCATGCCGAAGAATAGAAAACTTCAAGAAAGGCGGAAACCTAATGATAGACCATGTGTCAATCAAGGAGATGCATCATTCTCAGCAAGTACTTAATATTGCCCCTAAATGCTTCGACTCAGTTAGATGCCTCCGATGATGATCACTGCAGACATCTTTTTTAAAAAAAACTTGTAATGTTGTACTCCTCAGCATTGGTATGCTGGAGACCTCCAAAATGATAGTAACGACCTAAAACAAGAAAGTAATACAACAATCCTAGAAGATCTACCAACTGTTCAGCATCTTCTATACAATGTTCTTTACACCAAATTAGAAATTTCCAGGGCAACTCCCTTTGATTTTCTGAATGCTGTCCTGAAAGCTTCTCACATTTCTCTCCCTCCAGATAGTGCACCATAGGATACAGTGCGGGATTATCCTCCTCCACTTCTATTGTGTCTTGCATCCCTTCACTTAATCCAGCAACTTAACAAGCCTGTTGTGTGCTCTGGTATTGACCATTCGGTCCCTGTTTAACTGAGGATCAGAGTCCAAAGCTAAGATGGTTATTTGTCTCTCTAGCCTCACTGCGCAGTATATCTGGACACAATTGGCAATCCCTTTTTCCATGGAATCTCGAGTGAGGCAAGCTTTCCTGATTACTAACCAAACAAATCACTTAACTTTAGTTGGAGCCATACTTTTCCATAGTTGCTTCCATGAAACTATTTTGTTCTCAAGCATCCCAGGACCTCTTTCCTATAAATTCTACCTACAGAGAACTTGGCATCCTCATCATGTTTCCATCTAATGGTGTCATCCTCTGTAGTGGTGCCTTTGAATCCATCAATCATCTGTAATAGCTCCACAAGCATGCCTATTTCCCAGTCATTAAGATGCCTCCTAAAAAGGATGTTCCATCGCTGAGGAGACCAACTATCAGCCACTGTAACCTCACGGTTAGTTCATATATTGGCCAGATCAGGGAAAGCTCGCATAAAAACTTCTTGTCCACTACATAAATTCTTCCCGGCACATACCTCATAACAAGTATTCTTTGCTAGACTAGGCCAAAGCTTCCTGACATATCTCCGTACTGATGTTCCATAGGTGGTAGATACTGCATTGGTACACCATGCTTAGTCTGGCCACACTCATTCACAATTACCTCCTTCCATACAGCCTGTTCATTTCCATTGAATCTCCATAACCATTTCATGAGCAAGCAATCATTCTGATTTAATATATAGAGGATAATGTTGTGCACCTTGATGATTAAAGTTTGAGCATATTCAACCTACATGCCTCTCCTTCATTTCTTTTTGTATAAAATCTCAAAGTGACTATTATATTACGATATACAAATGGATTTGTAATATTTCTCAATTTATATAGCCAGTGGTCAACAAGAAGCATCAATTGCTACATGCATAGGGCAACTTTGGTAACAGAAAACACCATTGGGACATATCAAAAGAGTCAAATTTACCCAAATTACTTTTAAACATCATTAATGTTGAGATGTGTCATATAAAATACGACATTAGGCCATACAGATATCAATAATTATTTTAGATTTGTAAAGAGTCTTTATTTTCCAATTGTGTCCAGCCGAACACCATTACATAAACTGAAACAAAGAAAGCAAAAAAATACTACTCAACATAGTGTAGTATGTACCACTGGCGCCAGACGACCACCACCCTACACAATATTTAATCTATAATATCCCACTACTATAAAACCTTAATATTATCAAAGGTTCAACCTCAAAAGTAAGCGGATGAAGTGAGGATTGTCCAAGACCATATAAAGAGATATCCAATTTCCTCAAGTAATGAGGGTGATTCTAACAACCACCTAGCTCCAAGATCTAGACATTTGGAGTGTTAACAAAACAGGGGCCCAAATTTGTTAAATAAGATTGGAATCGGCCTTAGCTCTGACGTTATATAACAAAAATGGACTTTGGGCTAACTTAAGCACAAAAGTTCATGAAATTGGGATATCCACGACTATCATTAATAAAATCATATTACCTTATGTCCTAAAAGGAAAGAAGGGCTGCCCAAACCAAATAAGGAGACAATTCATTCCCTCAACCAACATGAGATGTTATAATAAGTAAACCACATAATCTAAAAACCATGTTTTGAAGTAGGACACTTATTTATCTATATTACTTTTGTAAAAGATATGGCACCAAGCCTAACTCAATCTCAAAAGTTAGCTCATGAGGCGAGTATTGTCCAAGTTCATATAAGAACTCCAATTTCCCTTTTCCGATGTGGAACTTCTTAACACTGCCTCGCTTGGCCAGACCCCAATTAGAGTGTGAACACTATAATACAGGGGCCAACAATGGTGATCTTGCGATGAGCCTAGCTCTAATACCATGTAAACCAAATAAGGAAACAATTCATTCCCTCGACCAACGTGAGGCATTATAATAAGTAAACCACATCATCTAAAAAGTCAAGCTTTAGAGTAGGACATGTAAATATCTATATTACTTTTGTAAAGATATAGCACTTGGGCCTAACTCAACCCCAAAAGTTAGCTTATGAGAGGGAGGATTGTCTATATAATGACTCCAATTTCCCTATCCTTTTCCACTGTGGAACTTCTTAACACTCCCTCGCTCACCCAAATCTCAACTAGAGCATGAACACTACAATATGAGGGCCTAACATCAGTTATCTTGGGATGGGCTAGCTCTAATATCATGTATGATGGGAGGATTGTCCAAGTCCACGTAAGGAATCCAATTTCTCATCCTTTTTTGATGTGGGACTTCTTAACTACTTTAAAAGCATGAAATCCTAAACTTAAAAGTTAAATTAATAAAATACACTTCTTAAAAATTTATTATCCTATTTATTAAAAAAACTGCATATAAACAACCCTAACCAAATGGATGTATTCTTTAGCCCAAAAAATAACTAACTTCTTCAAATTAATTTTTACTGCGATTTTTCATAATGGTCACAATCATGACCCTTTCAAAAAGAACTCCTTATTTACTTTCTCCTAAGTTTTGTTTTGTAAGTCGTCCTCCTCGATTTTGATTGTTATATTTCTTTTAATTTCTGTGTTTAGAATTCTCCGATTTTATAATTGTGGTTGGAATTTTCTTTGTCAAAGAAGAATGGTTAATAATAGCTTGATACTATTAAGGAATGCACATACACATTATCTAGCAAATTGCCTTAAGCTTGCAAGGCCATATAAACTAAGAATAAGAGTGCACTTTTAAAGTTACTTTTTAAACATCATTAGAGTTTCCATGCTTTGATAAGAGATATTAGAGATTGAGGGTGTGTCCGTGAGGAAAGAAAATGCAAGGAAGCATTTTCTAGGAAATAAGTGATCTTTTACTTATTTTCTTATTTGGTATACAAATTAAAAAAATGTAACACTAAAAGAATTTATATTTATATATATATATATAATAAATTATAAGGTCAGGTTGGGATTGCGGTACGGGCAGGGACTAGGCAAGGGGGGAGGTTATGAAAGTAAGGAGAAATCCATGAAACTTATTTTTTCCTATTTTCATTATAAAAGTCACTCACTTTATTTTCAAGGAGCCTAATTTCTTAAAGAAAATCTTATCCAAAATTTTTTACCAACCGAACAGGAGAAAATACTATACCGAATGCACCTTGATATGGGTTAAAGATGACAATTAGTAAGTAATAAAGAATTTATTAATTTCATGCAACTAGTCAACAAAAATATATATGATTTCCTTCTGAGAGGCAGCACCAGATGCATCAAAGGAACATTCTTTGGTAGTTGCTTTAGACTTTATTGATTATTCTTCCATCAAATGTATAAGTATAAGTAATACTTTATTCCTGTTTACTCCAATATTTTGTAAAAACTTATATCTATGTCTTTTAAGCATTCTTCATAGACATACTTGGCATTTTAGTGAAAGTGGAGACTTTTATTTGAGAAGGGAAAAGGATAGAAAAAAGAGAGTACTTATATGAAGGAAAGGGAAGTTGGAATTACTTGTCGTTAATTATCCATAAATAATCATTCATTGTAACTAAAGGCATTTAATTTAATAAATATAACGTCTAATTGCAAAATAAAGGTTTGATCGTATAACCTTATGTGAGAACTGATAAAAAAATGGATGAATGAAATTTTGTACACAAAAATGTTACTCCCTCCGTCCCATTTTATGTGACACCCTTTGACTTGGCACGGTGTGTAAGGGAAAAAAAAGACTTTAAAACTTGTGGTCTAAAATTATTCTTAGATATTTGTGTGGATGAGAATCATTTCATTAAGGGTAAAAAGGAAATTTTAAAAATAAATTGTTTCCGATTAGAGTAATCTGACATTCTTTTTTAGACGGGCCAAAAAGGAAAGGGTGCCGCATAAAATGGGATGGAGGAGTACATGAAACACCTGGTGCTGCCATGATCGAGGTATAAGGGTAAAAAAGGGGATTACAGATTGTTGATAGCTCATACCATACATGCAAATGGAGTAAAAGAAACATGTGTGTGTGTGTATAATTTGTTAAATTCCCTTGGCATGCAATTTTTTTTTGAATTCTCATTAATGAATTATGACTTTGCCACTAACTGTAATGTCATGGTATGTGACAATTACAATATATCATGAACTTTAGTATTTATAGTAATTTTTTTTTAACTTTAAACTTTCAATTTTCTTCTAAATATTGTTTAATGACATAGAAGGTTATAATAGTATGCACTTTACAGTTATAAAATAGTTACTTGGTTGCAATGTTACAAACATACATAGAATTGATATTATGATGCTTTTTGCTGTTTCGTTTTACTTTAACCAAAAAACCAAACAATGCTATTTTCATGATTTCAATAAAAATATCTTTAAAATACTCCCTCCGTCAATATATATCCTTAAAATACTCCCTCCGTCTCATTTTATGTGGCACTCTTTGACTTGGCACGAGGTTTAAAGAAAAAAAGAAGCCTTTTGAAACTCATGGTCTAAAATCATTCATAAATATTTGTGTGGTTGAAAATCATTTCATTAAGGATTAAAAAAAAAATTAAAATTAAATTGTTTCTAATTATGGTAAAGTGATTACTTTTTTTATGGGACGGACTAAATAGGAAAGGGTGTCACATAAACTGAGACGGAAGATATATTTGTATTGGTACAAAAAGAAAAACCAAATTTTATTGCAAACTGGTAGTAAGAATGAAGATTTCACATAATTTTTCAAAATTGATACAATATAATCAAGAGGTAGAATTGCAAAATGTTTAATTATAGAGAAAATTCATACAGTTGAAAAAGTTGATGCAATTCCTATGAAACAAAAAGACATTCTTTTCAACCAATAGTGAAGACCCAATATAATTATCATTAAGATTGAAGATCGAGTTGAAGGATGTTTAATTGCATAAAAGATACATGCAATTGAAAAAGTTGGTACAATCGAAATTAAGGATGAGGTAATAAACGTGACGATACAATTAAGAAGATGGACATGTTTTTTTAAGACAACCCCCTCATATAATTATCATTAGGAATGGATGCAACAAGAATTTTGTATATATAATAGTATTGGGTAAAATATACTTCATCACCATTTATCATAAAATTTAATAAGTAAAATCAATTTGATACTATAATTAAATTTTGATTGTCCATCTTCATAAGTTCATAAGTTCAGATAATATCCAACCATATAATAAGATGATCTATTAATCAGTCATATAAGCTTAAACATTATTCTTTTATGTATAATTATTCACTCAAATCTTTATAGTAATAATGTTATCTTACATTAATGTTTACCTAACTCGGCATACACGTGCAATGCACGTGCTGAAAAACTAGTTTAATCAACTCTTTGAACATCTCGTTTAAAAAGAACTCTTCAAACATCCCTTACTTAATAGTGGAGGGGGGATGTACACATCTCACCGTCACGCATAGCCCATTTTGGAGTTCACATAGGTCTGAACCGACTTATGTTGAAGAATCAATGTATGAGTTGTAGTTAAGGGTGAAATGTCACTCAAACCCAGAGCTAGTTGGTTCTCCCAGAAATGGGTTAAGGCGTTGCAGTTGAATGGACATCTAGAGGTACAGCAGTGTTTTGATACAGGCTGTGAGAGCAGTATTAAATTGAGGCAAACTCTAAATATTGTATGTGTACTTCATCTAGACTTACGAGAGTGAACGAGCTTACCATGTTAATGCATGAACAATTTCATGCAAAAACTTAGGCAGGTTATGTCTAATGGGACTTGTACAAGATGATGTAAACTCATTTAACTAAATGATCCAATGATATATGATTTTGAATGTAATCTTCATAGTTCAATCTAATTAGAAGCACATCAGAATAAAACAAACTTATTATGCTGGATATTGTTTTAAATACATATTACAAGTAAAAGACACATACGGAACACTAGAACACATTATGAATTTATCATTGTCAATGATAAATGTGGTAGACACATAGGGAACACTAAAACACATTATGAATTTATCATTGTCAATGATAAATGTAGTACTATCACTAATTTTACTCACTCTGCTCCTTTCTCTCTCTCTCTCTCCTTTTTTTGATAACCAAGAGATTCGTCCATGACCCATCTTTTGGATACACCGCACCCTTCTAAACTCGGTGGATAACGGGCCAGCCCCTCTACCCTTCTCCACTTAAATACCGAGCTTCGCTTTGCATGGTGGAGCTTAAACTTATGACTTAAGCCACAAATCCTCAACCCCAACTAATTTCTCTCACAACTTCACATAAGGCAGAGGAGTTCGACCATTTTAGGGTGATGGCGGAGGCGTAGCGGCTTACTTGATTTCAAAAAAAGGAAAAAAAGTGCAATTCCACCGGTGGGGTCTAAACAGCATACTTGATTTACTTGAACTAAGTTCTGATCAATACAATTGGAACTACTACTTCCCAGAATGCTCATAAATAGCATCTGCAACAGCACATCTTTCACATAAACCAATACAATCAAACAATAACAACAATAAAGCATGAAATTCACTGCAAATTAAAGCAAAATTACATGGCAAAAAGGAATCCCAAAACACATAACTTTACCATTGCCACAAGGCTCAGCATCAAACTAAAACTAAATTAACAGGAGTTTTAAAGAAATTACCACATGCTGCCGCGGTATTTCAATGTATATGGACCACTTTCAAGTGACCGCTCAAAATGACTATGAACCTTATGCTTCCCTTTACCACTCTGATCAACCAACGTCAATTCAAACAAAGCCCTAACATCCGTTCCTTCACTAGCCAACGCAATAAAAAGTGACACATACGTCGAATTATCCTCAGGGTTTTTTCCATCAGGATAAAAGTAAATAGCCCATTGGTGACCACCAACGGTGAAATTATCACTCGCGATGTGTTTCCCAACTCCCATTCCTTTAGCCAATGAATACCCCTGAATCACGAACCGGTGTGAACCGTTCACCGTTTCCGTCACGGACCGGGAACTCGTCGCACGGGTTAACGGGCTCGTGTTTCTGTCGGAGACGTGGGTGATGATCGGCGGCTCCGACATTGTGAATTGAGGATTTGTTTTGGGTTTATTATGGTTTGGAGAAGGGGAAATTCATGGAAGGAAGGGGACTTGTAGGGAATTAATTGGAAAGTTTTGGGTAAAAAATGGGAAGATTGAGAAGAGAAACTTGATTAGGGTTTTGGATTTTGTTCGGAAGATTGAAAAGATGAAACAATGGCCGGAAATGTTCCATTAATTGAGCGGTGTTAGTATCATGAAATTAAATTTATATGTTTATATATACATATATACAAGACAATACTCTCTATGGGTCTATTTTTATGTATTTCGTGTTTAACTTGACACAACCTTTATGCATTATTTAGATTAGACGGTTATTATATATAGTGTTGCTATTTTAAAGATAATTTATATTGTATCGCTAGTTACGCATAGGGGTGGCAATTGAATAGGTTGGACCTAATTTGAGCAGTCATAATAGATCGAGACAACAAATAAGTGAAGACTCAACCTAACTCGAATTTACTTGGATCAAATGAATTGAATCAAATGGATTGAGTATTGAGATATAGAGCGGGTTAAAATTCAACAGATCCAACTTTTATTAAGTTTTATTTATTTTATTTTATTTATTTTAATATTTTAGTACTTAATTAAATTATATATTTATTATTCTAACTATATAAAACATGTCAAATTTAAAAAGGGTATTTTAAAAATATTTCAACAAGATCTTTCTCAAGTCAATTCGGGTTACATAT
>JAOTQJ010000001.1:3294152-3306053 GCA_025642045.1 Solanum sejunctum | reverse complement strand
AAAGAGTCATTTTGCTTTATTCCATCATACTCCAAAGCCAAAAAATAATGAATCTTTGACTCCATCCGAGATTGATGAAAATTGAGCGTGTAAACAAGAAATGTGAAAATTAATATGGGACAACGTAAACAGCCACTTAATTTTTCTCTTATATCATAAGCTTGATATAGTCATTATATTTTAGTTTAATTTTTCTCTTATATTGTAACTCTAGCTTTCTACTTCCACAGAATATCTATTATCTCTCATATCAGATAACTTTATCCACCAAGACTAGTATAGATGAGAAAGAAATCACCCATACTTTTTTTCTCTATTGGATTTGAAGAGAGATGATTTTATCAACTACTAGGCCACGTCATTGGGTGCGATGTATTGGTTTTCGAATATAAATTATTGAAAAATTCTTAATTAAGAAACTCTTATAGCTTTGTTGCAAATAGAATACAAGTATATATAACACCCACAAACATTCCCAAGGAGATTGCTTCTATAAAACGTACAGAAACAATCATTGAAGTTCACCAGAAAATGCAACTTTGAGTAGACTTAAAAAAGAAGAGTACAACAACATGCTCAACGTAATTCCACAACTGCACAAGTCGAGTCTGGAAAGGGTAAGATGTACGAAGAGTCAAAGACCTTAACCCTACATTGTGGAGTTTGTGGAGCAGACATTTCTGATTAGATTTGCAAAAAAATTGTCAGATGAATGCAGTAACAGCTAATGAAAATTCACATCTTTTTAAAAGGCCTGTCAAATGTGAAGTCATTGCAGAAAAACAAAGGAGCCGCAAACGGATGTATTCCCCGATTCTTTGCTGGGGAATGGAAGCTTGGTTCTCTCTTGAGTTGTACATTTCAAATGTCGTGGACATTGTAACGAGCAGAACAAAATCTCACCCCGGAATACAAAAGAAAAGGGTGGAGAGTGAAAAGGGGGCATCATCCCCCATTTAGAAAGGCAGCATTGTTTAAATGAAACAATATGAGAACTGCAAAGTTACTGTTTTTTTGGTAATGGAAGCAAGCAGTCATATACCCGTTCCATCCGCGATGTAATCCTGAGTTTATGTGCAGTTTGAAAATCTGGCTTCGCCAAGTCAAGGATATCCTGCCTCAAACTGGTCACATGTAGATGTCATATTAGAGTAACAAAAGAAAAAAATATTTTGGAAATCCAAGCATTGGTTAAGATAAATGACAAAGAGAAACAAACCTGGTCCATTCACCAGTCGCCCTTGCATGTCCTTCCACAGCACAGTATAACCGATCCAGATAATATAATGCCAATCCCAACATGCATTGAGCATCCTTTTCCTGAAGAGTTCCAGGAAAATATGAAAAAAGGGAATAGGAAGACCGAAAACAAGAACTCAACTCCAAGCTACAGTAGCATTACATGCAAGAACCAAGTATTATCTAACGAACTTGCTGGAGATCAAAAGATACTTATTGCATTACTGTTGGGGAGAAAGGGATTAAGTAAGTGGTCCTAATTTACTAGATGAAAATAGATTGTATGATAGTGGAGAAAAAATATGAGATTCTCAAAGGTGCAAATACTATTGTACAAAGATTCAATAAAGGTGCTGATAAAGTTCAAAGGGCCTTACTTGTCCTTGATCTTTGCAGCTTTCTAATTGCATAATCTTTCTCTCTACTTCCACAATTAGCAGTCGTCGTTGAATTCGGGCAACCCTTCCCCTGCCTTCTGCTTTCTTATCCTGATTCCATAAAAAATTTAATGGTGTTATATGATTTCGCAAGGGATGGCAAGACTCTTAAAATGAGAGACATGTATTAATCATCATATATATCAACCAGTGAATGCTACTATTTCCTTTCTTGATAATTTACAACTAATAATTCCTTCCTCATGTCAATAGCATTAGAAGGGGAAAAACAAAATGAGAAACCTTTATTAACCATCATAAATATCAACTAGTAAATGTTACTCCTCTGTCCCAATTTATTTGACAGACTTTACTTTTTAGTCGGTTTCAAAATGAATGGCATTTCTATATTTAGTAATAATACATACCCAGTGATATCCCAACTACGGTCTGGGAAAAGTAGAATGTATGGAGACCTTACCACTACCTCATAGAGGTAGAGAGGTTGTTTCCTGATCTATTTAGTAACAATGCAACTTTAAATGCTCACTTCACCCTTAATGAGATGATTTATAGTCATACAAACATAATGACTTGTTTCAGACCACAAGTTTCAATAGTCTTGCTTTTTTAAATTGTGTCAAGTCAAAGAAGATCACATAAGTTGGGAGGGAGGGAATACTATTTACTTTCTTGGTAGTTTAAACTAATAATCACTTCCTCATGTCAATAGATTAGTAGGGGAAAAGAGAAATGAAGAAAACATCTGCTGAAGTTGTTCCGAGCCACAGTTGAGCCCACTTTTTAGGTTAAAAATGGGATGGGAAGTGTCGAATTCAGAAGATCTAACAATTGCATAGAACCATGAAGAATCATCATTGTACAATATCATAGAAACTATTTCTGTTAATTGCATAACACACGTCTCTCATCAGAAAACTCCTCTAATCTCTTTCTCAAGGAAACTCCTTCCAATCTTTTTCTTTGATGACATCAGAAGTAGGTTCCCTTACTTCCTTCCATACTCCAATACTCTCTCTGGCGAATTCTGAATTAAAAGACCAACCTTTCCTTCAGTAATCTTACAACAAACAGGATAACAAGAGAAGTGGTAGTAGCTGAACCAACTGATATAGCTCATCAAAAGTAGAGGCTTCAAGAACTGCGTGAATGGAGAGTGGGGAGGAGAAGAAGGTCCTTATACAAAATAGCACACTTAATAAGTGTGGGAACAGAACCCTGTTCCCGTTCTCCCAAGAGTTCCTCCTCTTTGTCTCTCATACGACAAAAATCCTGATCCCTTTTACAATTATTTTTAATGGAATAGTATATATGACACAAGTATTCAACTTTCAAGTCCTTCAGGCTTCTAACAATTCATTTGCCTTCTTATATGTTTCTAAAGTGATAATGGCTTCAAACTTGTGATGCTGCACAGATCTGCCTTAGGGTATTCCTGATCAATTTTCTGAATATGACCTCAAGAAAAAGGAGGGGACGTGCTGGAGATTCAAGAGATATTCATCACCTTACCGTGAGATCAATTCTTGGATGGAAGTCATATATAAACAATTATGTCCTACATATATACAAAGAGAAAACTAGTTACTTTACCTGTTTAAGCCAAGCGCGCATCAACATGATCACAATAAGCGAGAGGAAGAAAGCGGGCAAAGCAGCTAAAATAGCAAAATTGATTTCATTGGCCCTAAGAATTTGATCCAGCTCCAGCATAGCCCTGTTTTAAAAATATGAAAATCAGAGAAGAAAACAAAAAATGCATTTTAACTCTCAGAATTTGTGACTTCAGGTCGAGACTATCAGTTGCTCTCAACTCACTCTTCAATGTCAAGCTTCAGCTTCTGAACCTGTAACGCAAGAAAAAATTATTACATGCCAAAACCAGAAAGAATTGACTGTAAGCCTGCAACAGAGTGAAGTACATTACCTGGATAAGAAGAGCACGAGAAAGCTCTCCAGAAAAAAGATTTTGAATTGGATGCATCAGTTCCTTCTCATACCTAAAGTGAAAAGCAAGCTTACTTAATAACAACAACATAGCCAGTGCAATCTCACAAATGGGGTCTAGGGAGGGTGGTGTGTACACAAACCTTACCCCTACCTAGTGAAGGTAGAGAGGAGCAAGCTTACTTAAAAGAGTGACACAAAGCACACACCTAGTTGTATGGTGGACCGAACTGTTAGTAATGAGAGCAAAAAATTAATCTGATTCAGACATGGTCTATAAGCATACATTACAACTATGCCATAGACTTGTATCATTGCTAGGTTAAACATTCAACGAATACCAGGAAAGCAAACAAAATTATTTGAAACAAGCTGAAAGTAAAAAGTTAAAGATTCTGTATTACATCAGAAACCTAGTCAGTTAACTAGAGATGACAAACAGCTGGTCCATCCAGCCATTATATCCAAAAGATTCAAATCATTCAAGAAAAACATCCTGCAGTTTGTCAACGTCGAAAACCTCTGATATTTCCATAATAGAACCTGAAATTGGCCCAGCAAGCAAGCAGTACAGACAATTCATGGAACATAAGAAGCACTACCAATACAATAAAGTTGCATCGATAGTTACTTCTGGAAGAGGATGAGCACCATTTGATAAACTATATAATATCAAAATTAAGCATGCATTTTCTTTTTTCTTTTGATAAGGTAAGTGCGCCTCCATTAAAATGCACATAAAGTACTTTATCAAAAAAAATATATATATAGTACACATAAGGGTTTTTTTTTTCCTTTTGTTATAAGGAAAGATACTTAATGTGCATTTTTTCTTATGCAACAAGAAGAATTTATTATCTTTGTCCTATTATCAATTTCCGAGACAAAAATGAGGCAGGAAAAAGGCTCAGCATTTGTAGTAAGTCCTTTCCGTGTGAGAGGGAAGCAAAGGATGTATATTGCCTCTTTTGCACTGTCAAGTGACCAAACAGATCTGGGACATGTTTCTTAACCTATTTAGGGTGGTGCAAGTAATGCCACAATCAGTTAAGGAGCTTACATGGTGCTCCACATCCATAGTCCACCTTCCTCGTTATCCATCTATTAACCTTCTAGCTCTAATGACAAAAATCAAATGCTCCCAACATCGAAAAAATCCTCCTCCCTACAAGAATATTACGTTACCCATTCTGATTTGTATTGATTTCCTTAAATTGTAGCTCCTCATCCCAAAAAAATAGAAATTAAAGATACATGTGATTACAAGCAATGCAAAACCTGTATAGCCAGCGCCTCATAGCATCCAAATAGATCAAAACAAAACATGCAAATAGGTCCTTAAAAATCTATAAAGAGACAAGGGATTAAAATGAATCTATTAGGTTTCAATCATGACGTGCAACGGAAGGCAAATTGCATCCTCTACAATGAGTACTAACTACTCCCATACAATCCCTACATATTATACAAGCAGCAAACAAAAATAAAACAAATCCATACCTCATCATTACTATTTCAAGCATTTCCTGGTCTGTTGCATTTGGTGGAGCCTTCTCACCCTTCGTCTGCTCAGTGAAAGCTTGCAACATTCTGCAAATCAAGAACCTCATAACAGGTTTAAGAAAAGGAGATAACATGGTAACAACATGCATAACAATCCATTAAAGAGTGAAAGACAAGAAGCACCCACAGAGCATCATATTGGCCACGAAGCAAGCTGGTGCTTTTCGACAAGGACCACATAGAATATTCTAACAAACAACGTTTAAGAAAATTGCAGATGGAACACACATAAAGAGTTACTTAAGAAAAATATATAAAGAGCTTGTCCAAGTTAGAACTTTTTTCTCTCTCCCCCACCCCCACCCCCACCCAAAGACTAATTCTTGTCAATTGCTAAGATATGTGAGAAGCAAAAACAGTTCATACCCAACGAATAAATGACGTATTTAGAAGTCTACTAACTTATCAATACCTTTATAAGAATTAAAGACTGAATCACATAAAAGAGACTGATGAAGAAATGATTTCAAAAAAATATTCAATTTCAGAAGAGACTCTTGATGAAAGCATACACTATCTTGTGATAAATCTGAGTTTGCATATTGTGCACAGTAAGTCAATGAGCTATAGTTAAAACTAACCTGTGTAGAGAGTCGGCAGTTAATTGCACTTCTTCAGGTTCCATTGCACCCTTCTGCCTCTTCCGAAATGTGTAGAAAAGATCGTCTCTAATAGAGATGAGCTGGTGAAAACAAGACACAAGCAAACATTAACCAATGGCAATCAGGCTAATTTAGCACCAAAACCTTAACCTAATGAGCCAACTCATATCAGCCAAAATATAGAAAATAGATAAAAATGGATCATTTCAAAAGTCCATCATGAATGGAAGGATCACTAAATAATACAAAATCTCTTAAATACATATAAAATGATAAATGAGAACTGAAATGCAAGACGAAACATGTCAGTCGAAGTGTCAAGCACCAGTCTCCCATGACAAAAGAAATATTTCTTAGCAAGCATGATGAGCAAACCAAAAAGAAAAGAAAAGGAATATATATTCTTCAAGTGAAATATTCATAAGAATCTACATGATGAAAAAATAAAGTTATCTTGACCTAACATCAATAAGAAAGGAATCAATATAGTCCTAAAATTTACAGAAAACTACGGAATGAAAATGAATACAAGGTTTTATTCTCTCATTAGAACTTGAAGAAGTCCTACAAATAAGTGATCAAGAAATATGTGCTCCAGTCCTGTTTACGCGCATTACAGATGTAGAGGATTTATAGAGCCCAACGGATTTGGCATTAAGGCATAGTTGATGAATTGAAATAAGCACTCTTGAAAGGATTCCTTTTGGAGAATGCATCTGAAAAGAGTCCTTCAAAGATAAGTGCAATACACATATTTTATGGTAATGCAGAAGATAATGTTCTAAGTAGAAAAGGTGAGATGGACTTGCCACATCATGATTATTGTACAAGTTGTATAGTAGTAACATACATCAGAGCCTTCAACCAAAGAGGAAATCCTGTTGAAGGATGCAGTCATGACAAATACAAATTTAGAAGGCAACTTGAACTCAAAATGTCAATAAATGATTTGCATTATCTTTTCTTTTTCTTCAGTTCAGTTAGATACTAGAAGATAGTCATAACAATAAAATCCTGCAAGGTCATATCCTTAATATCCCAAATATTTGTGCAAATAAATGTTCTCACATTTTGGTTGACATCGCAACCATCTCATTTAAAAGATTAAAATATTAGAGAATGATACATTTCTTATTGGCATAATACATAAATATGTTATTTAACGTGGCCTCGGTCACATTTATGCTCTCTAACTTTGGGATGCACAATAAACACTAAAACTTGTAGAAAGTTGCATAAATAGGCGCACGCGTCCTACGTGACATCCTACATGGTAATTTGAGTCCTACATGATATCCTAAATATGTTATGCCACGTAAGACTCATGTGTCTTTGTTCAACTTTATATAAGTTTAAGTGCATTTGTGGCATAAATATGAGGTGAGGCTAAGTTAAAGCCTTAAAGGGACATTCATGTATTATACCTTTATTATTAATTTCAGGTTTCAAAACGCCAAATCAAGTCAGGCCCTATTTCTTTTCTTGGATCAAGCACGCGGCGTATTTTTATTGATGGGTGGCAATAAGAATTGAACCGAGGATCTCTACCTGTTCTACTACCAAGTAGAAATCTATCACATCTAAAAAGCTTAAGTCGTTAAAAAAGAGGACACTTCTTATGTTCATTTAAGGTGTTTAACATCATAAATTCCAGATCTCATCTTATTCATGGATGGTTTCAAAATACAAGGAAAAGTCCACTTGAATACATACAAAGATAAAGAATGAACAACCAACCATGGGAGATTCATATAACTCTTCACTAGCTTGATAAATTCCCAGCCTAGCATCATAAGAATACTATAAGCTTTTACACAAGAAACTCAAATCCTGAAAAAACCCCGATCCATAAAGTTCCAATATTTTCAGTACAAAAAAAAAAAAGAATTAATCAAATCCTGACCCCACGTATGAGTTATAACACAACCCCAAGGTGATATTGGATCTGCATATCAGTCGACTATTAAAATGCTAATGCTTTATCTTTTCTTTTGATAAAGTAATAAATGCAAATGGTTTATCACTCCAATATATAAAAAAGGCATTTCCTACTTCAATTGTGTACTCCATAAAAATTCCTTAGCTTCTTCCACAATCCTAAAGATTTTCTAATCTTCATAATCAATTTGCAGTGACAAAACATTTGGAAATCATTTACGGAGGCCTGCACAAATGGTCATGACAATATAGGAAAATCTCCAGAGTCCTGACGACATTTGAGTGTTGACAGAATGAACCATAACATAAGCAAAGTCAAGTAGGAACTCAGGAAACAGTATTCAACTTCAATTATTACAAATGGGATCTGAAGGCAAATATAATAACTAGGGGCAGCTTACCGGTTGCTCTACATGGTCATTCCAGAAGCTAACTGTTGATTCTTTTGCCTCACGGATCCAATTGTCGATGTCAGAGCTTCCTGCTAAACTGCTATGGCGAAGTAACCATAATGAACAGATAGAGATGCCCACAATCCCACAAGTATAGGGTATCCAGTATCGAGTAACTCTTCTGGGCTTCCGGTGAATTTTAACCTTCAAAAATTAATGGCGAACAAACTATCCTCAAAAGATGAGTAAAATACAAAAATATTCTGGTAACATACATTGCACTTTCTGTCGTATTCCTACAACATGTACACTTTAGCCACACAGATCTCAGTCGACAACTAATGCCATGGCATGATAGTTACTAAATACAGCATTCCGTTTCAGTTCAGCAATTAATCTGATAATTCTGAAACTAAATCCATTGCTAATAATAAAAAGATTACAACAGCTTGAAGAAATAAAAGGTAAAGCTATCACATTGCAAGTCAGTAAGGAACTCTTACAATGGCAGCTAGATATGTGTTCAATCTGTCCATATTTTGGTAGATCAAATTGATAGCATCTCTAGTCTCGCAATCAGTCCATTCAGACCCTTGATTAACTTCTGGAAATTTCTCAAATATCAATGGAAAAGAATAGCTTTCATCAACAGAAGAGCTTTGCTGCAGAATAAATTTAATGGGCAATGTCAAAAACAAAAATTGAGAAACATGTAGTTAGCAAAACAGTCGTTTTCAAACATTATAGGTGGGGAACTTCTTATGTTACACAAAAAAATCCCCTCACCTGGCGCAGTGCATGGAAATGGCCAATTGATGCCTCCAATTTCAGAAATAGATCATTTGTATCAACCAATAATGATGATAATGACTTCTCAGGATCCTTGACTAATTCCTCACCAGCTTTGTCAACCTTCATGTAGATCTATACATATGCAGGAGAGACATGAATTGAGTGCTTATTCCTCACCAGCTTTGTCAAGAATGAAAAATATGGTCCATGAAAGTAGTGTTACCAAAAGCAGAAAGCGAAGATGAGTACAAGTGTTTGTTGGAGCTTTAAGTGCAACCAAAGTTCATATTTTAGCAAAGAAACAGATACATAAAAATACATATGAAATGCAAGAAAAAACAACTATCGATAGGAAGAATAATAATAATAACAACACGACAACAACATACCCAAGATAGTTCCGCAAATAGGGTCTGGGAGGTTGGGGTGTACGTAGACTTTACCCCTACCTTCGTGGGGTAGTAAGGTTGTTTACCCTCGGATTAGGAAAATTGTTTTTGAGAGTAGTTACAACAACAACAACCAATAATAATAACTCCCTCCATCCCATTTTATGTGGCACCCTTTCCTTTTTAGTCCATCCCAAAAAGAATGTCAACTTACTAGAATAAGAAATAATTTAACTTTAAGATTCCCCTTTTACCTTAATAAAATGATTTTCAACCACAGAAATATCTATAGATAATTTTAGACCACAAATTTCAAAAGTCTTCCTTCTTTTCTCACACACCGTGCCAAGTCAAACGATGCTGCATAAAATGGGACGGAGGGAGTACTTGGTAAAACCCAAGTCAAGAAAGTTCAAAAACTATTTAAATTTCTAAAGCACAAGTGAAGATACACCTTTAAGTTTTCCTGATCAGAAAAACAAGAAGATACACCTTTAAGTTTTTAATTCAGATTAGTGATTACTTCTCTTATATTAAATTTCTAGGTTTTGATTGTACACCAACATATTTGGCATAATATTTCCTTAAAATTAATACATCACCTTTTTTATAGGTAAATGTCTTTATTAAAAACTGCAGAGCACAAAAGAAACTACAGCACTCCACAAGTCACACTACATACTCCCCCTAAAAGAAATAGAAAATCCAAGTACTGATCCATCCTGTGTAGGGTACTGCTATAACACCAAAAATACAAATTCTTGATACATTTGTTCTTATCTAGAAATCTGCAACCTTTTTCCCTCTAAATATGGCTTGTTTCTTCCAGCCATATAGTCCACAAAATGCAAATAGGAATAGTCATCCATATGTGCTTCAAGTTTCTTTTAATTCTTTGAGACTGCCATATTTCCAAAAAATTATTGATCTTTTATGTATGGTATAACCAAAGATACACCAATAATGCTGAAGAGAAGTTCCTAGCATTGTCTTGAGAACTTCAATGTAAGAAAAGATTCTCAATTGTTTCTTATTCTTTGTTATGAAGGAAACATCTATTGCACAATGATAAACCTCTCCCTTGCAGATTTTTCTGAGTTAAACAAGCATCCCTAGCTGCTAAACAACCGAAATAGGCTACTTTCGCAGGTGCCCTTGGTTTAACACAAAATTTTCCGAGGCGAATTTGGAATCCTCTGACTATTCTGTTGTAATAGCATTCTATAACAATTGTTAACTGAAAAATTGGCATCCCTGAGGTTGAACCAAAATCATCTGTCTACTTGATTTGCTCTATTGAACATAAACTATCCAACTCCCAGTCAATTGAGTTTCCTCTGAAAACAATCTGCCAACCTAAGCTTAAAGTAAAATATGAAATATATCCATCTTTGTTCACAGCAAGGTAAATTCTTAAAACTCCCCTCCATTCCAAGGTTTCTAGCCATTATTTAATTTTTGCATCATTACCAACCTCCAGCCTTGTATACAAAAATTCATCCCACCATCCACTTATTTTCTCCCAGATACCCCCAGAAGTAAATATAGCATTTCTATAACATGGGTGCACCACTAAAAAGTAGAGGAGAAAAGTATTAAGTGGGAATCAATCCCTATTCCTTTAGGGTGAATAACTCAGCATTGAACCAAGTGCACCATTTAGTCTTATTGAAACATGGGCACCAGACTGTCAACACATAATATTAGATCAAGTCCAGGAAATAAGTACGTAAAATACCTAGTTTGGCGGAGAGACCATGGGTTCACGTGCACTATAAATTAGCCTACAAATCTGCCCCAGACCCCCACCATTTTTCAATTGGTGTTGGGTTTTGTTTCCATCCATCCTTTTCATCATAAATAACATCTAAAATACTTAGCCAGGTTTCCTCACTCCCCCTGTTGTCTCTCCATAACCATTTATAAAGCAAACTTCTATTATGCAACTTCAAATTTCTCACTCCCAACTCCCCTGTCTTCTTACCTCCAATAACCACTGGCAACTTGACCAAAGTTGATGTTCCCGGACCATAGAAAATGTCTTCTAAGTCCAATTTTCTTTCTATTGTTGCAGGCATACAAAATAAAGTAAGTCTACCCCCAAAAGACAAGTATTTTTTTTCATGAGTTAGTCTGTTGTTGCACCTATCAATCACGCCTTACCAAATGCTTTTGTTCTTTCTCTTCACGTCTAAGGGAAGAACCCCAAATAAACAGAGGGGACTTTTCAATTTTGCAATCCAAAATATCTGCCAGCTCTTTTACACAATCATCAGCATTAATACTGGATGTTACCTTTGGCCAGAGTAACTCTCAACCCGGAAACTGACTCAAAACAGAGCAAACCCCTCTAACATACAGAATTCTACCAGCCTCAGAAAATAGACATCAATCATCTGCACAAAGGATATTGTTAAGCATCATAAAACCAGATCATTTCTGCCAATATTTGGACCCCTTAACCAACCCAGAGTTTATGCTTTCTTCAAATACTGAGAATTTCCATAACCAACAACAACAACAACAACAACAACATACCCAGTGAAATCCCACAAGTGGGTCTAGGGAGGGTAAATTGTACGCAGACCTTACCGCTACCTCATAGAAGTAGAGAGGCTGTTTCCTAAAACCCTCAGCTCAA
>JAOTQJ010000001.1:3249730-3260507 GCA_025642045.1 Solanum sejunctum | reverse complement strand
AAGTTGCACTGACTAACTGCTACTTCACAAATGAAAAAAGCGCAGATAGTTTAAAGAGTCATTTTGCTTTATTCCATTATCAGACAGTTTTTAAAATAAATTATCCATTATCAGATACCCTTAGTTGGTTGCTCGAGAAATAATTGCATATGTTGGAACTAACAGCACACGGAATAGAAGCAGCTGTTCGATCAACATGCTTAGCCCATTAATGAAATCACGAGCAAACACTAGAAATGTTTCTTATTTGAAAGATACACCCAACATTTGAAGCCTTCGGCATACATAATGAAAGAATCCATACCTTCTCTTTCTTAAGCTTCATGTTTTCCTCTTCCAGATGAGACACCTTGTTCACCAGCTCATTGTGGTAAGCCTACACCATGGAAATAAATAGATAAAAATGAGAAATGAAAATGCCTACTGGGATTGCAAGCAAAATATTACCAGACAGCAGCACACCTGCTTTCTGGCGCGAGAACGCGCAGCTGACTCTCTATTTTTGATCTTTCTCCTTAATCTCCTATCAATAGTCTTATCGATGTCTGTAGCATCCCTCTTCCGTCCAGATACTGGTGTATCAGACAGCGAAGGAGATGGTGACAAGCCCATTGGAGGCACATAATTTTGCATTGCCATGGGATTATCCAATGACATTGTATGTTCTAAAGAAGCATCAGCAACAAAAAGCCCAGCTTTCACCAAGTAGTCCTCCAAAGTTGTCTCGCCAAGAGTTGGCTCTCTCTCCTGATTGTTCATCTCCTTGAAATTTATCACCTTCTGGCCTTGCCGTATGTCTATCCCCACACTTTATCAACTGTATTACTACTAATCACCCTTGCCAAAGTTAACCTAGCCTGATACTGAAAAGTAGTAGCAGCGGAAGTATCATCAATATTCCCTCCAGAAGACCGAATAAAATCTGCATTGCACACATTTGTGAGTACTCATCAAGATTCATACTGCCCGGAAACTTAACTAAATCACCCAACCGATTCTCAACCTCGTCAAATGTAAGGTTAAACCATGAATTTTGCCTGTCCACTGTAAATGAGATTGTTGCCCACTCCCATGAGAATTCATGATCTGAATCCCAATTCATCAAAACCTCCACCGCTAAACCCCTAATAAAAACCTACTCTGTTGAAAAATAACAGTCATGGTCAATTATAAAAGAAATAATCCTCGATCATCCCCGTTAGGACCAAACCAACCAACCAGTCAATCAACTACACATCAATCCTTCACCCTTTACCCACTAATGCTCAATTGGGAACTCTGTAAATAATGGTTTGCCCCTTTACCCTTCTCTACTTAAATGCCAGATTTTTATCCATTGCGGGTTCAATCTCGTGACATGCCCCTAACGCCAGATGTTAGGTGTTGGGATCATACAACTAAACTAAACCCTAATTCCAAACTAATTGAATTCTACTTAATAAACTCTCCATATACATTCTGCTCTACTCGAGCCCCATTTCCCTGTTAAAACCAAAAAAAGGATCGCTTTTTACCCATCCCCAATCTTCCTATCTTTTTTTAACCCCTACCCAGGAGCTCCCACCCTTTTTGCTCCTTGCTCATTCAAACCAACAATATTACTGTTGGAGCATTTGCCATCAGACCAACCCCTCTTCTCCCCATGCCAGATCTTCACTATCAAAAAGCCATACTTCTTCTCGAAGATCCCCTAGTCTAAACCCCCTCTTAAACTAGTTTAACCAGTTATAAGAATATTTACAAGAACACGGAATTCTAAAAAAGCCCTACTCTAAACCCCCTCCTCAACTAGTTTGAACCAGTTACAGGAATAATTACAAGAACACAAAATTCTTTTAAAACCTGTATTGAGCCCCATTTCCCCGTCAAAACCAAAAAAAGGATCATTATTTACCCGTCCCCAATCTTCTTCTCTTTTTTAAACCCCTCTTTACCCATCCCCAATGTTCTTCTCTTTTCTTACCCCTTCTAAGACCCCTCCCTAGGAGCTACCAATCTTTCTTGCTCATTGCTAACCCGAAACTACAACCTTGAGGTCTGGAAGTGGAGGATGTTTACCCTCCCAGCAAACCTTTCTGTCCTCATCCCCAATCTTCACTATCAAAAAGTCTCACTTTTTTCAGAAGATCTCCTACTCTAAACCCCCTCTATAACTACTTTAGACCAATTATTGGAACAAGAAAGGAAGAGGAACACAATAAATAACAAAAGAAGAACAATCATATACAACTATATATATGTATATATAAATAATATCTACCAGCGGCAGAGCCAGAATTACCACTAAGAGGGTTCAAACTAATCAAAGGAGTTCGACATTTATGATATACGTGCAAAATATATTTTACTCATGTATAAATAGTATACTTTATTGTCAAAGGGGTCCAGATGAACCCCTACCAAAGGAGTAGCTCTGCCCCTGATATCTACTTCTATCTCAATCTCAAACTAGTTAAATTATCAAGAACATTAATTTTGTTCCATTAACAACCAATCCCATCCAATATTCAAGAACCAATTTTTACAATAACCCCAGATAAAATTATGATGTAATAGAAAGAAAAAACACAGACCCATTAAAGAACAATACAAAATACAGCATAAAACCCAAAAAGCTCAAAGGAAAACATAGATTTATATTATAGTACTAGATGACAGAATAACAAACACTCCTAAAAAAGGGAGAAAAGATATAATTGAGAAAAAAAAAGGGGGGGAGAAGAGGAAAGAGGGTATTACCTGGCAGAAGAAGAGGAAGAATCAATTTAGTGAAAAAAAACACAAACACAAGAAACTTCTTGTCGTTCCTATAGAAATCCACGTATCAATATGAGTATTTGGTTCAAATCTTGAAACTGTTTTTTCTTTTTCTTATTATTTTTGTCTTCTCGAAATTGGAGAGAAGTGTGTTGATGTGGCCGGCCCATTAATCTTTTTGGTTTCGGGTCGGATTTTCCATGATGACACATGTTGGAATGACGTGCCATTTGTGTACTTATTGGTTCGTCATCACAATCGGCACCTATATCATCAAAAATTATTATAACTGTCAATTACTAAGATCAATCGATATTATATCTACCACATTCATCATTAAATTACATCACTTGTTGATCACAATCATCATTGCTTTCACTTATAATATGATCAATTCCTACTATCAGTTACTTCTATTACCATCGACACATCGTCAACTATTAACATCAATCAATTTTACTGCCATAACTATCATCGATACAAACATCAACTATTATTACCACCATCTCTAGCTAGCCAATATTAATGTTCCTTTTATTATCAAGTAATAATAATTTAATTTTGATAAATTTATATTTCATTAATATTTATTATATTCATAAATAATTAAATTCCCCACTTGTGGGATATCACTGTATATGTTGTTGTTGTATAAATAATTAAACTATGCACCTTCAAACATTTGAACAATAATTGTATTTATTCAATGTTTTCAATATTTATATCAAAAGATAATTCTTAATCATTTCATTTAAATTCAAATGTATAAATGAGGCCATAACTATTTTTTATAAACACTTGTAAAGTCCTTATGTAGTTTGTCCCTGCCAAGAGTGTTGTCACGCTCCAAATTAAAGGAGGCGTGATCGAAGGAAAGTAGATGATAAGTTGTTATAAAAATAATAAAGATGATATCACTTGAAACAGAAACTCTAATAGCCTCCATAATTGACATTCAACTTTTTTTAAACTAAATATGCATGATATGCAAATGCATGGCATATTCAATCATATACTAGCAATGACAATCTCTTCTTAGTTAACTACATCATATTTGTCAACTCATAGTCATCTGTACAATACATAGTCTTTTGAGTAAATAGGCTCTCTTCTCTTCCGTTATAGTTCAAAGTAAATGTACAACATGCAATGCATGATATGAACTTTAAATTCACATGGATGGCCATAACAAGAACTTAATGATATGAACTCTAAATGCACATAGTAGGCTACAAGAAGAACTTACCAATCTTGGCTCCTTTGTACTTTTATTCGCGTAATTCAATACTTACAACAACAATAACATACCTAATAAAATTCATAAGTGGGTCTGAAAAGAGTAGAATGTACGTAGATCTTACCATTACCATAAAAATAGAGAGGCTATTTCCTGAGAACACGTAATTCAATACACACTTTTATATAATATGTAAATGCTTCATAGAACATCATATGCTTGTAGAGTAAATTGGAACACTTGACTTTAGAAAGATAATATAAACCTAAGGATACCTATAAAGAGCTTAATGTGTTTCACTTAGTCTATATATGCCTTTTTTGATAGTTTGTAAAAGGAAGTATTTCAAAAAAAAAAAAAAGCGAAGAAGGAGGATCAATTGCAAATTCTTAATGTTCTTTCGTGAGCTTTTTAAGTCAAGATACCCAAAGAAGAATAAAAATTTATGCAGATGGACCTATAGTCAAAAGTCGACAAAACGACATATAGGCACCAAATACCATATATAATCGAATGAGTGAAATATTAACATAATGGAGTTACAAAAATACTTCAGCTACGATCCTAATGCCTTTCACAGAAGGTCTTTCTAGCAATAAATAATAAAATATTGTATTTAATGACTAAAGATTTTTCTAAAATTCTTGCCTAAAAGAAGGACAATGTTAGCGTTAACATACCCTTTCAACCGAAGCCTCAAAGATATTTGTATGAAACTCAACCAATCTATCATAATGCAATAATTGAAAGAATCGACAAGACAACGAGAATGAGATGTATATATAAGCAATTAATAAGGTGTTAATATTACACACACAACCAACAAACTCTAAAGCATAAAATGAGGCCAACAACAATAATAAATGGCAGCTAAATTCAACAAAAATATGCTAATCATATCTCGAAAGATCGAGGCACTATTTCTCAATCACGTTATTCGGTCAAACTATCTTCTTACACAACCATGATAAGAATTAAATAAATTTTCAATTCTTCAACACCTTAACACCATCAATAATACAAAATAATGATCAAGCTCGGTAAGATAAAATAATTATCTTGCGTAATACTTCGTGACTCAAAAATCTATAAAAATAATACTAAAACAAAGAATTATAAAGAAAAATCATAGGAGAATGATTTAAATACTAAACTAAACAATCTACCTCAAAGTAACAACAGCCGATGTCAAAATCAACAAGAAACTACTATAATTTTGCGATTGTTATGATTTTCTTGTTAGTTATTTTTCTTCTCCATTATCGTTTTTTCTTTTAGAAATAATCTGCATATATTCTATCGTCTTTACTGAATATTTGTTATTATGATGGGAAAAGGATCATAAATACCCGTAACTTATGAAAAAAGGTTCATAAATACCCATCCCCCACCTTTGAGTGTAAAAGTACCCCTAAAGTTTATTTTTGGATTCAAATGTATGCTTCAACTTAACAAAAATAGTCTAGTCAACTTTAATTCTTTAAAAAATTATGTGACATTTTTTAATTGGCTATACGTATTCATAATAATTCAAACCACTCAAACATTTTTAAAAAAATATTTTATTTTTATATTATATTTTTAATTTATTATACTTTTGCTGTAAATTATCCAGTTGGTAAATTTGAAATATGTAATTTTATTTTATTACTTGAAATTATATTTACCTCTCGATTTTTTATTTTACTTCTAGCCCAGAGATTAGTTTAAGTGTTTAGTTAATTTTAGTGGTTATCCAAATAGATTAGAGATCTTTTACGTATTGTGGTATACAAGAATTTTAATAAAAAGACATACGGGTTTAAATTATGGTAAATGCATATGACCAATTAGAATATATTATATAACTTTTTAAAAAATCAAAATTGACTTTATTATTTTTATAAAGTTGAGAAATATATTTAAAACCAAAAATAAATTTTTAAACATAAAAATAAAAAAAATATTTATAAATCTTTTTTCATAAATTATAAATATTTATGAGCATTTTCCCTAATCAACTAAACTAAATGATTCACTTGAAAATCCACACAATTCTACCAAACCGACCCGAAAACCCATCATAAATATCAGCCTCTACTTCTCCTTTATCATTCTCTCTCTCCCGAAACCCTAGCCCCCAAATCAGAAAACCCTAATTACCACTAGTTCTCTCTGTATTTCCATGGCGAAGAAGCGAAAATCGAGAGCTTCCGAACCCTCACAACCAGTTGAAGAACCAGTAGAAGAAATTAAGCAAGAACCTGATGTTGAACCGGCAGAAGAAGAATACGAGAACGACGTCGTAGAAGAAGAAGAAGAAGCAGTACATGAGGACGAAGAAGAACCAGATCCCGAGGAGGAAGATGAAGACGGCGGCGACGATGAGGATGAAGAAGAAATACCCGGATCTGGAAATGACGGTGTAGAGGGTTATAATGAGAAGTCTGGTAACGAGGAAGAAAAAGTTAATGGAGGCGCTGAGGTGAAGACGGAGGAAGGTAATGAAGAGGATTTGGAAGATGAGCCACTTGAGAAGCTTCTAGAACCCTTCACGAAGGATCAACTTACTGCGCTTATTAAAGAAGCTTTAGCGAAATACCCTGATTTCAAAGAAAATATCCAGAAATTGGCTGATAAAGATCCGGCACACCGGAAAATCTTTGTGCACGGTTTAGGTTGGGATACGACGGCTGAAACCCTAACGAGTGTTTTCGGAGCTTACGGTGAGATTGAGGATTGTAAAGCTGTTACAGATAAGGTTTCGGGGAAATCAAAAGGTTATGGATTTATATTGTTTAAGCATAGGAGTGGTGCTAGGAAAGCTTTGAAGGAACCACAGAAGAAAATTGGTACAAGGATGACTTCTTGTCAGCTGGCTTCTGCCGGGCCGGTTCCGGCTCCTCCACCTACAACAGCTTCCGCACCGGTTTCGGAATATACCCAGAGGAAGATTTTTGTTAGCAATGTAGCTGCTGATCTTGAGCCTCAGAAGTTGTTGGAGTATTTCTCAAAGTTTGGTGAAGTTGAAGAGGGTCCTCTTGGATTGGATAAGCAAACTGGGAAACCCAAGGGGTTTTGTTTGTTTGTGTATAAGAATGTTGAGGGTGCAAGGAAGGCATTGGAAGAGCCGCACAAGACCTTTGAAGGGCACACCCTTCATTGTCAGAAAGCAATTGATGGACCGAAGCATAATAAGAATTTCTATCAGCAACAACAGCCTCAGTCGCAACAGCATTACTCTCATCATCATCATAATCAGCAGCAGCAGTATTATCAGCATCCTGCAAAAAAGGGGAAATATTCAGGTAGTGAAGAACTCTGCTTTTCTGTAGGCTTTCTATTATGTTAGTATTGCTTTTAGACTAGATTTTGTCATAAAATTGATTAAGAATTGTTGCTTTATCCAAAAAAAAATCAGGTGGCAGTGCAGGAACAGGATCAGCTGGGCATTTGATGGCTCCATCGGGGCCTGCACCTGTGGGATACAATCCTGCTGTGGCAGCTGTGACCCCAGCCCTTGGACAGGCACTGACAGCCCTATTAGCTACACAAGGAGCTGGTTTGGGGATTGGCAATTTGCTTGGAGGTCTTAGTGGGCCAGTGAATCATCAGGGTGTGCCACCAGTGATGAATAATGCAACAGGATATGTTGCTCAGGGTGCTGCTGGTGGCTATGGAGCTCAGCCTCATATGCAATACCAAAACCCACAGATGCAGGGTGGTGCCAGACCACAAGGTGGTGCTGCACCATACTCTGGCTATGGAGGTCACTAGGAAAACTTGAGGTGTGATATCTTTCTCATGGCTTGTTGGTTTCTATTGGTTATATATATAGTTCTCATGGAATATCTTACTATGATCTTGATTGGTTGTGTGAATAATGATTGATTTGTTTGTATTCATTGCATGCATCTACATTAAGGGACTGTAGCTTGTACTATCTTATTTCTTATACAATTTAACTGTGATGGATCTTCAATGGTTTCTAAGGCTGAGACTAAGCAGCATGTGTAATGCATACTAAAGATCCAACCAGCTAGACATTTGCTTGATTTGCAAAAGTTACAAGGATTTTATTCAAATCTGAAAATCTAGATTGGAGTAGAAAATACTTTCATATCTGATCATCTAGGAGAAAGACTGTCTTACCATGTGGAATCTCAGTCTCACGACTGTCTTGGAGGAAGCCTTTGATGAGATGTCATGCATGTGTAGCTTGATTATAGTAATTGCTTACCTAATGCTGACTGTTGGTTCTTCCTTAACTATGCTATACTTAAGGAGATATCATGATAAGATAACCTCAAGTTGCCTTTATCAAACTATAGGAGTTTTCTTCCTTTTTAAAAGAAGTAGTGAACATCATACTGCATCAGAATTTTGTGGTTCTCTTTACCATTCTGTTTTCTTGGACAGGTATCTGTAATGCTATGGCTGCACTTTCAAGTGAGGTAAATATTATTGATTTGTTGTTTAGTTTTGCAGCTCATATTCATTTGGTTTGTCTGTCTGTTACCTTATCTTGTTTGTGTTAAATTTGTCTACACCAAAGAAATATCTTTAAACTTATCTTTCACTTTTCCGAAGGCATTTCTTACAGCTGCATTTCATGGTTTTTTCTGCTAAAGTAATTTTCTACTTAGATTTTTATGTTTTACCTATTCACTGTGCAGATTCCTTCATAAATGCATCAAACTTTTAGTTTTGGACTGGTGATTCTTCTGAAGTTCCGGGCACTCTCCAAATGAAGTCTTTTACTATCACAAAAGTTACCTTCTGTTTAAAGACCTTTATCTTTAGTGTGTATTTTCGTTTTATTCAAGTACTTTTATTCTGGTGAATGTTTTTAAACACTATGTAGTATTTTGCACTAAATTTTTCTATCTTAAAAGGATTGAGAAGAAGGTAGGGTATCCTACCCTAGTCTCACCAGTATTTTAGATACATAGCAATGTCTTTTTAACTTCCAACATCTTATTTTCTGAATGGTTTCTTCTACTGCTCTACAAAACACTGAATTGTCTGTCTCATAACCAGCAACTTTTGCTTTTCCCTCTGTTTCAAATAAATAAATTAATGAGCATGTCGAATGGTCAGCTAATTTGTTTTAAAGATTATCATGTAGCAGTTGCTGTTGCAGGTAAAAGGTGATGTTCATGGCATTTCACTGCAGGTGTCTTCTGTTCCTCCATTTTTTCCATGCTTACACTTGTTATGTTTGTGGGGATTGGGGGACTTAAGAATACATTTTATATAGATTGAATGCTGATTTTATCTCCTCGTCGCAATCACTTAAATTTCTGTGAAGGCATTTAATAGATAAAGAGATCTGATTCATGGCGGAGTTAATTTTTTTCTTTTTTTAAAGTATGGAATTTTGGGTTGTTTTGACCTTAAGTTGGAGAGAAGGAAAGGTGTCTTAAATGTTCCACAAAATTGATTTATAAACAGCTTTACAAAATGACACTAGAGATTTCTTTTTCTTCCGCTTTTGGAGGTGTGGGTGGTGGTGGTGGTGGAGAAGTCTGCCAAAATTTCCTCAAATTTTAAATCTAAATTCTATCATATAGAGGAAGGGGGAAGTGTTTCTATCCTAGTTGACCTCTAAAACATTATCTCGTAACATTCAGAAGTGGGTGGAATCCAAACAGGGATTTGATGTTTTGCATCCAGGGGGTGAGCTCATGGCATTTGAAGTAGAAGTCTTGTCAAGAAGGGGATGCCTGGTCCGATATGCAGAGTTGTCTCTACTGAGGTATATTGACATTGGTGCTCTACTGATGTTCATAGAATGATGGCAAAGGTACATAGGTTGGCATTGCTGTCATGAGGTGATAAGTTTGGTCACATTGAGTAGCCTTGTACCTATTCTAACCCACCATGACTACTACTACTAGTGGTTGAGCTGAGATCCTATTTGCTCCGAAACTGGGAAAAGAAGTAAAGGGTCTTGCGCCACGGAAAATGGACACGACAGGAGATAAGCTTGGGCTTGGCTTCTGGTGATCTCTGACATTGAAGAGCCTCTTGACTTTTAGCATTGCAATATTATTACTATAATTGGGTAAACGAATGTGAATGTAGCTCAGATATTTTCAAATAATCTGTCAAACCAGGATAGTATACATAAAATTAGACATTTCATCTCATTAACTATTAAGACCGTTGCAATAACTGTAAGTTCCATTTCACGAATTTGCCTAATATTATTTATTGAGTGATTTATCTACAAACAAACTATTAGTAACATTGTTCATCTTCGAACTAGCTATCAAATGATTTTAAAAATAGCCTTTAATAGTGGGTGTAATCGAATGTAGTGCAGTTTAAACTTAATTTTTTAGTAAATGAGCCAAGGTCTCAATTCCTCAACCTTCTCTTTCATTTTTTTCAATTTTTCTAAAAATAACTTGTGCGACGATAGGCATAGGCATGATTAGTTTTGCAAAATTTCACTATAATGAAATGTTTTTTTTCTCTTTTCAAACTTTGGAATGGCGTTAGGACTGATCAATTAACACACTCTTTTTCTCTTTTCAAACTTTGGAATGGCATTAGAAGTGTGACAATTATGACTTTTTGTTGGTTAAATCATTTTATATGAACTTATAATAAATGTTATTGACCTAATTCTAGATCATAGCATCACTGTGGGGTCGAGTTCTTCACGAATTACTAACCTCACAGCCGTTGTGCTCCACTCATTCCTACTATGCTAGTTTGGAAATTGCAAATGATAAAATGTTTCATTTATTGAGTGATTTATCTACTAACCAACTATTAAACATAATACATAACATT
>JAOTQJ010000001.1:3208102-3237213 GCA_025642045.1 Solanum sejunctum | reverse complement strand
GTCAATTTATTAGCAGAAGAAAATAATGTAGTAATAATAATATTATTTTATCTGTGGGCGCAATGCTATCAATCTCAATCGATCATGGAAGAAATAGAATAATCAATCAAAAGTCTCAATATAAAAGAGGAAGAGGGAAAGAATCTCCGACATCAAACATCAATGTCTACGTCTATGAAGCCTTTATACTATTGTCTAATATGGTACTATGACAGGCCATGGCTACAAAAATTAAATAAAAGACTATCAATTAAAAGAAAATAACTATAATGCAAGGGAGGACTTACCACTGTCTGGAATAGAGTGCTATGAACCTCAATGATCGGGCTGCTGAAATTCTCGATTTATCCAATCTGCCTCATAAAATGATGCAGCACCAGAGGGGCATTAGTACATGTAATGTACTGTGTGTAAAACGAGCTAAAGTAAAAGGAAACAATATGCAATCACTCCTTAATCACTCAGCCTCAACTCAGAGTAAAAACAGGACTCTATCACCCCACTATCCATCAAAACATCAACAATCACATCACATCGAAGTTCTATCATCATGAAACCTAGCTAGGAGTTTCTATTACCGACAACCACTACCTATGAGCCAGTAGTGATACAACGAATAGATGTCATTGCCACATCCATCCAGTACCTTACCGAGGTAAGAGACGAGTCTGTCAATGGATCCAAAGTCTGTCAAGTCCTCTTTGGGGACAAAGGAAACATCCATTTTCAGCGCTAATACTCCTCTCAAGTGGGGCTAACTCTTACAAAGGAAACATCAATCTTCTCCTACGCTGGCCACGTAGTTAATTTGTACAAGTGGGGCTAACTCTTACTCATTTCGGCGCTAATACTCCTCTCAGGACTCAATATTCACACAAGTCTATCAATCCATCAAGAACTTTCATTACCCCAGCCTCTATGGCCAAGACTATCTTTTCAAATTCGAGGGAATATGTTCATTCAACTCTATGGATATTATTTGCAGCTATTACAGTCATCAACACACTCACCTCAGGACTCAGATCCAGTCAAGCATCACATTCAGACAATCAAGGCTCTAGACATCCCCCTAAGTGTATTATTCAAGTCTTTACAGAGAGAATTCATAAAGGGTTAGATCAAAATCACATAATATATATATATATATATAGTAAACTTTAAGCATGATGATCCCCCAAAAATGAGTTTTTGAAACCCTTCGTACGTATTTAGGCTTAGATAAATATTTTTGGAGTATTAAAATATATTGGGAAGGATAAAATTATCCTTTATGAAATTAAAAAAAGTTAACGTTGGTACACTGATGCGTGTTGCGGAGGAGGCGTGCACCTGTGTATTTTGTGAAACTTTTTGGAAAACTAATTCTTGTCGAAAAATGAAAAAAGTAAAGTATTGCTCCACGTTCTGTCTGCGTTGCGCCAAGGATGCGAAAAGACGTTGTTTTTTTGATTAATTAACAAAATTTATTTTTTGCTCCGGTTACTCTTAAATCGAGTCGAGATCATTTTTTGACTTAATTTTCTGCGTTGATCGTAAATTCGGTCTCGAATTTCCCATCGAAGCTTTGAAAGACGCATTGTGCGCACGATTATGTTTTAGGAGCATTTCGATAATTTCATGGGGTATTACATCATGCTAGCTTGGTCCACACCTACTCTTAGCACAAACAAACTCTATTTACCCTGAATTAATCCATTCCGATCAAAAGATAATTTAATCCAAGTCAATTTCATTTCTTAATCAACCCATTTAACAAGTTTAGTAGGTATTGAAAAAAATTAAGAATAGTATAATATCATATATCAATAATTATGATAAAAAATAATAATTTTAATAGAAATTGAAAAAATTAAGAATCGTATAATATCATATATCAATAATTATGCTAAAAATAATAATTATATATTCCAACTATTTGGGATATTAATTTAAAATTTAAAAATATTCTATATGTTCTAAAATTTCACATTAAATTATATAATCAGATAAATAAATTAAAACAAATAAATCATTGAACAAAATTTCAAGTCACCATTAATTAGGCCATCCATCAATTTTATTAGGCTATACCCTACATCATTAAAAAAAAACACATACAAGTACAAGGCATCAAGGGTCCACTATGGTTGCCAATTGTGCACATACAATACATAAGAACTTATATTGGAGTATATTTTATTTAATAAAAAAGAGTCCCTTAAATTTATTAAATATTTAGAATAATTAAGTTAATTTACGTATAATTTATCAGTATAAATAATTTGCGTGTATTTTTTAACCTATTATAACAAGTAATATTTTCAAACTCTGATAGACTTTTGCATTGTTTTCTTGTTATTTGTTATATATTTTTTATTGTCTTCTTTTTTATATTGAAATTTATTGATTTTGAGTCGAGAACTTTTTGAAAACCATTTTTTTATTTTTATAAGATAGTGATAAGATATGCGTATATTCTATATTCCTCAAACCTCATTTATAAAATTTCAATTTTAAAAAGTTTTACTTCCTCCATTTTTAAAAAGAATGACCAATTTTTTTTCTTCTGATTCTATCTCTTTTCGTCCCGTTTGAAGAAAGGAAGGATCCCAAAGAATCGATCTTTCTTTTCGTTGTTGAATCTCTCTTTGATTAATCAATGTGTGATATTCTGAATCCTCATTACTAATGGAATCCAAATGATCTCTGGATTGATCAGAAGATCCTTTCAGTTGGCTAGAATCCTTACTTGAACGAAACTAGATCTTGTGGAATCATATTGAATATTTGACGATATATTCTGTACCTTGCTAAAAAATCGATCCTTGTTTACCAACCACATATTGTCTAACCAAATTCAATTCTCTCTTGATACGTTTCTCAAAAAATCCAATTCGGGCTTCCGCCAAGATCTCTTCGTTAGCAGGAATGCAAGTGAATGAATCCCATCTTTGAAAGCCTCAGGCCAAAAACCGTCCTCATTTTGGATCATTTGCTGGCAGTTCGATCCCGAATTTGCTCGCCGAAGTCACTAGATTAAAGAATGTTTTAATATATTTGACATAATTTTAATTTTAATTTAAAATTTAAAATTATTTTCACATTTTCACGTAGCATATTTAAAGTCACTAGATTAAAAAATATTTTAATATATTTGATATAATTTAAATTTTATTTTAAAATTATAAATTATTTTTTAAAAATTTTATACCAAGTTAAATCAAATAGTTCCTTTTTAGACAAATAGAGTAATATAAAAAAACTTAAATTTTTATTTTGATATAAGAAAAAAAAATAATTAAAAAATGTGTGCACGAGGATATGGTCCATTTCTGGATTCCTCTTAATTTATGATATTATGCTTTTAAAGAAGATTCCTTTTTTCTCGGTTAGATGCCGTTATGTTCCCATTATCTTTTGTTCTATTCCTATTTTACCCCTACACAATCTTCCTTTATCACCAATATGCCCCTCTTCTTGTTGTGTGGTCCATTAACCTCTAACGGACGTTACGGATTTCTGACACAAAAATAAATTATTTATATGTGCACGAAATATTTGCTTTTCCTATCCGGGTGAATCATGCAACAATAGCAAATCTATTTATTAGTCACGGATTTTAAATTTTAAGAATTAAATAATTTTATTAAATATATAAAAATAAATATTTTTTTTTTGATTTTATGACTTAGAATAAATAGTTAATAAATAGTATATATATAAGATTTATAACACGTGCATCATTCGTGTTTGTCTAACCTTGACATTTAATTCACGTCGAAACAATATCCATATTATATTTATTATAATATAATTGTGAAATAGTCTGACATTATTTGTCCATGTTTTATTTCTTAAATCTATTGGATCTGTAATAATGATATAATTTAAACATCATTTTGCGATATTGTAAATTAATAGTTGGATCACATGAATGTGGCACATCAGATATAAGTTTGTAAATTTTACTCAATTATACCTTACTAATCGACATGTTGAGTAATTTTGTCATACTGCCTTGAGTGCCTATTCATGAAGTTCACTTTCAGAGCAACTTGTTTCAATTTTAGAATTTTAAACACACACGCCCGGTAACAATGATGCAATTCTAAATTTTCATTTGTACTAGTGTTACAAGAGTTTTCGAAATTTGCTTTACATCAGTGATGCAATAATTTGCTTTTTATCAGTCATACACTAATTTCTTTCAGTATCTTGTGATGTATCACTGATACAAAGAGAATTTCAGAATCTCATAACATTTGGTACTTATCCAAACTGCCACAATGTTCGATAACAACTCTTAAACTATCTTTATTTCTGAAAATTTTCTCAAATTTAAACCCAATACAATAAAACATGAATAATCTCTATATTATACGATTTCTTTTGATATAACCATCAGTGTCATGATCAGCTTCTTCAGCAACTTTCCTGAATCAGCAAACAGTGAGTTGTTAATAATATAAACACTGTCACAAATCCCATCATAGGCAGGAAAAAAGAGATCATAGGAAGTATAATTTTCTAACCTTCTTTTAGTGGCCGATTCAGCATCAACATCTGATTCACCTAGATCAAAACCCCGAAATCAAACATGTTAAAGCTCTGTATCCAATATTTCCTATGAAGTAGATATATCAAACAATTTAACTAATAGCTAGAGGCTAACATGACGTGTAATATCATAAACAAGATTTAATGAAACTTTAAAATGGAAAGAATTTATAGCTTTTGCTCCTTTTCTTGAGGATATGTACGATCACAAAGACACTGTAGAAAGAGTTCAAGAGCTTTTGCTGAATATACTATTGATAAACACGAATTAGGATAAATAAAATAAAACACACAATGATAGAAAGCAAGAAGCAATGAATGAATAAGGATAAATAGATCTTAACCTAGTTGAACCCAAATACAAAAATAAATTTATTGAAACAAACACTTACAGACTAAAAGAGGGACAATCAACGCAATCTTCTCCACATCCTCACCAACTTGCATAATCTTTTTAATTCGAGCCTGCAAATAAATATCAATATTGGAGTAGTTAAAGTCCTTGATCCAACAACTTAATCAATAGAGAAAATAACTTCACAGAACAATAGCTAATGACACTTGTAAGCAATTTATTCATGTCCAAATGTCACCATGCAATTTTTTTATATAATAGCAAGAGCTAGGTCTCAAATTCCAGACAACTCAATTCTTCCCTCGAAACCAAATATCAATACATAATGCTATTGAACCACAAGAAATAAAGACTATTGCACAATACTAAGGATGTGTTTGGTAGGGAGGAAAACATTTTCTGAAAAAAAAAGTTACAAAGTAACATTCTAAGTATATTGTCTCCCCTGACCATCCCACTCCCCGCCACCCTAGAACACCCACTCCTCATCCCATCCTTCCTCTAGACTATTTTGCTAAATAATATATAAGTGGTGTTGAAACAATATTTTTAGCATATTTATCAAACACCAAAAAATAATTAAAAGACCTATTTAATTTTTCAGAAAATATTTTCTAGGAAATCATTTTCCGTGGATAAGATTTTGCATGCCCATTCCCCACATTTAGTTTTCAAAATGGAAGGAACACAATGCATTATGGAGAAAGAATGAAATGTACTTTTCAAAGATTCTTTCAAATTTCGAACATACTGAGTGAACCTAATCTATACGACTACTTCGAATGAATATATTGCTTTCTCTCCAAATGAATATGTCGCTTTGTATCCAAACGTGCTTTTAGTTTTTTTTTTTTTTCTTTTTACGACAACTTGTTCAATAAGCAGGATAATTAGGTTAGAAAGGGTATTACAGTAATTTAACTTCTCAATTTCTGGAGCTCATGCTTTTAAAGTAATACAAATAGATAGATTTTTGCCTTGTCTAGTAATATTGCATATTTATCTTTTTTGTTAATTGACTAAATTGAAAAAAATTAAATATGATATTTTAATTTAAAATATTGTGCGACTTTAAAAAAATTATTTCAAACATTTTGTTTTACCCCTTTAGACATGATCCAACAATCGAAAAAATTCAATTCCTTTTTGTATTTAGATTTAAGTTAAACTCATTTTAAAACTGAATGAAAGAGAAAATGGATTTTTTTTTTTTCATATGGATAGGACCATTGTAACAAAAATGAGTGAGAATTTTTAAAAATCATGTGATATTTTAAAATTTAAAATAATTATTTTTTTATTAAATAAATATACAATTGTTAAATGAAAAAGATATATATGCACTATTGAATTGTTGATTGGAATGTTATAACGACTTGACCCAACAATGTGAAGTATTGTCCGCTTTTGGGTCTAGCCATCACAGATTTATCTCTTTGACTCATCCCAAAAGGTATCTCACAGTATATAGATCAGTTATTTTCTCAACGATGATATTTTAGCTCTATTTGATTCCTATGAATATATTCACTTATCCTATGAATAGGTATGTTGTTTTCATCATTTGGTTACCCTTTTTTTTTCACTAAAATCTCATTTATCATCACTTTGACTTGTCTACTCTCATGCCGACAAGATTTGCAATAACATACAACAGTGTATATATGATGTATAACTATGTATTAGAGAAGTATACATATTCATACACACTGTTGTAGAATATTTATACAATGTATCAATTCATCTTTCTTGATGAATTGGGTTTTTTTTTCTTAAATCTCAATCATCTCAAATCTCCTACATTTTCAAGTTTTAGATATGCTGTTCTTTTGATATTTTTGAGTCATTTAATATATTATTCACATTTTGAGTTGAGGGTTTTAGGAAATAACCTCTCTACTTCTCTGAAGTAGCGGTAAGGTCTGCGTACAATCTCCCCTCCCCAGACCCCACCTGTGGAATATTACTGGGTATGTTGTTGTTGTTGTTGTTAATATATTATTCACTTGAAACAATACATATTTGCTATATGTCAAATTTTAATTTTTTTGATTTTTGGAGCTCTCCAATGGCGTGATTCAATGAACATTATCTCAAATCTTCCCTAAAACAACTCAAATTTTATATTTAAGCTCTTCTTTACATCTGTCATTCAAAATGATTCATATTTGCGGCAAGTCAAATTTTAAGATTTGAACTTTGAAGGTCTTTACTATTCGAACTTTAATGGACATTAATGGAACAAAACATTCTTCATACAACATCAATTTTAGATATAAGGTATTTTTTTTATCTTAATTCTTTTGATATAATATTTACTTGAAATGATTCATATTTACAACATATCAAAATTTAAATTTTATAACAACAACAATAACATATCCAGTGGAATCTCACAAGTGGATCCGGAGAGGATAGAATGTACGCAAACCTTATCACTATCTCATCGAGGTAGATAGACTGTTTTCTAGGAACTCTCGTCACAAAAATCCATAAGCAGAAATAAACAAGATATGGAAAAATAAAAGAAAAAAAAATAAAAAGAGCGACTATTAAATAATTTTAAAATTCTTTAGTAGCTAATTTTAATGTACATCAGCTCAAATTTCCCTTTTAAACATCTTAAAATCAATTTGTTCCACATCTATATAAGGTAATAAACTAATGGCTTAGCAAAAGATGAGCCCTATTTTATTAAAGTAAAATGATCGGAGGGCTATTTAGATTAGTTTACTCAAATTCTTACTCTCTAAATTAGGATTTCAATTTTTTATTTCAAATAAATTCATAATATTAATTATTAACGATTTTAATAATGAAATAAATTATTGATACACTATTTTGATACTTTATTTTATATTATGTATGATTTTAGTTATTGTGATTTACAATACTTTTTATGTCACTATGCCACTTTAAATAATTTGTATAATATGGGTAAAATTTTTAGAATCAATCAATCTTTTTATATGCTTTAAAATAACAACAACAACAACAACAACATACCCAGTATAATCCCACAAGTGGGGTCTGGAGAGGGTGTAATGTACGCAGACCTTACCGCTACCTCAGAGAAGTAGAGAGGTTGTTTCCTGTGAACTCTCATCTCAAAAAATAACAATAACAACAATATACCTAATGAAATTTCACAAGTGGGATCTGGAGAGGATAGATTGTACGTAGACCTTATTGCTACCTCGTAAAAATAGAGAGACTGTTTCCTAAAACCTTCAGTTCAAAATCCATAAGCATAAAGAACTAGATATGACAAAATGAAATGTAGGAGAAGGGAACAACATGTGCGGCTAACAAAGAGTAGCACATGACAATATGTGAATATGATAAAACTAACATATATATGTCAGATAATAAAAAGAAAAAGAAAAAAAAGAAAAGAAAAAAAGAAAAAGGATTATTAATATTAAAACAAATACTAATACCACTAATAATAATAAGATGGAGGAGAAGAATAGGAAGAAGAAATTAGCCAGCTACTCCAATTTACGACCTTCACTTCTATCTATCTAAGGCCGTATCCTCAATGAGTTATAATTTTAAACAGTTAATTATTATAATTTATAATATTTTACGTAATTTTTAAATATATAATTAAAATAAATAAATAAATAAAATAAAATAAATGACTAAACTGCTCTTATTGATGAAGCATGCAGATCAAAGAGAAGCTCGTCAAGTGTCGCTTATTAAGGAGAATACAAATAGATAACAATATAAAATAGTCTCTTGTGATATGTACAACAATATCTTACGTTCTCTATTTTGTTGTGTTATTCACACGTATTATATTTTTAACGCATTATTATTATTATATCATTATTTAATTAGAAATACTATTGTGATACTCTTTGAATTTCATATTAATTTAATTTGTGAGATAATACACATATATTATAAAAATATCTAATGATATAATTTAAAGTATATTTTTCACTATTATTTCTTGTAAAATCATAAATGTCATTTTGCAAGTAGTGTAATTTATCTCTTTAAAAATATAAAATTTTGATAAATAAAAAGATAAATATGAAAATAATTTCAGATATTCACTTAAACTTTGAACAATTTTACTATTTTAAATATTAAAAAAATAAAAAATTAAGTTAATTTGAGAGGGACGAAGGGAGTACCATTTTAATATTTGAAATAAATACTTTGATCATTTTTAGATATTTTTTTTCTCAATTATTTTTCACCATCAATCTTAAATAGAGCCAAAGATTGATTATTTTTGGCCTTGGAGTATGATGGAATAAAGCAAAATGGCTCTTTAAACTATTTACGTTTTTTTTATCTGTGAAGTAGCAGTTAATCAATGCAACTTTCGATGCTCCTCATGGGTCATCTGGAAACAACCACTTTATATTTTTAAACATAGAGATTAGAATATGTACATTCGACCCTTCTCACTTCGCAGTAAACGAGAGCCTTTTTGAGACACTGAGGTATGTTGTTATTGTAAACTATTGACACCATTACAACCATTAAAATTAACCCTTCATTTTCTTTTTTCTTCTTCTTTTATTTATATTTATACTCAAAAATAAAAAAAAAACCATTTTTTCCCTTCTTTGTTTCCCAATCTGCAACTTCTCTTTCCCGTTCAAATACTTTCTCTTCTTCTTCTTCTTCCAAAGAAAAGTCAAAGAGAAATGGCGGATCAGCTCACCGAAGATCAGATCTCTGAGTTCAAGGAAGCCTTCAGTCTCTTTGACAAGGATGGAGATGGTTAGTTTCAACCTTATAGCATACATATTTTGAAATTAATTTCCATTTTGATATTTTTTTCTCAGATCCAATGGTTGGGTCTTTGTATTTTGGATTTTTATGTGTTTATATTTTGTGGGGTTTGCTTTTCTTGAATGATTTTTTGATATATGTGTGAAGTTGTGAATATGGGTTGGTATTATGTATGCTGTTTGGATTTTGAACATGGAGTTTGATTCAGTTCTTGATGGAAATGGATATAATGGCTTATTTATGTGAAGTTGGTTGATTGTAATGTTGGTTAATAACATAAATTGATACAAATCTAAGGAGAATTACGCCGAAAAAGCTAGCTTTTTGAGGTGAGAGAGCACAAGGCTATATAAGTCCTGCATGCGCTCCTTATTTTAGCTACATAAGTCTTATACCTTTGCAATAGGATCATAACAAACCACCATGCTATGTAGGACCATTTCTAGCATTGTAATACGTGTGTCATCATCTAGACACGGAGAGCGATGGATAGTGGCTGTGATACCATTGATGTAATATAAGAATTAGGGAAGAAATTCTGACTAAGAAGTAAGCTAGGGTAGCTGCTTGTGCAAATTCTTGTGTAACAGAAATTGGGGAACCTCGAAAGCTGGTATGTGTGATTGAAGGGCTGCTGATACCCACTGTAATAAACTCCATATCTTGTATTGGTATACCCGTAAGGGATCTACTACCCAACCACCAGATGGTAAAGCATTAGAATTTGGAGAGTCACCATGCTTAGATGATTAAGGTAGGTTGGAAGTGAAATTAGAAACATAAAGTGGATTTTGGACTGCCGTTACTAACATCCACAGAGCGAGGGTGATTGTTTCAATACTATTGATACAATCCACGAGAACCACACTCCAAAAGCTAGCTATTGAGGTGGGAGAGCCCAAGACTATATAAGCCCCACATCAGCTCCTCATTTAACCGATGTGGTCCCATACCTTGCAACAGGATCATAACAAAAATGCTTGTCGATATGTTGGGTGTTTGGTTGGTCTTGATAGGATCCTGAGGACTGTTTAGCATTGACAAGTGACAAATTGAATTCTTATTTTGGGTTTCAATCACATTGGGAGCTGGTTGAAATTGTTTTTGATTAAAATCAGGCGACAAGTCGTAAAAAGGTTGTTCTTTTTCGGTGCTTACCATATTTTGTTGATTTTCCTATTGATTTGTGTTTCTTGATAAATTGTTAATCTGTTTCTCTAATAGCATAATTTGCTTAAACTTGTGGATTCAATAACTTACCACACATTGCTACAACATACAGAAGTCTAAGGAAATCTTTTAGGGAACAGGGTACAGTTTTTTTGTATTTGGTTTATACAAAGCTTTTGCTGAATTCTCTTGTAACGTATGGCACAAGCGTACAAGTCACTTTGACAAGATTGATCAAAACCGAAAGTATGGAGCAATTAGTTAATTTTACTGGTGCATATAGAAGCTCGTCAGTATATGTTACTTTAAAATACCCTTTCCCGTTTACTATGTATGTCTCTGTGTATGTGTGAGTGTGTAGCTGACATATATGCTTGTTTTTTTGTGTGATAGCATGTGGTATCTTGGATAGCCCACATGCATTTCTACTAATCCCATGGGGTACCTTTTACCTCCCACCAGTACATATACTGAGTAACTTTCTCCCCCAAGGTCTGGACAGATGAAAATAAATCACCTAGTACTTTTGCTCCTTTGGGATTAGAATCTGAAACCTCAAGTTCTTAAGTCACTTCATTTACCACTAAGGCACATCCTCGGGTGCATATATTCTTGTTTACTGTGACATCACCTAAGCCTATTCCTCACCAGCCTGCTCCTCTGATTAAGGTGACTGCTAATATTTCAGTTAAAAGGACTTTTTCTTTTGTGATTCTTTTGGCAAGTTGAGTAAATCAGTAAGGGGGGATGAAGGAAAGATGCTTTCTACTGTAATTTACATCTCAAGATAAAAATCCAACCAAACGAATCTTAATGTCTGTATTCCTTTTAGAAAGTATAGTTCTGGCTTTTCCTATGTAGACAGATTGAGGTGATTAAAGCACTTATTTGTGTATTCACATGCTTCCTTGGTTCAAAATTAACCCTTTTGAACATTATTCATTGGTTTCAGTCTTTCTTATGGAAATCTGTGGTTCTGTCGGATTCTGTTGATTTATACTAGTCACGCGAGAACAAACAGTTTGTCTCATGTTAAACTTGTCTCACTAGTGTAGAGAAATAAGGGAAAAACAATAAGTTTTAGAAGCAGTTATAAATGTTCAATAATTATCTCCAAATATGCTGCAGGTTGCATCACAACTAAGGAACTTGGAACTGTAATGCGGTCATTGGGGCAGAACCCAACCGAGGCTGAGCTTCAAGACATGATCAATGAAGTTGATGCTGATGGAAATGGGACCATTGATTTCCCAGAGTTCCTTAATCTCATGGCTCGCAAGATGAAGGACACCGATTCCGAGGAGGAGCTCAAGGAAGCTTTCAGAGTGTTTGACAAGGATCAGAATGGATTCATCTCCGCAGCTGAGCTTCGTCATGTCATGACAAACCTAGGCGAGAAACTTACTGATGAAGAGGTGGATGAGATGATTCGTGAAGCTGATGTGGATGGCGATGGGCAGATCAACTACGAGGAGTTCGTCAAGGTTATGATGGCCAAGTGAGCACTTCAATCCAACATAAGCTTTAGAAGTAAAAACACAAAAGAGAAGGAAACTGGGCAGATAAGTTTATGAGATTTCTATTTCAGATTAGGATGTGTTCTTTGTGTTATTACCCCTTGTCTTGGTAGTTGCCTATTTTCCACTTCACATGGTTATGTAGTGCTGTTCTCCAGTATGTCCTGTTTCCCCTGTTCCTCGTCTTAGTAGTTTGGTTGTTAGTAGCTTCTAGTAATTTCACTTGAATTCGATATTGTGAAACTACGACATGTCACTCTTTTTGTTTTGTATTCTAAGTGACGAATTTTGTTGATATTCCAAGTTCTTGTCTATGCTTATGTGTGTTTTATATTCTTTTGATATTTGCATTAACTTTGTCCCTCAACTATCTCTAAAATCATCAAATCTGGAGCGCATGGGTCTCTATCAGTTATACAACTTGGTTTCTCTTTGCTCATCTATTATTTTAAAGCTGTAGGACATAGCATAACTTGTAAGACGATACTTTGAACATCCTTAGCAAGTATCTGTTCTTAGCTTTTTGCTTTTGGTTTAACCTGGACCACAGTTAAGTGTTGCACCTGCAGTTATATGATTGTTTGGAACAGATATTTGGTGTATTACGAGATCGAACATAGGTATCTATATATGGAGGTTTCTGCATATGTATTTCATGATTAAAGGAAAGTCTTCTTTCTTTATTGTTGAAGGAAGCTTTTCCGCCTTTTTACTAGTGTATGTGTGTGTGTGGATCTTGATGTTGTTTTAGTCCCAAGTTTTATTTGTTCCAACTATGGGAATTTCTTTCCATCTGTCTAAGCTTTGTTATATCAGAGTTACTCGGTGCCTGTAGTGGTGAGGGAGGTAGCAGACAGAAGGTACGCGGTGGAGTAGTCAAGGTGTATGAAAGCTCTCTGCTACTTTTTTAAAAAAGAAAGTAGTATAGTATAATCATTCAGTCAATTCCTTGGAGTTCATATTTGTGTTCAAAAAGTCTGATTATAGTTTCATACTCATTATATTTGAAAGAAATCTGGATCCTGAATCCAACTCTTGTATGTTTATATATAGAGCAAGTGGATTTAAGTTTGGTATCTAAGCGGAGAAGGGTAAAAGGATGGGCACATCTTCCCCGAGTTTCAAAGGCCATGTTTGATCCTAAAGTTGGTTCCAAAAGATTTTCTTTGTGATCAGAGTTATCTGGTAATTTTCGAAATGTGGACGAGATGGTCGGACACACGATAAAAAGTCCGCAAGTAGAAAATGGTAATGGGCAAATATCATTTGCTTTCACTTGTTGTTTTGAAAAACAATATCCTTGAGTCGAAAGTTTATCAGGAACAATCTCTAGATAGGTAGGATGTAAAGTTTGTGTACATTCAAGTAATTAATTGATTATTTAGTGCATCAAAGACTAATCATGACTATTTTAATGACATACTATTATTGCATCACTACTATACTAAAAACGTCAGAAATGATCAATTATCAAATTTCATTTATTCAGAACTAGAGGTAGATTTAGAATATTAAGTTATAATACAAAATAAAGCATGAATCATTCACTTGTTAATGGTCATGTCGGGGACCATTGGCTCCGTTGCTGGTGGGCGCGGAGGTGGCCCTACGCAGGAGGTTAGACAGGATATGCCATCAATGGCGCAACCAGGTAAGCAAGTAATCGGGGGAGGTGGTGGACCACATTTGACAGCACAAGAGATTGCTTGTAGACCACAGTTGATAACGCATAGTCCTGATTGGCATTGGACATGGTGAATTGTGGTGATGGATACAAGGAACATGAGCAAAGCTAGAGATGGAATTTGTGAAATTCTTTTAAGAAAGGCCATTGTGTGGAAACATGAAGTTGAAGGTAGTATTCTTGTTTTTGAGTTTATATAAACTTTGTTTGATGACATAAAGTGAAAATTTATGGATAACTTTATTCTTCATGGGAAACATGTGAATTCTAACGATCAAAGTGAAAAGACAAGGCGGATTTTATTCGTGAGGGTGAGGTGTACGTATCAAACATTAATTACATTTGCTCAGGTGTGTGTACAATAGACCCTTGTAGTGGAACCTCTTTTTGGTTCAAGCCTTGAAAACAACTTTTGATAAAAATGCAAGGTAAGGCTGTAAGACTGCATATAACAGACCCTTTTGGTTAGGCCATTTCTTGGACCATATGCACAACAAGAGCTTTAGTGTACCGGATTTGCCCGTATAAACTAGTGTAACATGTATATATACACCATATGATAGATGTATAACAACATGTTATACATTATTAATTATTTAGTGTAGATACACTAGTTTTACACTATATGATGGTGGTCTAATGGTGATTAGAGTTAAGGGTGGATATGGTATGGTATGGTCTGATGGAGTCAAAGATTGACTATTTTTGGTTTTAGAGTATGATAGAATAAAATAAAATGGTTCTTTAAACTGTCTGCGCTTCTTTCATTTGTAAAGTAGCAGTTAGTCAATACAGCTTTCGACGCTCCTCATGGTTATCTGGAAACAACCGCTTTATGTTTTTAAACATAGGGGTTAGGCTGCGTACATCCGAGCCCCCCACCTCGCAATGAGCGGGAGCCTTTCGAGGCACTGGAGTATGTTGATGATGATGAATTTAGGTTTTAAAAAAATATTATATTATTATCACTGCAAATTAATTTGGTATGTATAGTAATTTTTAAGCCTAATTTTCTCATTCTGTCATATGATAAATCGATAATCGTAGTTTATTCAAATTCAACTTATATATATACACACACTTATATTATAGATAATTATGACTTTGAATCTAAAAAAACGGCCTCAATTATATCATACGAACACCTTCCACCTATAGAAATTTATATGCAAAAGAAAATACAACCAACTTTCTTTGTTAATCAATTACGCAAAAAGGCATTTTAACGAAAATAAATTAGTCAAAGTTTCAATATTTGAACATTTAGCTCATACTTATAGCAGGCTGTATGTTTGTTAGTGTTATAATAATAATATATATAAATTATTTATTTAATAATTATATTTTAGATACAATATTCAACATTTTGATATTTCATTTATAAATATCGAACCGTATTGAAACCAAAAAAATTATCAAATATTAAAATCACCATATCAAAAGTTTTAGATTGGTATCTACAATACCAGCCCATTCCTTATTGGAGGTGGTAATAGGTGTAAATACACTATATAAATGTGTATATCAACGTATATAATTTATACAATATTATATAATGTGTGTGTATATATATGTATATATGTATTTGTTCGTTCTTGTATCACTTGTTTTCATTCCTCTTATTTCAACTGTATTCATTCACTCTTGTGTCACTTATTCGCTCTGTTACCACTTATATTTATTTGTTTTATTACAAAATACAGCATGCGCACAGAAAGAGAGAAAGAAAGAAGAGAAATGCTAGAGAGAGTGAAGTATAGTTATGATTTATGAAATAATAATTCTTCATTACGTACTAAAAAATTCTAGAAAAACAAATATTTACTCAATGCTTTTTAACTTGTTCAAATTCAACTCAAACCGTTCATTTACCACCTCTAATGCTAATTGTCCAAGTCCGGAACTATCATTATTTGTAGTGTTTGGCTATAGGCAAAAGTACAAACAAGCAAAACCAAACTCTACTATAAGTAAAAACCTCATAAACATGTCCATATCAAGCCTTATTGGCTTAGAAGCGCATTCAGAATATGAAGTTATAATACAAAATGTTACTGCATCATATTTATTTATTTTGAATAAAAATAACAATTTTGAACATCTCATCCTTGCATCATTCACTCATCCCTAAATGACATCTATGCCCATATTCGAGGTCATTGGTGGCGATTTTGGTGGTGGGGGTGGCCTAAGACAGGAGGTCAGACAGCCGATGCCACTTGTCGCACAACCTGAATAGCAACCAGTTGGCGGAGGAGGTGGGCCACAGCTGATGACACAAGAGATTGCTTGTTGGCCACAATTGATGATACATTGCCCTGGTTGGCCTTGAACATGATGGATTGTAGTAATACATACAACAAAGAACAAGAACAAAACTAGAAATGAAATTTGTGAAATTTTTGCATGAAAGGCCATTGTTTTGGAAATATGAAGTTGAAGTTATTATTATTGGGTTTATATAAACTTATTTGATGACATATAAAGAGAAAATAGGGGGAACTTTTTGTTATACAAGGATAACTTTAATTTATTCTTCATAGGAAACATGTGATGTCTAATAACTAAAGTGAAAAGAGAAGGCAGATTTTACTAAAGGTAGTCAGCCGAAAGTAGTCATACTACAACAAAAATGTGTTCCTAATAAGGTTGAAACTATTGAAATTCGTTCTCAGATTAGTTGGATGGTTCTGTAAAGGTTATGCAAAAAAAAAAGAAAAAAAAAAGAAAGACCAAAATCCATACTACAAAACAAATCTATGGGCTATTACACATGAAAAATGAAAAAAATCGCTTAATTCCTGTTGAATAACTTCTAATGTTAAAAAATGCCTCGCAAATACGGCTGAAGCTATGAAAATTTTTTCCCAAGTCATTATGGACTATTTTGTAAATGTTTCGCAATAAATTTTACTAGAAACCATACCACCAAAAAATTCATGAGTTTTAATATACTAAAAACTGAGAAAATCATCTAATTCCTATTGAGTAGACCCTAAATGCAAAACAACTCTTCATGGATTAGGCCAAGGTTATTGAAATCTTTTCGTGGGTCATTATAAACAATTCTGTAAATTTTTTGGGATAAAATTTATCAAAAGTCATATTATCAAAAAATTCATGGGCTAACACACAAAAAAGGAAGAAAATCATCTAATTCTTGTTGATTGACCCCTAAATGCTAAAAGATGTCTTGTAGATTAAGCTGAGACTATTGAAATTCTTACTTGGGTCATTACAGATGGTTCTATAAAGATTTCACAATAAAATTGAGCGAAAGTCATACCATCTGTATAGACCCAAGTAAAATGAAAATTCTATTTTACCATTTACCCTATCTTATCATGGTACCTACCATATACCCATCAATTTCTTGTAAGTTTATTATTCAAATTCTGGATTATTTTATACCATTTCACATTCAACTAGGCGATTTGCGAAATGGTATAGATAGCGAAAGTCATACCATCTGTATAAAGATTTCACTAATCCATGTGAAAAATGAAGCAAATCGCCTAGTTGATTGGCCTCGAAATACTAAAAAATGTCCTATCGATACGACTGAAGCTATGAGAATTCTTTCTCAGGTCGTTATGGATTGTTTTGAAAAGATTTCACAATAAAATTCTCCAAAATCTATACCACCAAAATTTTCAGGGGCGTTAATACACGAAAAAAAGAAAAACTCATATAATTTCTATTGAGTGTCTTAAACGCTAAAAAATACCTCTCAAATCAGGTCGAGACTATTGAAATTCTTTTTCGAATCATTAGAATCGATTATGCAAAGATTTCATGGTTAACCATAAAAACAATTCTCATACACATGAAAAACGAAGAAAATATTTAAGCTTTTTATTTACCCCTTGTTTGGATGATTGTTACCCATTATATTGTATTGTTGTTTAAATACAACATTTTGATTGTTATTTAAAGTTCATTATATCGTATCGTTTAAATCCATTGTTAGGTAACAACGAAAAGACTCATTTTATGTAACGGCCGATTTGGTATATTGCGTCGTTACTTTAATATCTTCTTCTTCTCATTTTTTATTTTATTTATTATTTAAAAATTCTATTTTATCATTTACCCTATCTTATCATGGTACCTACCATATACCCATCAATTTCTTATAAGTTTATCATTCAAATTCTGGATATGTGAAATTATATAACAATAAAAAAATAATACAATCTATTTAAATATTATATTTATTGAAATAATAAGACACAATATAATACAATACATAACAACCATTCAAACAAAGTGTTAAGGTATTTTGATAATAGAAAAAAATTATTAAACCTAAAATAGGTAAGAAAAAAAATTAAATAAAAATTCTAAATACTTTCGATATTTACTAAACATCAATAACAGAAGATATTTACTTGCGATAATAACATAAGAGACAGAGTGCAAGGTATCAAAGATATGGATTAAGGGGTCGTCTGGTGTGAGGGATAACTAAAAGTTATCCTGGGATAAAAATTTAGTGGTACATAAATAGTTGTTTGGTTAGCAAATATGTGATAACTTATCGCAGGACTAATAAATAATATCGGAATAAGTTATTCCTTCTTGGCGGTATAATAATTCGGGATAACTTATACTGAGTATAAAAAGGATCAATAACAATAATATCCTTTTACACCCTTTTTATACCCCACTTTGTATATTTACATTATTTTTTGATACAATAGGCCTCCGCCAATGCTGCTGGGCCACTTGGGCGGCTTGTCGGGCTCATTGCTGACCCACTTGTATGATATTTCAAGAATCTTTTCCCGAAACCCCAAACCAGTGCCAGAATTCGTGGGCGAACACCAGCGGAAAACTGTCGAAATTGCCAGTTTCAGCTTCCTTGGGCCATAAAATCCTATCAGGCCCTGGCCAACACCGTCAGGCCACTGGGGCCTCTTGTCGTCCTCATTACCGACCTACTTGTATGATTGTTCAGGAATCTTTGCCCAGAACACCAGCGTAGATCCTGTTTTATATCGTAGTCTCTGGTGGCCTCTTAGGAGAGCACTAGAATTTGCTAGCTAGCACCCGCGAAAAGCTGCCAAAATCGCCTGTTTTGGCTTCCTTAGGCCATAAAATCCTGCCAGCCCCCCTCCAAAATTGCTGGGCCGCTTGCCGAGCTCGTTGCCAACCCACTCGTACAATTTTTCGAGAATCTTTTCCCGGAACCCCAGTCAGCACCAGAATCTGTAGGCTACACCCACGAAAAATTGTCGAAATAACTTATTTTAGCTTTCTTGGGCCATAAAATCTTATCCATCTCCCCGCCAATGCCACCGGGCCACCTGGGCTGCTTGTCGGGCTCGTTGCAGACCCACTCGTATAATTTTTTGAGAATCTTTGCCCCAAACCCCAGCCAACGCCAGAATTCGTGGTCTAACACCCATGAAAAACTATCGAAATCATCTGTTTCGACTTGCTTGGGCTATAAAAACCTACCAGGCCTCCGCCAACGCCGCCAGGCCACTTGAGCTACTTGTCGGGCTCGTTGCTGACCCATCGTATGATATTTAGGAATTTTTCCTGGAACCCCAATTAGCTCCAAAATCCGCGGGCTAACACTCACAAAAAACTATGGAAATCACTTGTTTCAGCTTCCTTGGGCCATAAAATCCTACCAAGCCCCCGCAAATGTCGTCTGCCCACCTAGGCCTCTTGCCGACCCACTTGTATGATATTTTATGAATCCTTGCCCATAACCCCAGCCACCTCCAGAGTTTGCGGGTTAACACCCAATGAAAATCTGCCAAAAGCGCTAGTTTTGGCTTTCTTAGGCCATAAAATCCTACCAGGCCCCCGCCAACACCTCTGGGCCACTTGGGTTGCTTGTTGGGCTCGTTACTGACCCACTCTATGATTTTTCGAGAATCTTTTCCCAAAACCCCAGCCATCGCTAGTATCCGCGAGCTAGCACCCACGAAAAACTGTCAAAATCGCCTGTTTTGGCTTCCTTGGCCATAAAATCCTACCAAGCTCCCACCAATGAAACCGGGCCACCTGGGCTGCTTGCCAGGCTCGTTGCTGACCCAATCCTATGGACTTTCATGAATCTTTGCTCGGAACCCCAACCAACGCCAGAATTCGTGGGCTAACACCCACAAAGAACTTTTGAAATTGCCTATTTCGGCTTCCTCCTAGGCCTCGACAAATGCCTTTGGGCCACTGATGCTGCTTGCCAGGCTCGTTGTCGATCCACTCATATGATTTTTCAAGAATCTTTGCCTGGAACCCCAGCCAGCGCCATAATTCGTGGGATATCTCCCATGAAAAATTGCTGAAATCGCTTATTTTGGCTTCTTTGGGCCATAAAATCCTATAAGGCCCCCTTTAACTCCATCGGGACACCTAGGCCGCTTACTAGGCTCATTGCTAACCCACTCGTATGATTTTTCAAGAATCTTTGCCCAGAACCCTAGTCAGCGCAAGAATTCGTGGGCTAATACCCACGGAAAACTGCCAAAATAGCCTATTTTGGCTTTCTTGGGTCATAAAATCTTGTAAGGCCCTCTCCAATGTAGCCGGGCAACCTAGGTCCGCATGTTGGGCTCGTTACCGACCAACTGGTTTGATTGTTTAGGAATTTTTGCCTGGAACCCCAGCTAGCGTCAGAATAGTAGGCTAACACACACTCGAAAAACTACCAAAAATTCGCCTGTTTTGGCTTCCTTGGGCAATAAGATCATATCAGGCCCGCACCAACGCTGTTGGGTTACCTGGGCCTCTTACTGGGCTCATTACCGATCCACTCATATGAGTTTTTGGGAATCTTCGCCCAGAAACCCAACCAGCACCAGAATCTGTGGGCTAACACCCACGGAAAACTATTGAAATCGCCTATTTTGGTTTCCTTAGGCCATAAAATTCTATCAGGCCCCCGATAATACCGCCAATCCACCTGAGATGCTTGCCGGGCTCGTTTCTGACCCACTCGTATGATCTTTTGAGAATCTTTGCTTGGAACCTCAGCCAGTGCCAGAATCCATAGGGTAACACCCACAAAAACTGCTGAAACCACTTGTTTCGACTTCCTTGGGCTATAAAATCCTACCAGGCCTCCGTCAATACTAGTGGGTCACCTTGGTCGCTTATCGAGCTCATTGCCGGACTCGTTGCTGACCCTCTCGTATTATCTCTCGAGAATCTTTGCGTGGCACCTCAGCCAACGCCATAAACCGTGGGCTATCAGTCCTACAAAAAATTGCTGAAATCGCTTGTTTTGATTTTCTTGGGTGATAAAATCCTACCAGGCCCTTGCCAACATCGCCGGGAGACCTAGCCTGCTTTTCGGGCTCGTTGCCGACACTCTCGTATTATCTCTCGAGAATCTTTGCATGGAACCCCGGCCAACACCATAATTTGTGGGCTAACAGTCCCATGAAAAATTACTGAGATTGCCTGTTTCGATTTTCTTGGAAGAAAAAATCCTACCAGGCCCGTGCCAACATAGCCTGTTTTTCGGGCTCTTTGCCGACCCTCTCGTATTATCTTTTGAGAATCTTTGCGTGGAACCCCAGCGTGCGCCAGAATTCGTGGGCTAGCACCCACAAAAACTATTGAAATCATATATTTCAAATTCCATGGGCAATAAAATCCTACCAGGCCCCCTTCAACACCGCCGAGCCACCTAGGCCGCTTGCCGAGCTCGTTGCCGACCCACTGGTTTGATTTTTTGAGAATCTTTGACGGAACCTAAGTCAACACTAGAATCCTTGGGCTAATAGACCCTAAAAAAACTACTGAAATCGCTTATTTTGGCTTCCATGGGCCATAAAATCCTACCAGGCCCGCGCCAACGCCTGTAAGGCACCTAGGTCATTTTCCGAGCTCATTACCAACCCACTCATACGATTTTTTAGAAATATTTGCCCAAAACCCCAATCAGTGCCAAAATCCATGGGCTAACAACCATAAAAAACTGTCGAAATCGCCTGTATCGACTTTCTTGGGCCATAAAATCCTACTAGGCTCGCGCCAACACCATCAAGCCACCTGGGCCACTAACCAGGCTCATTTCCAACCAACACGTATAAATTTTAAGGAATCGTTGCCCATAACCCAGCCAGTGCCAGAATTCGTGGGCTAATGCGCACGAAAAACTGCCAAATTTGCTTGTTTTGGTTTCCTTGGGCCATAAAATCCTACCGTACCCGCGACAATGCCGTTGGACCACCTGAGCCACTTGTCGAACTCGTTACCAACCCACTGGCATGACTTCTTGGGAATCTTTGCCTAGAAATCCCGCCAGAGCCAAAATTTGTTGGCTAACACCTACGAAGTACTTCCAAAATCACCTATTTTGGCTTCCTTGGGCAATAAAATCCTACTAGGCCCCCGCCAATGCCTCCGGGCTACCTAGGTCACTTGCTGAGCTCGTCGCTGACCCACTCATATGATTTTTGAGAAAGTTGAGCTGGACCCCACTGCAACACCAGAAACCATGGGCTAACACCCATGGAAAACTGCCGAAATCATCTATTTACTGTTCCTTGGCCCATAAAATCCTACTGGGTGTTCCCCGTAGCTTCCGAGCCACTTGGGCCTCTATCCGAGCTCGTTCCAGACCAACTCCTATGGTTTTTTGGAAAAGTTGCATCAGACTCCCCTACAGCGCCGAAAACCATGGGCTAACACCCACGAAAAACTGTCGAAATCACCTATTTCCTGTTTCTTAGCCCATAAGTTACTACCCGACATCCCCAACCACCGGCCGAGCCACCTGAGCCTCTTCTTGAGCTTGTTACAGACCCATTTGTATGAAAAATTTTCAGGAAAGTTACGCCGGACCCCTTGCAGCGATAGAAACCATGTGCTAACACACACGAAAAACTGTCAAAATTGCCTGTTTCCTATTTCTTGGACCACAAAATCCTACAGGGCATCCCCTACCGCTGTCGAGCCATCTGCGCCTCTTTTTGGGATATTTGCAGACTCACTCATACGATTTTTTGGGAAAGTTGAGTTGGACCCCCCCGCAGCGCCAAAAATCGTGGGCTAACACCCATGAAAAATTACCGAAATTGCTTGTTTTCTGTTACCTGGCCTATAAAATTCTACTATGCGTCCCCGCTGCGGTCGGGCCAACGAGGCCTCTTTCCAAGCTTGTTGCGGACCCACACTTATGATTTTTAGGGAAAGTTGCGCTGGACCCCCTACAACGTCAGAAACCATGGTCTAACACCTATGGAAAACTGTAGAAATTGCGTGTTTCTTGTTCCCTTTTCATTGGCTCATAAAATCCTACCGGGCGTCCCCCGACGCCGCCAGGCCACCTGGACCTCTTTTTGTGCTCATGCGGACCCACTTATATGATTTTTTAAAAAAGTTGCACCGGACCCCCTTGTAGCGCCAGAAACCGTGGGCTAACACCCATGGAAAATTGCCAAAATAGCCTATTTCCTATTCCTTGGCCCACAAAATCCTATTGAGGGTCTTCTGCCGTTGCAGGGCCACCTAGGCTTCTTCCTAGGGTCGTAGCGGACCCATTAGTATGATTTTTTGAGAAAGCTGTGTCGGACCCCTTGTAGCGCTAGAAAACGTAGGATAATACCCACGAAAAACTGTCGAAATCACTTATTTCTTATTCCCTTTTCCTTGGAGCATAAAATCCTACAGGGAGTTGCCCGTTGACGCCGAGCCAACTGGGCCTCCTTTCAGGTTTGTTGTGGACCCACTCGTATGATTTTTTGAGAAAATTGCATTGGACCACCCTGCAGCTCCAGAAACCGTGGGTTAACACCGATGAAAAACTACCAAAATTACATGTTTTCTGTTCCTTGGCCCATAAAATCCTACAGGCAACCCCCCGCCGTTGCCGGGCCACCTGGGCCTCTTCCCGAGCTCATTGCGAACCCACTCGTGTGATTTTTTAGAAAAATTACATCGAACACCCTGCAGCGCTAGAAACCGTGGGCTAACACTTACGGAAAACTATAGAAATAACTTGTTTGCTTTTGCTTGGCCCATAAAATCCTACCGGACGTCCCCTATGCCGCCGGACAACCTAGGTCTCTTCCCAGGATCATTGCAGACCCACTCGTATAATTTTTTGAGAAAGTTGCGCCAAACCCCTTTGCAGCGCCAAAAACTGTGGGCGAACACCCACGAAAAACTGTCGAAATCACCTATTTCCTACTCCTTGGCCCATAAAATCTTATGGGGCGTCCCCACCACCACGGGCCACCCGGGCCTCTTTCGGGCTCATTGCGGATCCACTCTAATAATTTTTAGGGAAAATTAGGTAGGACCCCCTTGCAGCTCCAGAAATCATAGGCTAACGCCATAGAAAACTGCTGAAATCGCTGTTTCCTAATCCTTGGCCCAAAAAATCCTATCGGGCGTCCTTGTCGCCGTTGGACCACTTGGGCCTCTTACCGAGCTCGTTGCAGACCCACTCGTATAATTTTTTGGGAAAGTTGCATCAGATCCCCCTGCAGCGCCAGAAACCATGGGCTAACGCCCACGAAAAACTGCCAAAATTGCCTATTTTCTGTTATTTGTTCCATAAAATCATGCCGGGCGTCCCCCCCATCGCCGGGCCACCTGGACCTCTTCCTAGGCTCGTTGTGAGCCCACGCGACTAATATTTTGAGAAAGTTGCATTGAACCCCCTGCAGCACCAGAAATAATGGGATAAAACCCACGAAAAACTGCCGAAATCGCCTGTTTCCTGTTTCTTAGCCCATAAAATCCTATTGAGCATCCCTGCTACCACTGGGCCACCAGGGTCTTTTCACCGGCTTATTGCGGACCCAATCGTATGATTTTTAGGGAAAGTTGCGCCAACCCCCCTGCAACACCAAAAACTGTGGCTAATACCCACGAAAAACTGTCGAAATCGCCTTTTTCCTATTCCTTAGCCCATAAATCCTACCGGGCTTGTTATAGATCCACTCATATGACTTTTTGAGAAAGTTACGCTAGACCCCCTGCAGCGCCAAAAATTATGGACTAACACCTACGAAAAATTATTGAAATCGCTTGTTTCCTGTTCCTTGGCCCATAAAATTCTACTGGGCATCCCCTGCCACCGTCGGGCCACCTGGGTCAATTTCTAGGCTCGTGCGAACCCACTTATATGATTTTTCAAGAAAGTTACGCCGAACTCCTATTGCAGCGCTAGAAATCGTAGGCTAAGACCCACGAAAAACTACCGAAATCACCTATTTTCTATTCCTTAGCCCATAAAATTCTACTGGGCATCCTTCACCATCATCGGGCCACCTGGGCCTTTTCCCGGGCTGGTTGCGGACCCACTCGTATAATTTTTCAAGAAAGTTGCATCGGACCCCCCTGCAGCGCCAGAAACCGTGGGCTAACACCCATAAAAAACTACCACAATCGCCTGTTTCATGTTCCTTGGCCCGTAAAAACCTATCGATCGTCCCCCACTGCCGCTGGTCCACATGAGCCTCTTCTGGGGTCTTTATGGACCCACGCGTATGATATTTTGGGAAAGTTATGATAGACCCCCCTGCAGCGCCAGAAACCTTGGGCTAACACCCATGAAAAACTATCGAAATTGCCTGTTTTTTGTTGCTTGGCCTATAAAATCCTACTGGGCGTCCCCCGTCACTGCCAGGCCACCTTGGCCTCTTCCTTGGCTCATTGCGAACCCACTCATATGATTTTTCGAGAAAGTTGCGTCGGACCCCCTGCAGCGCCAGAAATCGTGGGCTAACACCAACAAAAAACTATCAAAATTACCTGTTTTCTGTTTCTTGACCCATAAAATCCTACCGGGCATCCCCCGCTACTAGGGGGCCACCTGGGCCTCTTCTCGGGCTCTTTGTGGACCCACTAATATGATTTTTCAGGAAAGTTGAGCTGGACCCTCTGTAGCTCTAGAAACCGTGGGCTAACACCTACGAAAAACTGCTGAAATCGCCTATTTCCTATTCCTAGGCCCTTAAAATCCTATTGAGTGTCCCCCGCCATCACCGGGTTACCTGAGCCTCTTTTCGGGCTCGTTATGAATTTACTCGTATAATTTTTTGAGAAAGTTGCCCTGGACCCCCTGCAGCGCTAGAAATCGTGGGCTAACACCCACAAAAAACTACTGAAATTATCTGTTTTCTGTTCCTTGGCCCATAAAATACTACTGGGTATTCCTCGTCGTCGTCGGGCCACTTGGACCTCTTTTTGGGCTCATTGCGAACCCACTCGTATGATTTTTTGGATGGTTGCGCCAAATACTGTGGGCTAACACCCACGAAAAACTATCAAACTTACCTGTTTCCTGTTCCTTGGCCCATAAAATCCTACCGGGCGTCCCCTATCGCCGCCGGGCTCATTTCGGACCCACTAGTATGATTTTTTGGAAATGATGCATTGGACCCCTCTGCAGCGCCAAAAATCGTTGGCTAACACACACGAAAAACTACCGAAATCACATGTTTCTTGTTTGTTGGCCCATAAAATCCTACCGGGCGTCCCCCACCTCCACTAGGCTACCTGTACTTCTTTCCGGTCTCGTTGCGTACCCACTCGTATGATTTTTCAGAAAAGTTGTATCGAACCCCCCGCAGCGCCAGAAACCGTGGGCTAACACCCACGGAAAACTATTGAAATTGCCTGTTTCTTGTTCCTTGGCCTATAAAATCCTATCGGGCGTCCCCTGCCGCCGCCGAGCCACTTGGGCCTCTTTCCGACTAGTTGCGGACCCACTCATATGATTTTTTAGGAAAGTTGCGCCGGACCCTCCTGCAACGCCAGAAACCGTGGGCTAACACCTATAAAAAACTGTCGAAATTGCCTATTTCCTATTCCCTGGCCCATAAAGACCTACTGGGCATCCCCCGCCGTCGCCGGGCCACCTGGGCCTCTTCCCAAGCTCGTTGTGGATCCACTCGTATGATTTTTTGGGAAAGTTGCACCGGACCCCCTGCAGCACCAAAAACCGTGGGCTACACCTATGAAAAACTGTTGAAATCGCCTGTTTTCTGTTCCTTGGCCCATAAAATCTTACCAGGCATCCTCGGCCCATAAAATCTTACCAGGCATCGTCGGCCTCCCCCGAGCCACCTGGACCTCTTTCAGGGCTTATTGCGTACCCACTCGTATGATTTTTCAGGAAAGTTACGTCGGACCCCCCTGGCGTTGATGCACCCTGGGCACCATAGGGCCGGTGTACCTTGGCACTTGGGCTCCATAGTGCTCATGCACCATGGGCACCATAGCGCCTGTGCACCCGGGCTCCATTACACTCATACACCTTGCGTACCATTGAGCTCATGCACTTTGGGAACCATGCCGCCTGTACACCTAGGCTCCATAGGCACCATGACGCCTGTGCACTTGTGCTCCCTGGTGTATGTGCACCATGGGCACCGTGGCGCTTTGTGCACCTGGTCTCCATGGCGCTCATGGACCCTGGGCACCACGGCGCCTGTGCACCTGGTCTCCATGGCGCTTATGAACCCTAGGCACCATGATGCTCATGCCCCCTGGACACTATGGCGTGGGTTCACCTTAGCACCTGTACACTTGGGCTCCATAGGGCTCATGCACCGTCGGCACCATGGATTCTGTGCACCAGGGCTCCATGGCAATCATGCACCCCCAATAAGGCGCTTATGCACCGTGGGCACCATATCGCCTTTGCACTTGGGCTGCATGGCACTTATGCACCCTAGGCACCATGGCATCTGTGAACCCTGGGCACCATGGCGCCTGTGCACCTGGGCTCTATGGCGCTTATGCACCCTGGGCACTATGGCGCTCATGCACCCTTGGTAACATGGCGTAGGTGCACCTTGGCATCTATGCAGCTGGGCTCCATAAAGCTCATACACCGTGGGCACCATGGCACCATGGCACCTGGGCTCCATGACGCTCATGCACCCTAGGCACCATCGCGCTCATGCACTGTGGGCACCATGCCATCTCTGCACCTTAGTACCTGTACACCGGGGCTTCATGGCGCACATTCACCCTGGGTACCAAGGCGCACATGCACCCTGGGCACCATGGCACTCATGCACCTTAGGCACCGTGGCACCGATATACCTTAGTGCATATGCACCTAGGCTCCATGGCACTGATGCACCTTGGTGCCTATGTACTTGGGCTCTATGGCGGTCATGTACTCGGGGCACCATGACGCATGTGCACCTGGGCTCCATGGCGCTCATATACCCTAAGCACTATGGCGCCGGTGAATGTTGAGCACCATGGCATCTGCGTAATAAAGCACTATGGCGCCAGTGTGCCATAGGCACTAAAGCGTCCTTGTACCCTGCGCACCATGGCACCGATGCATCGTGGGTCCCTTGTGGCGTGCATCATAACACCACGCCTCTATGCTCCATGTACAAAAATACAGGATGACGAGTTGACAACATGCGATGCCGCACGTAGTCAAAAGAGCATGTACCACACTTCCGAGCATTAGGTTCAATGTTATTCCACATATCGCAAAGTGTTTTATATTATTTTTCTAATTTCTAGATAATTTTTTAAATTTACCTTTTATATATTGTCGGGTTCTAATATTTTTACGTCAACTTAGAGTTATAAAAATGCATTGGTGTGAGCCGATTTGTGGTTGTAACTTAGCACGAGCGTAAACATGAGGCCACGCTTCATACATAATGATGTAAAATGCCTTTTCTTGTGGCCATACTTCTTCAAAAATATTTCATATTCAAATATTTTTGTGTAGGTTTAAACCCAGGTAGTTGAGGTCAAAAAGAGTTTGAGTTAAACTAGCAAGTCAAAGGGTCATATACGTTCATATAAAGCACTTTTAAATAGTTATATTAAAGGGTAATGCTATGTGCCATGTTTAGTACAATTGATTCTTCAAAGTTAAAATTGACATTCACATCCACATCGACATGGCATTTCATACTCAAAAACTATTTCGTTTCATCAGTTATTTACCAAAAAAGAATTGAAAATTCCTTCGAAATTGGGGAAAAATTAAAATTAAATGGGATAAAAGTGGTTTTCGAAAAATTGGCTCGGCCAATAGCCTATGGCGGTTTGTACGCCTAGATCTCAAAAAGCTACCCTAATAAGAAAAAATCGCCTAAAACAGACATCCGAGGCGAAAGTTATGACCATTTGA
>JAOTQJ010000001.1:3155971-3169823 GCA_025642045.1 Solanum sejunctum | reverse complement strand
GTGGAGGTAGAGAGGCTATTTCCAAAAGATCATCGGCTCAAGTGCAGCAAATCCAAGTATAAAGAAGAAGAAAACAATGGAGAAAAAATAGCAGCTAATAAGGGAAGTAGTGCAAAGCCTACAAGAGAGGAATAACAACAACAAAATAGTGCAATAATTGAAATGTAATAAACAACAGATGATGACAAAAATCAAAAGAAAGAACTGCAATAACAGATATCAAAATTTAAACCAAGTGTCCACGACAATGATTGGTGCATGATTCGAATACCAAAACTAAATCAGTTAGTACTGAGAAAAGAACTTGACAATTTAGAAAAAACACTAAAAGGAATCAAAGTTTTCAAAAATACTCTCAATGGATAATATAATGTAGCTAAATAACTACATCATCGAAAATACATTAGAATTGATAATAGTGGGATAATCCTCAAACTATGAGCTAGCTTTTGGGATTGAGTTAGGCCCAAGACCCATTCTTTAACATGGTATCAAAGTCAGGCCCATCACAGTTCTTTGTTCACCAAAGTTGGCCCCCATACTATATTGTCCACACTCCAATTAATGAGCTCTAGGTGTGCGGGGGAGTGTTAAGAGCCGCATATCCGATATAGGATGATAATTGGTCTCATTATATGGACTTGGATAATCCTCACCCTATACACTAGCTTTTGGAGTTGAGTTACACTCAGAGATCCATTCTTTAACATGGTTTCGGAGTCAGGCCCATCTCAACTCTCTGTTCACCGATGTTGGGCCTCCATATTATAATGCCCATGCTCCAGTTAATGAGCTCTGAGCGTGCAGGGGAGTGTTAAGAGTCCCACATCCGATATGGGATGGTAAATGGTATAGTGATACCCTATAAATTAGCTTTCAAAGTTGAGTTAAACACACGATCCATTCTTTAACATGGTATCAGAGTTAGGCTCATCCCAATTCTTTGTATTGTTCAAGCTTCAGTTATTGAGGTCTGGGTTTGCAGGGGAGTATAATTAATTGGTCTCTTTATATGAATTCAGACAATCCTCACTGTTAAGCTAGCTTTTTGAGTTATGCCCCATAGGGTGGAGCCAGCATATAATGGGGGTTCATCCCAAAAATTATATTATTTATACAGAATTAAAATAATTTTTTATGTATATATAATAATAGATATGGAACCCTTTTTCAACTTTCAAATTTTGAACCCCTTAATTAAAATTCCGACTCCACTGCTGTGCCCCATCCCCATGATAAAGAATGAGTTCATGTTTCAATAAACAGACATTCAACAAGCTCAAGAATCTACATTCTAGCTCAAAATTTGCTTCAAGAACTACCAACACCATGGGCATACATATAATTTCAAAATACCCAAGAAAAAAAGTTTGAATCTTTATATCAAGAATGGGGTAAAGAGGAAAAGGTCAAAAAGGCAAACCTTGAGAAGATTAGGAGATGATGCCCCACAATGAGTACTGAGCGTAGAAGATAAAATCATCCCATTTCTTTGCTGCTGCAATTGAAACATTGTGCATTTTAACATTTTTTCTGTTCAATTTTCAAGAATTTATCTGTCACTGCTGCAATTTTTTCTGTTCTGTGAAAGTGAAGTGATATTTGCTGCAGTTGTTAATACAGCTGCTAAGAGCTATATTTGGGCTAGTGATGATTTACCAGGAAAAAGAAAAAGAGAAAATTAAGCCAATGGTTTGAATTAATTATGTTTTATAATTTAAGTTTTATATAATTTATACAATTTATATATATGATTTACTTAATTTTACAAAAGTTATGCATGAGGATTTTAAGAAACAGCCTTTCTACTTTTATGAGGTAACGGTAAGGTGTGCGTACAATTTATCCTCTCCAGACCTTACTTAGGGGATATCACTGGGTATATTGTTGTTGTTGTTAGTATGCATAAATCAAATTTTATAGTAAAATATACAAATACCACGAATTGTATAACTAATTATACAAACAATATGCATAAATTGAATAATGAAATATACAAATGTTATATAAAAAATATAAATTATATAAATATATATAGACACTGTTCAAATTATATAAATATTATTCTAATTATAATTATGAAATGTAATTACATAAATTTAAGCATAACTAAAATATTTTTGAGTGACTATTTGTGAAACAATACCCCCCTCAAAAAGAAAAAAAAATCAACTTAAAAAATCAAGTACTTTTTTAATATAAATATTTAATTGAAATTATATTTTGTTATAATTATTTTGAAAGATGTTTGGTTGTTTAAGAGTAAAAGGTGATTTTGGATATTTTAAAAAATTTTAATGGTAAACTCCTGATTTTTAAATAAAGGGGAAAACATTTTTAAAAAGTAATAAATATTTTTTATTATTAAATAAATTATTAAAATAATATTTTATTTTTAAATTAAAACTTTAAAGTCATCCTTATATTTTTATATATAATCATTTGCTAGCTGATTTAGAAAAAGAGTTACGGTATATTGAATTTTGTATAAGTAAGATATTATATTTGATAATTGATTGTAAGATAAGTTATTCATATATATCAAATTAATATGGTGTTTGATTTTTTTAATATAAAGATAATATATTCATTAGCTTCGTGTACTAGTAATAACTTTTTTTTATACGTTTTTTAACATATATATATAACTAATGCGAAAAAATATATATGTCATTTTTAACTTAGCCTCAATTAGTATCCTCATCCTTCATCTTTGGGTATACACAAATAGACGCTTGGACATGCAATATACAACTATGATATAAAATCATCATCATTAACAACATATCCAGTAGAATTTCATAAGTGGGTGGAGAGGATAAAATGTATGTATATTTTATCACTACTTTATAGAAATAGAAAAACTATTTTCGAAAGACCTTCATTTCAAAATATCAGGCCCCAAAATGCAACTAAGATATAAAATCAAATTTATGAATTAAAGTTCTATTTAGGGATGCAATTTAGATGTATTTTTCTCATAAACATGAAAAGTTAACAAATTATAAAAATCGTCAAAATTTTCTCCATTTTACATAATTTCACCAAAGAACAAATCATAATTTATAAAGAATATACCCTAATATCCTAAGATGCTCTAATGATAAAATAAATATCTTTATTCCTTTTAAAAATAAATAAATATTTATGATAACAAATATTAAAAATACACATAATTTTATATGAATACACTAATCATCAACAACAATAATAATAACTAGTTATTTCTTAATATACTTTTTTCATATAATATAAACAATTTATTTACTCTAAGTATGGTTGTGCAAAATTTGGGTCAAATCGTTAACTCAAACTGATTTTTTGATTTATTTGGGTGGTACTATTGACTTATTGTTTGGTTCACAATTTATTCAAAAACATTAATGAATTATCGATTCGAGTTGTAGGATTTTAATATCGGAAACTCCTATCTGAATTATCAAAAATTACAAGTTTGTGAAGATTGCCATACTACAACTAAATTCATCTCGAAAACTTACAGACGAAAAATATTGGTGAGTGATAAGAATTGATTTCAGTTATTACTGTATGATGTATGGAAAGTTGAAAACTAAAAAGGGCAGGAATTAGAAAATAAATTGATTCATTATGTTTTAAACTCTTAATTATTAATGGTTTAACTGATATTCAAACTGATAAATGTCAATAATTAATAAATCAATATCTTAATAGTTTTTTAATAACTTAATATATCTATAAATCGATAATCAATAATTAAGACTGATAATATTTAAAACTGAACCAAATTATCCGATACGCAGACCTAACTCCAAGCATAACTTTTATTTCAAATATTTAAATCATGTCACAAAAACGACGACGTGCGGTTGTTTTCTTTTCTCGAATCCTATTTTTTATAAATTTAATTAATATAAAATTTCAAAAACATGTCTCTCTTACTGGCTCTGGTTTCGACCGCCCTAACCCCACCGTCACCTCCACCGTCACCGCTGCTGTTCGCCGCCGGTAGCTTTTCAAGGCACTAAAGGTAAATGGTTTCTTATCTATGTATTTTTTTCTTGTTTTTAGAAAGCCAAAAGAGCATATCAGGCACTGAATAAAACTAGAATAAAAAATAAAAAATTCTGCAAATGAAAAGTTCGAAATTTTGAAATTGTGCTAATGATTGCAGTATTTGGAGAATTTCTGAGTGAAGTGAGAAGTTATATTACTGTGTTTCTGAAAGCATGGGATGTTAACCTTTCCAATTAGTAGAAAAAGGTGTTATTAATTGAATGAGAGTTTGAAAAGGATAGTATAAGTGGAAAAATTTAATTTTTAAACCAAAAATGGATGGGACTTACTTTCCCATGTGGTATAGATTTCATTTCACTATAGAAGTTATGGAAATGCTTTTTTTAATGACAAAGGAACCCGCAGCCGCTACCCTTTGGTTGCGCATAGGATAGCGCATAGGATAAACTCTCTCGCGTATGCAATAAATCGCAAATCACATAGGCGAGGTACCCTGCACTAGGAAAGGCCGGTGCGATGAGCTCGACTCAGAAAGCAAATTCCTTGCTTTCGTTGGCAATGGGTTTCAAACTTGACAACTTCAACATGGAAGCCTCAAGCCCAAACCACTGGGCCACTCCAAAGGGTGAAGTTCTGGAAATGTTATATAATCAACAAGAAATGTGCAGACCTTGATGCTCTCTCGGGGATGCTTTAGAGTCTTGTTTCGAAACATATCAACAGTAGATTTAAAAGGAGAAAGCATAAGTAATAAAGATATCACAAATAATAGGGGAAGCATTTTAAAGAATAAAGAGAAGAGGAACATTAACCACAACAAAATAAAATGATAACTAGAGGATGATAAACGACACGTTATAGAAGAAATTGGGGGACCAAAAGCTATGAGAAAATATATTATATCCTTGTGGAAAAGAAAGTGATTTTTGTTTTGTTGGTCACCATATGTGTTTGTGGTCAAACTTTCTTATGGTTGCTCAACCAGTTTCTAATTACTTGTTCATTTTATTTATTATCTAAAGAAGCTACTGTAGAAAACGTTCCAAAATAGACATCTTTATTGAATGCAATTATAATGATGCATATGAGTTGTGCTTTTGCTTGTAGAAAAATGTTATGTTTGCTTTTTCTCATGTCTACTTCTGTATATTAGAATCCGCTTGATAAAAATCTTGCTTTTGCTCTTTGCCACTGCTGCACTACTTGGTATTCCAATATGAACTAATTTCTCCTTCGAATTCATTCAAATTTAAATTTCCTATAATTTTTTGTTTTTAATTTTTGAAGAAACATACAAATAGCCAATTCCATTTTGAAATACCCTAGGCTGTTCCCAGGATAACCTCTCTACTTCTATGAGGTAGTGGTAAGGTCTGCGTACATTCTACTTTCTCCAGTCCCCACTTGTGGGATTCCACTGGGTAAAGTTGTTGTTGTTGTTGTATTTGCCCATGGTTATACTGGACAGACGACAGTATGATGTCAATGTACAAAACTCAAAAAAAATTGTAATTTAGCACTATAGAACTAGATTTGGTATGGTAGGCTATGGGTCTACGGATTTCAATTTAATTTTTTCGACTCTATAGCCAGTGTTATGGTGTCACTGCCGGCACTATGGCATCTGCTTTAATTTCTGCACCATGCACTTTAGTTAATCGATCATAACTTTGTGTAGGAATATCCTTTTTTAATAACAACGGAACCCGTAACTGCTACCCTTTGGGTGCACACAGGGTAAACCCCTGCTTCTACGCAATAGCTCGCAAACAACATAGGAGAGGTAACCCGCACTAGGCAAGCCCGGTGTGACGAGCTTGACTCTGAAGGCAATCTCCTTGCTTTCGCTGGCAAGGGGTTTCGAACTTGAGACCTCCAACATGAAGCCCCTAGCCCCAAGGCCTCCATAAAGTCGTTTCAACCATTGGAAATTATATATAAAATATTTTTTCTTCGGGAACGAGGATCAGATTCTTCTTAGACTGAGAGTGAAACATTTTGAAGTTCATCTCTTTTTTTTTTCCTGAACTGGGTAACTTGTATTCAATTCTATCAGCATTGTCAGATGCTGATAGAGCACTTTACGAACAGAAATCTAAAAAGGTGGGTAGGGGGTTGCTATTGCTAGTTACAAGTTACACATTGCCTAAATCTACCAACTTTTCTACTTCCGCATTATATACTGTTTACACCAAAAATAGAAGAGACCAAGACAATTCATTTTTTTTATGGAATTAATTCTATCTTCAAATATCTTGAGTTTCTCTCTGGTACATCATATACAAGCTGGAATGGAGTGCCACCAACCATCCTGTAACTCTCTTCTATCTTGAATTTCTCTCTGGTACATCATATACAAGCTGGAATGGAGTGCTACCAACCCTCCTGTAATTCTCTTCTGTCGATTTCATTCGTTATGCAAAAGTAGGTTGTTCTAGGTAACACCCAACTCACTCCTAGTATACAAAGAGCATGTGCGACAGATCTGCTGTTCTCCGACAACGTAGAAACATATGAGCCTCATTGCTTTCTGCATCTTTTCCACAAAGGAGGCATCTTGAGCATATCTGTAGACCACTTCTTTGTAAAGCCTTGTGTTAAGCAAGCCTTCCTTGTGACCAGCAAAACAAAACATGAAACCTTAGTTGGAGTTTTAACTTCCTAGTAAGTTTCGAAGGCCAAATTATGGATAAATTGTCAACTTTCTTTTTCTCCCTATAAATGGTTCAACAGTGAGAATCCCTTTGTTGTACAGATTCCAGACTGGTTTGTATTGCACAGTAGAATTTCATGTGAGGAATTTAACACCTGTAATGAGTCTGTGACTACCATTTTTACAATCATTTAGAGCTCTCCCAATCAAAAGATTCCATTCTTGTTCTGTCCACTCTTGGGATGCTTTATCATCTTTTAGACGACTGATAAGGTATAAATCTTGGAAGAAAGTTCTAAGATTATTTTTGCCTCACACCCACCTCTATGCTCTGATTATCACTGCATTTATTCCACATCCTTCTAATGGTTTTGCATGCACTGCATCCATGTGTAGTCTTCACTTTGTTCGTTGTCTAGTGGTTCATCAAGCCATATTTCTGTGCTATGCACTTTCTCCAAAAGGACCTCAATATGCTGAGGTTCTTCTTTACACTTGATATACCTTGTCTCAAGAAGTCCCATCTCAATTTGTTGATGTTCTTCTCTATATGAAACTGATAGTTATTCAGCTGATTTTACTGGATATAAGAAGCAATTTCCAGTTATAATATGAATGCCCGAAGTGGCTTCAAAATGGTCAAAATAACTGTCAAATGTTTGATTTGTTGAACTTCAGCCTTAGAAAACACCAGAAAGTCGCACTCAAGGGTGTGCCTTAGTGGTAAATGAAGTGTGATGTTTCAAGGATGAAAAAAGTCAGGTGATTTTTTCTTATCTATTTTAGCTTTGGTGGACAGAGGTCAGTTAACTGGTTCCTGTTCAGGGTGTGAGGTGGCATGTCACCCGTAGAATTAGTTGAGGTGCGCATAAATTGGCACAAACACCAAGGTCACAGAAAAGAACTAAATAGTCATCTGCAGATGTGTGATCTCCGTGCATTCACCGCAATTAGTTTGAGATCAAAACCCCTTAATCCACCCATTAAAGTTGGCTTTTCTGATCGTGTAATTTAGCCTCTGCAGGGCTAGTGGATAAAAGAGTGGGTGACAAGGATCTCTTCTCTCAAAACCTTATTGGATTGAAAGAAACCTTCAGGACTTGTATTTATCAGGACAAAAAATTTCACAGGGGATATGCAAACCAGTTGATCCCCTTCGCAAAATCCCATGTTCCTTAGTATCTTAAGAAGGAAAGCCCTATTGACGTGGTCGTAGACCTTTTCAATATCAAGTTTGCACAGGATTCCAGGCCTTTTCTATTTCACTCTGGAGTCCACCAACTCATTAGAAAGCAAGGCTGCATCCATAGTTTGTCTACCCTGCAAAAAGGCCATTTGATGCACATTCACTAGTTTCTCCATGACAGACTTCCGTCTTTCTATGAGTTGCTTGGAAATGATCTTACTAACATCCCCACTTAAACTTATAGGTCTGAAATCTCTTAATTCTGAACTTCTTAGATATTGGAGCTAAGAAATTATCATTGAAAGACTTCTCAAAAATCCCATTCTGGTGGAAATTGTGAATTGTTTACATAATGTCTCCTTTCAGATCTCCCAGCAACTTCTATAAAAACCCATGATAAAACCATCAAGACCTGGTGCCTTGCGTACTGCACATTGAATAACAGCCTATATAACTTTAGTTTATAAAGGGTCTTCAAAACTAGTCTTGTTCTTCCTGTGGTATCTTTGGAAATCACTACATTAAAAAGTTGGTTTCCATTACTCAGGTTCTGAAGATTTTTTTTTTGTCATAAAAAATTCTTCAGAATCTGAGTACAACTTCCCATAAAATTCAACCATGGCCTCCTTAATCTCTTCAGATTCCTCTATTTCTCCTTCTCTAACCACCAACCTATCGATGATGTTATATTTTAGGTGAGCAGGTGCCCTTCTTTGGAAATTCTTGTATTTCTATCTCCTTGTTGTAACCAAAGTATCTTGATTTTTTCCTGCAATGAAATTCTTATTTTATGGTAGCTCCTCTAATTCCACTAAAATGATGGCCCTTATAATCAATTCTTCCCCATTCAGAACCCTGACATCTTGCACTAAATCCTCATCTTTTGCCAATTTAGTTTCCTGGAAACAGTAAATGTCAAACTAGTGGATAAAACAAGAAAAAGAGAAGTCCAAATTTAGTTCTTGGAGTTTCTTGTGCTTTTCACCTTTGATTAGACAGAAGCTAGCAAAAATATACATCTTTGTTTAAGATTGTATGTTTCTTTTGTTGCCTTCAAAATTCTACTATCCTTTTTAAGCGATGCAATCCACCATATTGCTTGAGAAATGATATATTCCAAGTTTTTGTGATTTTTCCCACAACCCCTCTTTGTCACATTTTTGTAGTATTGAAAAAATGAATTTGGGAATGATCTCAAGACATGCCAAGATTGCAAAAAGATGCACCGCAACTGACGCATAACTTTACAATGCAAGAAGAGGTGTTCAACATCTTCAGAGTGTTCTTCACCCATTAGGAACCTACTGTGAAGCTGAAATCCCCTCTTTTGGAGGCTGGAATGAATGAGGCAAGCTTTCCTAGCCACAATCCAAGAGAAGCAAGAGATCTTCAAAAGCGCCTCACTATTAGGTGTTTCTCCAAGGCCAGAAACTTTGTCAATGCTTGATTTCAATTCCTAGATGTTTCTCCAAGGCTAGAAACTTTGTCATTGCTTGATTTCAACAAGCTGTTTCAACTTTCGATGAGAGACCTTTGGAATGTACCTTCGTTCTTATAGAATTTGTATTATTATAATAGTCCAAAGCTGTGTTGCTACACAGCTGAAACTAAAGACATAATCTTTCCACTTTCCAGTCATTTATGTTCCTTCTATGAAAGAGATTCGAGACTTGGTTGAATAAAATTCAGCAATACCCCCCTTGCATGCTGAAAATTCAAACAAGATTTAACTTCTATACACTGATAGTGTGATAATTTTTTAAATTTTCAGTATATTTTAACATGTTGCTGATTACACACCTTTGTTTTTTCAGGTACTAGACATATTATGGATGGTTACCTGCAAATATCTTTTAGTTGACTTGATCGCGTACAAAGTTCTAGTTTTACGTACCCGGAGAGTTTCCCAACTCTTCTATGTATTCAGATACTAAAAATCTATGAAGCTACAGAGAGGGATTCAGAAAATCAGAATTTCTGATTTGTCTGAGAGCTTTTGAGTTTCGTTTCAAGGTATGTTCAGTTCTCAGGTTTTTTTCTTTTTGGCCACCAGTTAGATTTTGGAAATAATGTATGTGTGACATGTGAGTTCCTGTGCGCTTCTACATGCACGGACAAGCACAGTATAAAATTTATACGTGTATATTTTAGGATTCTATTGCTGTAGGTCTGCTAGTTTTCGAGTTTTTTGAGCATTTTATCTTTTGAACGAAATGAAATTCATTGATGGATGTTGGCTTCACTAATGCATGGAAATTTTCTATTTGGAACTCTAGAGAAATGGCTAAGAAAAGTTCCCAGTTTCACAAAAAAGAGAAGTGGCATAACAAAAGTGAATCTAGGATTTTAAGTGAGTGGGTGTAAATTCTACTACACCAAGTCTACATTTGTGATAAGGGGAACAAAAGTAAGTACCATTGTCATAAAGGTACGATCAGCACCTTGATAGCAAAGCATGTTTATCAGGGAAGCATTTTTCAATTTGTGGTATAGTTCGAACTTCGAGATTGAATTTTTAAATTATGACTGTAAATTTGGACATGGAATCTTAGAAGTTCTTTGGAGTCAAATTTACAATTTGGAAATTATCTTAGATTCCAATATGTCAGAAGTTCTAAGATTCACGGTAAAAACTCGTTTGACTCTTGAAATTCAAAAAGTGACAAATTGGGACAGTGGGAGTAATTTATTTATTTTTCCTCATTTCCTTCTTCTCCATAGGATATGGGATTGTGGAGTTTGCAGGTTGGTTTTTGTTTGTTTATTTCCTTGTTAATTTGAATTTCTTTCTAGAGACATCGGTAGAGATTAATTACAATCAATCATATTGTTAAAAGTTCATTAAACAATTTTATTTTATATAAGAATAAAGAATTTCATAGCATAAATTAAGTGTATCTAATGGACTTTTTGTGCTTTTTTGGTTCTCTTTCATATGAAGCTATGGCCTCCAAGGACGAGCTTAAGGAAAACAAGGTAGTCGAGAAACCCTCAGAAATTGAGAGAGTCGAAAAATCCACCAACCAAGTGGGTGAAAGTTCTGTTGTCTTGCCGCGTGTTGTACGTATTTACATGCCGGACAGTGACGCCACAGACTCATCTGGTGACGAGGAGGAAAAGCTTCAAGGAGAAAAGTCCAATAGACATGAAAGGACCTGTATAAAGGAAATTATCATTGAGAATGGAAAGACCAGGGTCATTTCAAAAAGGACATCCAAAGAGAAGAAAGATATAAAGCTGCTCCAAGAAAATGTGAAGAAGTACAAGGGAGTTAGACAACGAAGATGGGGCAAATGGGCAGCAGAGATCCGAGACACAAAAAACAAAACTCGACTTTGGTTGGGCACTTTTGACACGGCTGAAGAAGCTGCTTTGGCTTATGATAAGGCAGCCATTGAAATAAGAGGTACCAAAACATTCTTAAGAGTGAACAGTTCCATTTTTGTTTGTTTATTTCTTTTTTATTTGAATTTCCTTCTAAAAATTTCTGAAGAGAAATGGTAATATCACCTCATATAGATAAAAGTTCGTTAGACAATAATACATAAAACTATAGAAAGAATTTATAATCATATATGAGATGTATGCATGTCTGGTCTGATGGACTTCTCCTTTTCTTTTCCCCTCCTTTTCTTTTGATGAAGCACTGGTCTCCAAGGAAGAGCTTCAGGGAAAAGAGGGAGTCAAAAAAGGCTCAACAATTGACGTAGTTGAAAAATCCAGCAATCAAGTGGGCGAAATTTCCCAAGTCTTTCCGCGTCTTGTACGTATTCATGCGCCGGACCATGACACAACAGACTCTTCTAGTGACGAGGAGAAGTCCAAGGGACATGGAAGGACTTGTGTAAAGGAAATCATCATCAAGAATGGAAAGACCAAGGATATTTCAAAGAAGTCCAAAGAGAAGAAAGATTTAAATCTGATGCATGAAGATGTGAATAAGTACAGGGGAGTTAGACGACGTAAATGGGGCAAGTGGGCAGCAGAGATTCGAGATACAAGAAAGAAAACTCGGCTTTGGTTGGGAACGTTTGACACTGCTTTAGAAGCTGCTTTGGCTTATGACAAGGCAGCCATTGAAATAAGAGGTGCTAATGCTTTGACAAACATCCTCAAGCCACCACCGAAGGAGAACAACCCCATCAAGATCAACTTCATCGTGCCACCACTAAAAAGAAAGAAAGCTGACCCATAGTTAAAGTTAAAGTTGATCGGTTCAACCTTCCATAGATGGGATCCATTGCACCTTCGAAATAATGAGGTTCAAAAGTTCACTATTTGAACTTTTAGTAGTTTTTCACATATACATCTGTGTACCATGTGAAGAATTCTAGCTTCATTTGAACCCATAAAACAAAAGCTGCATCAGCGTCTGAAGAGGGAGATCAACTTCTTTTAGCCATCGTCTTTGCTCACAGGTGATGCCAGGGATTGAAACTGCTTTACTATCTTTCTGTAAATTATATTTAGTGTTAAACTCGGTTAGTTCCCAACTTACTGGGATGTTCTTAAAGCATGTACAGTGGTTTGTAATGCTTTACTGCATGTTTTTGATATAGAGGAAACTGCAGTTTGCTTTTGTCAACTAGGGCTTAAACTTCATTTTGAAAGTCTCTCTTTTTTACAGTTCATTTGGATATTAACCTAGTTACCATAGTTATATATGTATCGATAATAAAATCCATGCATGAAACACGTAATTAGAGCATGTCTGTTCTTTACTGTGTATGACATTTGCCATGTTTTATCATTCTTGACACACTTGAGTGAATCAAGCAAGGCTGTGTATGATCATTCAGGATACTGCTCAAGTTTATGTAATGTAAGTACTACATGAACTGAGATTTTTTTTGTTTTTGTTTTTGAGGCTCTTTTCTGGCTTATTCTCATTTGAATATGATTTGGGTTCTGTAAAACAATAGAGTTTAATTGATATTCCACTTTTATAGCCCTATCATCAACATCATCAACATACCCCAGTGCCTTGAAAGGCTCCCGCTCATTGCGGGGTGAGGGGGGTCGAATGTATGCAGCCTAACCCCTATGTTTAAAAACATAAAGCGGCTGTTTCCAGATGACCCATGAGGAGCGTCGAAAGTTGCATTGACTAACTGCTACTCACAAATGAAAGAAGCGCAAACAGTTTAAAGAGCCATAGCCCTATCTTGTTGGAAATGAAATGTGACAATTCATATTCTGTTTTGCATATTTTCAATTGTCTATGTATCTGGATTAAAGGAGATCTTTTAGTTATGTCTTATAGGGGCAAATTACGACTAGAGGCGTTAAACTTAAAAAATTACAAAAAAAAAAATAAAATAACTCTCATTGTGTAGGCATGTATAGTCAATATACACTTGTGTATCATAATATATATTTAGTGTATAATTTATGTATAAGTAATATATATTATATAGTAGTGCATACTTTCTATAACTTTTGACAAATTATATTGTATGGTCATATATAGTTTCATTGATTTTGAGCTATTTTTTTTTTATGTAAATAACATATGGATTACTTTTTTTTTTTTTGAAATTTTTTACTTTTTTGCATACGTATGTAATTGCTCCTAACTTTTTAATGAAAAGGTAGTAGAATATTTACTTTTTAGTTAAATGACTTTTTGAGGAAAAAAGTGATGATATTGATCATATGTGAAGTTTACCCCTTATTGATATAACAATTGTCTTACATTGGAAGATAATCAGGTTAAGATAAGTTTGATGAAATTTGGTGCCAAATTTAAGTTGCAACTGCTATTTAGTTAATTATTAATGTGGATTCCCCTTTTATTTGGTTAACTTTCGTTATTGGATTAGCCATACACTTTACATGTTTCTAGCGATTCACATGACATCATCAAATGATACAAGTCGTGGATAAGAATCTACAACGCACTAGAACACCCTTGTTGATGATCCTTTACTCCGACAACATCTAGGGTTCCTCGAACAATGTGATATCTTACACCGGGTAAATCCTTAACCCTTTCCCCTCTTACTAAGACTACAGAA
>JAOTQJ010000001.1:3108318-3118497 GCA_025642045.1 Solanum sejunctum | reverse complement strand
AAGACTAAGGAAATGTTGTTGATGGACCATCTAGTGTAACCTTCAATCCTGTTGTAACAAAATATAAATAAGTAAATAAGTAAAAATATCTTACTTCTCTACGACGACAACAACAATCACACACCCAGTGAAATTTCACAAGTGGGGTCTAAGGAGGGTAACATAAAACGCAGACCTTACCACTACCTCATAAAGATAAGAATTATTTCTGAAAGATAAGGCCCCAAAAATAGAAAATAAAAATATCTTACTTCTCTAATTATTTAAAATTTGAGATAGTTACTTTCATAATTCAACATGTAAACCCTACTTCCATATGTTGAATTAGGGTTTGGTGGTGGTTTCATGATGTTGTAGTTTTGTTGGAAGGTGTTTGGTGGAGATTTAGTGTCAAATGCATTGTTTATGCCATGTTTGATTGAGCCTAAATAGGGGGTAGTTGGAAAGACTAAGGAAATGTTGTTGATGGACCATCTAGTGTAACCTTCAATCCTGTTGTAACAAAATATAAATAAGTAAATGAGTGAAAATATCTTCCTTTTCTATGACGACGATCAGAACAATACATCCAGTAAAATCTCATAAACGGGGTCTAAGGAGGGTAAAATAAACGCAGACCTTACTACTACCTCATAAAGATAAAAGATTATTTCTGAAAGATAAGGCCCCAAAAATAGAAAATAAAATTATCTTACTTCTCTAATTATTTAAAATTTGAGATAGTTACTTTCATAATTCAACATATAAATAAATAAAGGTCCTGGATCCACTCATCCAAGTTTATCATGATCACTTATCAATAAAAATATTTAAGGGAAGAAACAACTCCAATTAGCCTATTTTATCACATTACCATTTAATGTTTTCTTATAAAAATCTAGCAAGTAATTTACCTTAGCTTATTCTAGGTTACTAATCCCACTTTATTTTATGGACGATTACCTATAATTATCTTTTGAATCTTACTTATATGCACAGACAATATAAAGAAAATTTGCCCTAATAACATATTTTAACATATTATAACATGTATTTTTTTTAATTATTATTATTATAATTGGTCACTAACCTTTTGTTAAGAATAGCTATATCTATGTAAGTAGTATTATATATATTAGGGTTTTTTTATTCCTTTTAGAAGATAAAATGAAGAAAGAAATTACAAGGTGGACAATCAAATTCTCACTAGCCAAGTTTATGCAATTAATCAACTGAGCTATCTATAAGATTTCGTTTAGTTTAAATATGTAGATCATAGATAATATAATTACGTTTTTTATACTTGATGCATATCATAACATACATATCAAAAATCTTTTATAAAATATCTCTTAAACTTCATGTTTAGTCAAATACCATCAAGAAAATACCTGTTTTGCGTGTTGAGAAGCAAAATGCGACGATCATGTCGAGTTGGAGGCTTTGGAGACAACCCCATCAATCCAAAGATTTTGTTAGAGAAGGCTTTGCTATAGTTATAATCATTCCAAAGAGCTGGCAAAGGTGGTGGTGAATTTGGAATTTTTGAAGCAAAATTGGGAATGTAGTTTAATATGGTGAGGCCTTGTGGTGTTTTTGGTTCTCTTCCTCTTACACTTATTGAAATCCAATAGTTGTTTGAAGGATCTTGATCAGTTTTGAATAGAATTGAATAGCTTTGACCTGGATAAATGTCCATATTTTCCACAGAAAATGGTTGAATATAGTTTCCATCTGCTTCAACCACTGTCATTTTGTGACCCTGTACGTAGACATAAAATCGTGAGATAATTTTACAGTTGAAAGCCTTTATAAGGTGATCTAATTTACAAAATAACCAACATATGTATAGATTTTGTATATTTAGGTTAGTATCGATAAATAAAGGGTAAATTACATAACTACGTAAACATATGATATGTATTTACATTACAAATATATATATATATATACCAGTTATATATATATAATTATTTGACAGATATACACATTTAATTCAAGAGATATACATATACAATTTGTCTCTATCTACTCTCTAGCATCTCTCGCTCACATCTCTCCTCCCTCTCTCAGTCTTGCTTGCCAGATATACAAATATATAGGTATACGTATACCAGTTACACATATACAATTATTTTATAAATATACACATACAATTTGACAAATATATGTATACAATTCGTCTCTCTCGGCTATATTTCAATCTCGCTCACCTCTCTCCTCCCTCTGTCGATCTTGCTAGTCTCTCTTGTATAATATATAGCTATAAATCATAATTTAGCAAACTATAGCTATTTTTTTGCCTTATTATGTCTCATAATTTTGCTCTTTCTGAAAAATTCTCTTACCATAATGAGCTGTTTATGAAATTTTCTTCTTTTATGGAACTCTTAAAATAAATAATTCTAATACTACTTGTATTGGTTTTAGAGATAGTTATCAATATGTGCAGTTAGGCTAAATTTATCTGTGAGGATTTTTCAAAGGAGAAAACATTTAAAACAAAATAAGGCAAAGAAATATCTATAGTTTGTTAAAATTATGATTTATAGTTATATATTATACGAGAGAGCCTAGCCAGATCGAGAGAAGGAGAAGAAAGGGAATGAGATCAAGAGATAGTCGAGAGAGGTGAATTATATACATATATTTGTCAAATTATATGTGTATATATATCAAATAATTATATATGTATAACTGGTATACATATGAATTTGTATATCTGGCAAGCGAGACTGGGAGAAGGAGGAGAGAGGTGAGCGAGAGTGGATAGAGGCTTGCATATGTATATATGTTGAATTGAATATGTATATTTATCAAATAATTGTATATATACAATTGGTATATATATGTATTTGTATATCTAGCAAAAAATTGCAGAGAGAAAGAGGCGAGAGGCGAGAGAGGAAGAGAGGAGAGAGAAAATAACAATAAAACTCTAATTATAGTTGTAAATTATATTTTTTTAAACTATAATAGTATAATATAAATACATATATTAATAACTCACCCTTACTGTAGTTGAGGAAAAATAATTATGATATAGAGTTTCAAAATTCACAAGAGAAACTCAGAATAATAATATAAAATTTTACTTGTGGAATTTGAAAGATAAAACAGTGGCTATGTTTTAAAGAGAGGGCCAAAAGCAAAAGTGACCATACTTTTATCTGGTGGGCACAAAGGTCCCTATTTCCAAATTATCTCAACTTTCCTAAAGTTTAGTTCTCAACTTCATATCTATCAAGTTCTCTTTCTAAAAGGTTGAAACGATATAAAGAGGATTTAAAAAAATTCCGTCGCATACATCACTCTCCTCTCATCGATATAGCTTATCTCCCTCTCAGATACATTCACTCTCTCTCTGATATATCCATTCTTTCGCAGATACATAAATCTCCTCTCAGATATATATCCCTTCCCTATGTATACAAATGTCATATCCTCTCTGATACATTCCTCTGCTATGTACCCAAATGTCTGTTAATGTATTCAAGAGTCCAATATGTATCCAGAAGTCAAGTAATATATCTAGAATTTCATAAGTTTTAAGAGATTTTTATAATTTAAAAAAAAATAAAAATTAAAAATAAAATAATTAATTTTTTAACACTATAAAATTTATATAAGTTATACTATTTAAAATCTCATAAAAAAGAAATGGAGTCTCAATTATTGAGGTGACATACTGAAAAAATGAGAAAAATAACAACACAAGCAGACAAATATCTTGCATAGCAAAAAGGTCTTGACTTTGCTTTTCCAGTTTATTTATATCCTTGATATTACTTCAATGGATAATCCCAACACTAGATGCTTTTAAGAGAAAAGATGGAAAACAATCAATTCTTTATCTCTCTTCAATGATATGAATTATCTTTAAAAAAGTTATTCCAAGAAGTTTGAAAAAAGTTGCAAATTAAAGAATATTAACTTTTTAAAAAGTGAAAAGAATAATTAATTTTTTCATCAATCACGAATGAAGTCAAAAATTCATTATTTTTAATTTTGGAGTATGATGAAATAAAGCAAAATGACTTTTTAAACTGTCTGCGATTCTTTCAATTGTGAAGTAGCAGTTAGTCAATGCAATTTTTGACGCTCATCATGGATCATCCAGAAATAGTCGTGCTCCCCCTTTACTTTGCAATGGACGAAAATCTTTGAAGCATTGGGGTAATGTTGTTATTGTATATGAGAAAAGATAAAAGAAAATGGCTTACCCCAATGGCCAAGTTGAGTGAAGACAATGAAGTGGTGCTTGCCACTCTAAGTCTATAGGTCTTGTTTGGATGAACATTGAAAATTTGGGGTGCGTACTGCTCATCCCCTCTTAACTTGCACTGAGGAACAACTAATTTGCTAAATTGCGCCGCAAGAGAACAATTGAATTGACCTCTCCCATTCATCAACAAACTCTGGTGTAATTTTACAATTAAAATTATTAAAAAATTATATTATATATAAGAAGTGGTATGAAATATATCAGTCAAAATTTATTTTGTATACATATATTTTAAATATTTGATACTCTTAATATAATTTCTGACTTCGCTACTATGAACATCAACAAAATAAAAGTTTAGATAGTCAATCATTGAGCCACTAAAAATTCTCCATTATATTATTTTCAATTTTTCAATATTTGATAGAGGAATATGATGAAAATTTTAAATAATTGTAAGGTTGGATATATAAATAGTAGTGGAAGGGAAAAGGTGTAGATTATTCTTGTACTTTTCAAAAAGATTTGCATTTAAATTCATGATTATAATTGAATTGTATCAATAATTAACAGCATTAGATGTGTGATGAGATGATTAGAATCGTCTCTTCATCCTTAATCATAGAGTTCAGGTTTGAACTTTGAGTTTGAAAGAAAAGATATCCTTTAATATGTGAATTAGATTAATTGAGCTGTGTAATACAGATATAATTGTGTGGTGAGATGGTTAGAATCTCTTCATCCTTAATCATAAAGTTCAAATTCGAACTTTGGATATGAAAGAAACCTGTCCTTTAATACGTGAATTAGATTAATCAAGATGTGTAATGCAAATACCATACATTGTTTGACCTACCTGTGGTTCACCAATCCAACGAAAAGGCTTAGAAGAGAGATCAATTTGTTGGTCATGATAACTTTTGTGCCACCAATCACTAAGTAACAAATTGAATTCTCCATCATAATGGAAAGCTTCTTTTTCATCTTTTGGTAGTTCCACTATGAGTGAACCATATAGTCCTCCTGATCTTTGCATCCCATAGTGTCCATGGTAGAAATATGTCCCTGCCTATTGTATTGAATTAAGTCATTAACCAACACATATGTTTAGAAAAAAAAAACAAATATTATGTATATTTTAATTGGATAAACAAATATATATTTGTGTTCATATTGCAAAAGTAGATAAAGGGGATACTGTTGATGTTTATATCGATCAATCATGGAAGAGAAAATAGCATGGCACTTCAAATTCGATATGAGAAATTTTTCTATTATTTTTTTCAAAACATTAGATTCTGTATCGAGAGAGTAGTATGAGATAAGGGGTACTTCCGATTTTCTCTTATCTATCGGGAGTTCAGTTCAGTCTGGTGCGTAGAGCATCATGTGTTCATCATGGGCCATGCAAGGGCAGAAACCTAGCTGTGATGAAGATACTATCCTAATGCAAGCAATAGTATTGATTGTTTTCGTGGCTTGAATCCTTTACCTATAGGTTCCACAAAGATTATTTTACTGTTGCTTCAAGGTTTCACGCAAAGTCGGAGAAAGGGCTCATGCTAAGGGGGGAGGGGGGTAGATGGTTTACCCTAATACAGACAAATATTGGCGATTGCTTTTCCACGACTCAAACTAGGTCACATAGGAATAATTTTATTATTGTCCAACATCCCCATTATATATTCGTTAAGTATCTATAAATATTTAGTTGTGATCTAACTTATTATTATACTAACAATTCAAAATTATTTTAATAATCTATAAACTTCAAATTCTGAATACGTCTCGACTTAGAATAGAATGAATAATTAACTTTACTTATAGAAGCATTTATCTACACTACTCTTGAATGCATGTTTCACTTAATTAACATTTCACTAATTTAAGCATTGAGGGATTAGAACTTGAAAAAACAATTACTACTATAGATAATGTTTCTTATTAAATTAAAACCTCAAATATTTTGGAATAATTTCATTTTTGCTAATTAATAAGATAGATTACCTTGTCAACTTTAAACTTGTAAAGGAATGCTTCTCCAGGATAAATGGGACATTGAGAGATTGATGCAGTTCCATCTGCCCATGGTGTTCCATTCTATAATACAAATTTACAAAATCCAAAAGTGAAAAACTAAAATGATAAGAAACAATAATTATACATTTTTATTTTAAAGAGATTCATTTATTGTTGAGACACAAAGTCTCACATTGGTGGTTAACGAGATGGGTAGTCTCCTTATAAAGTTTAGACAATCCTTCTCGCTTTGAGCTAGCTTTTGGGGTGTGAGTTAGGCCTAAGACCTTCTTCAACATGGCATCAGAGCAGGACCTGTTTCACCCAATGTTGGGCCCTCAAAAAAATTATTCACGCACCAAATGCTAAGCACTGGGCGTAGGACCTGTATCACCCAATGTTGGGCCTCTGAAAAAATTATCCACGCACCAGATGCTAAATACTGAGCGTGAGGAGGGTGTTGAGACACAAAGTCCCAACAAAATTACCATTTACTTTTTGTAATAACATTTTTATTCATACCAAACAAATCCTTTATAAAAAAATTAAGTATCTATTTTAAAATTACTTAATATAAAATTACCCATAAAATCGAAACATCGTAAGTAAAATCTCTGACTTTGCCATTTTTACCATCACCACCAATAACAAATCTAGTCACAATTAAAAAGAGTGATTTTTCTTACGGCGAATCAATGAGAAATTTGTGTTATAAAACATAATTTTTTCACCTAATTAATCAACTTACTAGGAAAGCGCATGGTGAATTAACTTCACTAAAATACTGCAGAAACTTCCTAATATTTTCAAATATTTTTATTTTTTCTTTCTCGTCGATTCAATCAAAATATCTACAAGAATAATAACTGAACATATTTAGTCAAAAATTTCAATGGCAAATTAGTGGGGGGTTTTTTAGTATTGAATTACCTTGCCAAGGCGTTTCACCCACTTGCAACAAACAAAACTTTCTAGTATTTTTGTATATTATTATTTTTTCTTTTCTCAATGATTCAATCAAAATACCTACAGGAACAACAACCGAACATATTTAGTTGAAAATTTCAATGGCAAATTAGTGGTCACAAGTGAAATCTAAAAATAAAATTGTAGCGCCTACTGAAAACCTCACCCTATCTTGTGAAAGCGTTTCGCCCACTTGCAACAGACAAAACTTTCTAATATATTTGTGTGAAAATATTATTGTTTTTTCTTTTCTCAATGATTCAATTAAAATACCTACAGGAACAACAACCAAACATATTTATTCGAAAATTTCAATGGCAAATTAGTGATCACAAGTGAAATCTAAAAATAAAATTATAGCGCCTACTAAAAACCTTACCCCTATCTTGTGAAGGCGTTTCGCCCACTTGCAGCAAACAAAACTTTCTAATATATTTGTGTAAATATTATTGTTTTTTCTTTTCTCAATGATTCAATCAAAATATCTACAGGAACAACAACCGAACATATTTAGTCAAAAATTTCAATGGCAAATTAGCAGTCACAAGTGAAATCTAAAAATAAAATTGTAGCGCTTACTGAAAACCTTACAAAATTAATTTAACCTGTGAAATTCCATGCCAATGAATGACAACTCCTTCAGTTGGTAGGTTGTTGGTGAGTTGAACAAAAATGTTATCCCCAACAATTGCTCTAATTGTTGGACCAGGAAATTGTCCATTGATAGTTATCACAACACCATCCACACCATCTGGACACCAATGCTTGTACTCAACTACCCATTTATATTCCCTATTTTTGGCTAAAATTGATGACAAAAACAAGAAGTACAAGAACAAGAAGATGCCAAATAATGAAGACATCTTCTTGATTATGAAACTAGTAACAATTAGAAAAGGAAAAAAGGAGATATATATAGACAACCAAGAAGTTGTCTTTTGTAACTTTTTTGTTTTTGTGTATAGGTATTTGGTGAGTCAAGGATATATCAAAATTACAGTCAGCACTAGCTACGACGGGCTATTAGCTCACTGGTAGAGCGCGTTCAGATTTTATTTGTGGAATTATATTAAATATGTTAAATATATTGTTGTTGTATGTTAAAGTATTTGATCAAAGAGCTGAGGTCTTATTGGGAAGGGATGAGGTCCGTGTACACTTCACTCTTTTTAAATCTACTTATGGGATCATACTTGGTATGTTGTTGAGCTGTTTTGGGGTTAAAGCTTTCAAAATTTGTTTATTTTAATAGTCATATAATCTTAGGCTTTAAGTAATTAATGAAGTGTCTCCTTGGTCAAATAATAATAACATACCCCAGTGCCTCAAAAGGCTTTCGCTCATTGCCGGGTGAGGGGGGTTTGGATGTACGCAGTCTAACTCCTATGTTTAAAAACATAAAGCGCATGTTTTCAGATGACCCATGAGGAGCGTCAAAAGTTGTATTGACTAACTGCTACTTCACAAATGAAAAAAGCGCAGATAGTTTAAAGAGTCATTTTTCTTTATTCTATCATACTCCAAAGCTAAAAAATAGTCAATCTTTGACTTCATCTAAGATTGATGGAAAATATTTCCTTGGTCGAAGATTCTTAAAAAAAATATTTTGGATAATTAAGGTAGTTGACTAATTTTCTCTAAGGGTCATGTTATAATTTGACATATGACATATGATATATATATATAAGTAAATGATCAAACATACATTTAAAGTATTTCGATTTTTTGAGTTTATATTTGAATTGTTTAATGTATGAAGTCTTTCTACATGAACTATCATCAAATATTTATTAAAACATACTTAAACAAATATCTGATGGTGCATATACTGATCCTTAAAAGAAAATCATTGTACCAAGTAACACTATATTGTCTCGTCTATTCTATCCTAAAAAACGTCATTGTCTTGTTTTCAGGCCTCTATGTCCATCCGGGGTTCTCCACTCTCAGAAAACTTCAACTTTTATTATATATGCATATATGAATGTAACAAACAAATAGTCACATATTTTTCTCTTTTTTTTCACTTGATATTTGATACTTATATTTAGGCCCAATTAGATTTTTATTCGCGCATTGCATGTTTTATTTTTAGAAATGACACTCAAATTAAAAAAGATTTTTTTATTCCTAAAAATTCAAATCTAAAATCTTTTTTAAAGACGATAAAACCCGAACCACTCCACCACGGCCATGTTACATGGTGCATATATTCCTACACGTTATTTATTCGTACTATGTGGCTCTAACTGTTATATGTGATTGACCTTAGATTATAGCTTCAGTATAACACTATATAAGAAGAATAAATTCGTTAAACATTAGTATATATGAAGAAATTTTAGGCCATTAATTTGGTATAAAGAAAATATTTCACCACTTTTTTGTTATTTTCGATCTTCAAGTATCATCACAAAATTAATTGTCTTTCACCCTCCACCCCACCCACTAAAAAAATCAATAAATTAATTGAAATGTGGATAAGTAAATATATACGAGTTAATTAGCTAATATAGCTATAGTTTGAAATAATTACGATTCGTGACTAACATATTTGTATAATTATAGTTTGAGTTTGTGTAGTGAATTGTCTAGTGAATCGTATCAAATATACCAACACTGTGAATTGTATAAGGAATTATACAAATGTTGCATTAATTGTATAGCGAAATAATAGCGAATTATACAAATATTGTATATGAACTGTATAGCAAAATATACAAATGCCATAGAGAAACTTCGAATGGTATAGCGAATTCTATAAACTCTATAAAAAAAAATTGAGGAATTGTATGGCGAAAAATACAAATATTATGAATTGTATAGTAAATATTACAAAAGATATGTGCGAATTGTATAGCAAAATATACAAACATTATATCAAAATTATAAATTATATAGTGATTTATACAAACGCTATACAAAAACTGCGAATTGTAACAAATTATACAAATATTGTGCAAATTGTATACCAAAAATATATAAACACT
>JAOTQJ010000001.1:3079452-3091597 GCA_025642045.1 Solanum sejunctum | reverse complement strand
TATCTAAATTATTGTCAAAACATTTATCGAGATATACTTCAACTATCGTTGTTCACTTTTTTCCTACTTATCAATCGTCGTTCAGATAGAAAAAGTGAGCAATTGATAATTGTGACGTGTTTCTGTTAATGCTTGATGATAGTTAAAATATGAAACTCAAAATCCAAGAATACTTCAGATATATTTTTGACTTACGATCTTAGTTAAAACAAATGAGTATCAGGTGAAAATGTACCCAGTTGACTGGTTCAATACCAATAGTTCTATGTACAAACTTTTTTTATTTGAAGTCCCAAATATCAGCATAATACTGTTCTCTATGAAAGCACGATGTTTTTCTAAGTTATAGAGGTGAAGATACTTGTAAAACTTTTACGGGTTATTTTATCAAGCTTTTGAAAAACAAGGGAATATTAATATTTCAAAATGACTAAAGGCTAAAACAAGGTGATTCTATCTTAGAAGAACTCTTGAAACCTAAAGAATTATGCTACATAAAGGTGGTGCTTGAATGAACTAGTGAAGATCATGGAATGCAACAAGGATGGAAATGGACAAATAGTCATAGTGATCTTCAAGAAAATGGACAAATAATCATACCGATTTTCTGTTACGTGGATTTTCATCTTTGATAACTTTGGCTAGGAACTTAAACTTGTATAAAATTGAACAAATAGACATACACATCCTACATGGCGTATACAAATCAGTTCGAGTGCATCTCACACGAAATGCCACATATAATGCGTGTGTTTACCAGTAGTATTTTTCCCAACACATCATCAATTTATATTCGCACTTCAATTCAGACATGTGATGCTTATTTATAAAGCCAGCTCCCTTTTCGTGCTTAAAAGCTACTTACATCCTAAGGTGCGTATAGAGATCTCTACTTTTGAAGAGTCCGAGCAACATGACTCACATTGGTATCTAAGGTACTGATTACTTGTAGCCATCATTAAAAACTACCAGATAACTACATTAATCAAAAAATTAAGGATAAAAATTCAAGTATCTTATGTATCACTCTCAACTTCATGTTTTGAATCTACATCAGGTCATTTCCAGCTTTCTCCAGAATGGCATTTTGACTTTTGTTAAAAATGAGGGAGAATAACGATGAACCAACAGAACATCACGTTGGGGTAAGGAGCAGTAGATATGACAATGATGCATATCATGACTCTGCGACCAATGAAGCCAGTCACTCCTCTTCTAAGAAACATTCTAATATTCGCGGGAGAGTCGTTAGTCTCTCCAGAAAACAAATTGCAGATGAATGGCACGATAACTTTGCCAAAACAGGTGGATGAAAGAACTCTTAGTAAGTCGTTTCATATCACAGTGAAAATGGATCAAACATAGACTATTTCCAGTAATCCAATGTAGCTGCAATGATCGAGCTCAAATAATTTCTATTCTAGCAATATAAGTTTTTATAACTTTACATGGGAAAGAAGAGGTACTTTGAAGACTTGTAACTGTAACAAGAGTGATTATAGTACTTACCATATTTGAGTACCTGATATAGTTGGTTTGATTACATAGATCTTAAGGGTGCAAATTTGTAGATGATGATCTTGTAGTGAGTGAAGGTCTCATTTGTACAATATGTTCCTCATCAACACCAATTTTCTTGGCAGCAAATCCAGCTTCAAAGAAGCGTTTAACGGCGTCTTCCATGTAAGCTTTCCCTTGTCTTACAGTCATGCCTTTGCCTATCTTTTCTGGATAGCTTGTTAGGAGATGATCTCCTTTTAAAACCGCGGCAAGTTGAACTAGCTCTTGCTGGAATTCACTTATGTTTGCATCTTCATTTGCTTCTCCCTTTCTGATCTTTGTTGGAGTTGGAAGTTTTTCTGTAGAAAATTTTCAAAGTACGTACATAATGTTTGAGGAACAAACAAGAGAGAAAAGAAGATACACAATCTATAATACTTTCTCTGTTCTAATCAGTGGCGGAACTAGGAATTTCGCTAAGGGTGTGCTAATTTTCTTCTAGGTTGTTCTATGAACGTCTATTCCCTTTTTTTCCCTTTTTTTTCCCATATATGTTTATGGGGCTCAATTTTTTTAGACGAGTGTTTTCGGAAACAACCTCTCCATCTCTTTGAGGTAGTGGTAAGATCTGCATACATTTTATCCTTCCAAACCACGCTTGTGGGATTCCACTGGGTATGTTGTTGTAGTTGTTCTATGAATGTGTGACATTAAATATATAACTTCTATCCACCATAAAATTTTCCGGTGAAGGGGTGTACACTGGATCACCCTTCTCCTAAGGTGGCTCCGCCCCTGGTTCCAATATATGCTACAATTAGGTTGTGTATACTCATACTAAATATACATGTATGGAGTAATACATACATATAATATACATGAAATATACATACCTATACATAACTGCTGTGTATATCATGTATATTTCGGCCATTTTTCGTACATATTTTGTATACTAGTTGGTCGAACTATATGTATATTGATAAGTACAACACATCAACATATCCAGTGTGATCCCACAAGTGGGGTCTGGGAGAGTATCATGTACGCAGATCTCAAAACTACCTCATAGAGACAGAGGGTATATGTATATTGATAAATATCTCGATAATTTGAATCGACATGGAGATTAAGAAAAAATATTTTTTTTCCTGAAATTTGTAGGATGACTAACCAGGGCAATCAGTTCTGGGCTCCTTTCTAATTTGTAGAATCTGTTCAAAAGTGCCAGCCCATGCATCTCTTTTAGTAAGAAAAGGTGATGGTAAATCAAAGATCTTCTTCACCGTTGCCGGAATCGATGAATGTTCATATTCCGACGTCGGAAATGGAGAGCCATTAGGACCATGAACAACTGCAAAACAAAATAAAAATATATAGTATGTCATATTTTCAAATTCAAGTTAGTTTTTACGTGTAATATAAGTTGACAGTTCATTGCACAAGCATTCTCAATTAATAAAATCTTAGAACGCATCGCGTCCGAAAAAGCATTAGTTGTGTTGTTTTTTTTAGGTGTAACATAAGTCAAAGGAATTACTATTGTGGGTTTTTATGTGTGACATAAGTCAAAAGGAATTGATTGTGTTGGTTTTTATGTGTGACATAAGTCAGAGAGAATTTATGTTTCCCCATATCATGCTATATTATATTATGAATTCTCTCACTACATTTCGCTAGGTATAGTAAAGTATCGGAACAATTAATGTTATTATAAAAAAGTTTAATTGTACTAATTCATAACATAAATACGATATATCTTAAAAGAAAATAAATAAATGATATTTAACAAATAATATTATTATAAAAAAGTTTGATTATACTAATTCGTAACGTAAATACGATATATTCTAAAAGAAAATAAATAAATGATATGTTTAAGTCAAGACATAGTCATTGCCTTTGAAATGGATAGTAAAATAATTTGATTGGACATGAAAAATAAATTAATAATTGGGAGGCAAAACCATCTTTCTTGTGTGAAAAGGACAACTTGTTCACACATCTTTTTCCTAAAAAATTCACTCATTTGTGTCTCTCACATGTTAACATCACAAGAGAGGTGGGCTGTAGGGACACATTAATTAACTTTGGATTAATTAGAGGCATTTCACACACTATTAATAAAAGTTTCTTTCGCTCCCATCGTTATTTTTATTTATCTATTATACTAAAATAAATATTTAATAATATTTATTTACTTTATGAAAATAAAATATAAATTTATATTCAATTTTTAAGTTATTGTTGCCATTAATTATGCTTATTTTTCTGTTATATTTTTTAAAATGTTATATTACTATATTTAAAAAATAATTTTATAAATTTATCTCTATTATTTATTGCTTCTTGTTCCCTTTATCAAATTAATATTGTATAATTATTATTGGACAGACAGAGTATGTTGGAGGGTGCAAAACCATTAATAAAAGGTTGTGAAGTGAGCTATCCAACCAGTGATAGTGTGACTTGTTGATACATAGATAAGCAAGCATTCATTTGTTGACAAAATATGACTCTACACACCACTACAAAGGCATATTAGGATGAATACGATCATTTCATTCTTCAATAAAAATTACATTTTCGAGTTAATGAATATATTTTTGATAAATTTTTCTTTTTTACTAATACAAATTTAAATTAATTCAATCTTAAAAATTAAATGAGCAGGAGAAAAAGAACTTAATAAAACTATTTAAATGTTGGATTAGATGCAAATGAGAACAAGCGACTTCAATGGTCATATGACACTTTTTAGAGGAAATTAATTCAATATTATAGTCGTGTATTTAGTGCTTATATTTTATTTTGATTTGATGATGCAATGAGATCTAGAAGTCCAAGATTATTAATTAGGTGTTTGTCTATAGATTTCAAATTTATATCCTTTTTTTTTGGAATTGTGGAGTTAGAATTAAGATAAAAATATTACTACTAATATAATTTAAATGTTATTTTTATTTTTATAAATTTTGTTAAACATCAGATAAATAAATTGAAATGGAGCGTACCTGTTCCCTTTTCAATCCAAGGAGAGATCATAATAGTAGGAACTCGAACACCCAATCTATCAAACTTGAAATCAAACGGGTCGGGTCCTACAATTCCATCTGGGCTAGGGACTCCACTGACAGGTGTAGGGACGTGATCAAAGAACCCACCGTGCTCATCGTAGGTAATGATGAAAAGGGTTTTGTTCCATTGCGGGCTGGACCTTAGAGTTTCGTATACCTCCTTTACGAACATTTGCCCTTGATAAACATCATGCGATGGGTGATCATCGTTAGCCGGTTGTAACTTTGAGTCCATGTATCGCTGCTCCACCACAACATATCCTAGTAATTGAGGCGCTATATTTAGTTTCTCATTTGATCATGAATTTTTATAAATTTATTAAAAAGTTTATTTTTAATATATTTTTTTAAATATTTTTAGCTTGTAAAAATAACTTTCGCTTTTATTAAACTGTCACATAACTAGAAAAAAAGTAATACTTGAGAAAGATATAAAAGTACTTTTTAAAAATATGATCAAATATTAATTATTGCAAAAAAAAATTTTTTGAATTGATTTATAAACACGAATCATTTTTCATCAAACACACTTTTTTGAAAATACTTTTTCAAAATAAGTTAATCTTAAAAATTATTTCTCCCTCTCTTTCAATTTATATATTATTCCTTTCCCATCATATTAATATAAAATTACAAGTTATAATATTCGAATATACAAAACTTTTATTTAAAAAATTAAATTAATTTTAATGAAAAATTATAAATATTAACGTTTTCAAATTAAAATTTGTATACCTGGTAGCTTTCCTGATTTAGCATCACTTTTGAATGTGAGATCATAAGGATGAAATTTTCCGACGTACTTGAGCTTCCTTAAATTGAGGTAAAACAGAGTCGCCGGAATATTCTGATAATAGATCCCAAAATTTATTCCGGCGTCGTCGAGATTCTCGAAGATCGTTCGCTGCGGGTAACCTTTAGCTAACAGCGACGCGATGTTCGAGGTGGCGCCGTGAGATGTGGCGGAGTGAACGTAGAGGCGATTCGGTTGAGTCGACGCCGGCACCGACGCGAACCACCGGTCGAACACCGCAAATTCCGATACCAGCGCTTTGTATACTGCTACCTGAACAATAAATAGAAAGTTAGTAGAAAACTATAGGTAATTCTTTGGTAAATATTACTTAGGAATATTTGCGTACAGTAACTCGGAAAAAATTTAATTATACTTTATAACTATGACTTGAGTAGTTATATTTCGTAATTATAGCTATAAAAATATTTGTATAATTTTTATAATATTTATATAATTCATTACTTGTTATAAAATTCGTGCACAATATTTATATGATTCGTAATGTTTGTATATTTTATTATACAATTTGATTCGTACATAACTTTTGTATAATCACGCACTAACATTTACATAAATCGAACGAAATATACAAAATTCAAACTATATTCATGCACAATACTCGTATAAATTACGTGAATTATATGAAATCCAACTATAATTACAATTAATTATTTAATACGAATTATAATTAATTCAAACTATAAATATGTTAATTAGTTAACTAGTATATGGTTGTTTATTCGCACAACTTTCCCATATCATAAACACAAAAATTCTCAATTATTGTCATTTCACCTGCAATGTCACTCAATTTATAAATTTGAGCATCGAATACGAAATCGCAGAGTATTTTTACCTTAAAGTAAAATTTCAAATCCAAAAGCGAGTACCAAATACCGAACGAATGATAATAGTAGTGGATACTTACTTACCATATCAGGCTGGAAACCATTCATGACCTGTTCAGGCATTTTAGAATCCATAGAAAGAGCTTGTTGAGCAAATCCATTCATCGGTGCTGGTTTTTTCGAACTGTCATTCGATCCAAATATCTGCTCACGTATCGCTTGAAATGAATGCCCTGGATCAGGATCAACGTAATGAGATTGATCTCCGAAGAAAATCCGACGGGATTTCGGATCTCCGGTTGAAATAGGGTTCGATTCTGAACCATCGACGCCGTTGATTTCTGGATTCAGCTTCTTCATCCAACCTAACATGTGGTCGAACGATCTGTTCTCCATTACGAGAACCACCACCGTCTTTATCGGACTGCTCGCGGCAGCTGCAGCAGCCCAGTTATGGTGGTGGTTGTCGAATAGAATTAGGGAAAGTAACAGTCCGGCGATGAACACCGTCGCCGGCGATTTGGCTGTGTGATTTTTGGATGACATTGTAGCAGTGGTGGTCCGTGAAGGAGAGGGAAAGTTGGGATTTTATAGCTGGAGAGTTGTGGGCGCGGAGTGGGATTTTTGTTGCTTCGTTAGTTGGGAATGGACAAATATCTTTTCTTAATGCTATCATTAAAATAGTGTGATCTAGAATAATGTAGTAATATTTTTATTCCTAGTTAAAAATATAATTAATTGAGTCACATAGATAGGACATGATACATTTTTGACTTATAAGGGCATGGAGATTGTGTATTGGGAGAAAAGCATAGTGGGTGACGGAAGATTGGTTTGTTTTACGAGGGTTTAGGTTTTGTTTGATGTTTGTTGTTGTTGAGTTGAGGTCTTTTTAACATGGTCTTTCTATATCTGTGAGATAGTTGATAAGGTTTCTGTTTACTCTATCCTTCCAAATCTCATCTTGTGTGATTTCACTGGGTATGTTGTTGCACATATGTACAATCATAATGTACTTAGGGATTGTTTGATGTGAGATATAAGTTATAATAATCTCGGGATAAATATAGAACTATTTTATCCCATGCATGGTTGGAGGTATACGGTAATCTTTGAATTATTTATCCCACCATTTTTTTCCTTAGCAATGGGATAAGTTATCCCATATATATGGTAGACTAACTTATTACAGGATTAATTGTCCCGACAACCAAAGGACCCCTTAGTGTAGTCCCATAAAGGTCGGTCTAAGGAGGATAGAATATACATAAATTTTATCTTATTACTTTAAGGTAGAGAAATTATTTTCGATATATACTTAGCTCAAGAAAAAATTTTTTTAGAAAAAGATGTAATTGAATCATCTAGAGTGAAAAATTGAATCTTGAGTGTAACTCAATTCAAAAAGTTAGCATCTCACGCTTAAGACTGGACATTTGATGCATGAGCAATTCAATATAAAGATCTAAGATTGAGAACTCTGCTCTGATATCTCATAAAGAAGGATATTGGGCTAACTCGGGTCTAAACACTAATTAATGAAAAAAAAGTTCAAAATTATAAAAAAGATTTAAAGAGTGTAACAAATCAACAAGGACAAAACAATATGATACGGAGGCAATAAAAAAGACAGAACACTAGATAATTCTTTTTCATTTATGCTATGTCAGCATCCTGTGCCTATTTGTTCAGGAATTGCCAAATTGAAAGTCATATTTGAACACTATAAAAGTTTAAGTTCTAACTTAAAATTTATGCTAAATTTGAGATCATTTTTATGTGTTACGCCATTAAAAAAAGAGTGAGAGATCAAGGTAGGGGAAAAGGTATGGTCTGGCCTAGTAATATAATCATCAGCATAGGATGGGCAGATGCATTTAAATGTGAAATATTTATTAATTACCTTTCTTGTCAAATTTCAAAAACTATCATAATTTAATTCAAGTTAAATATTATATTTATTTAATTTGAAATTTTGTTTCTTGAGTTAAGACTTTATTCTATAAAACACTTAAAAGAAACTAAAAATATTTAAATATAATTGATCTCAAGATAATGTTTGCATATAAAATTATTTTTCATTTCTATTAGAGTATCTAGTAAATTTTATTGATAATGTCTATGCTAAAGATTTATCTTTAAATCTTTTTTTCTCTCAATATTAACCAATAATTCTTAGAGTGCTTGATTCTTGAATCAATGCAAATGCTATATATATCATCCAAGCAACCTCCAAAATTAAAGATGTGGTCCAACAGATGAAATCGATCCTTCATAAATTAAAAGTCTTAGTTTTGAAATTTTTACTGTGAAAACTTTTCGATAGAAAACATTACTCTTCATATAAGTTAAGTAATCATCAAAAGATATCGTACAACAGATGAGAGTGTTATCAGATTTTGAGTCTTGAATATGCAAAATCTTTAGTAAAACATACTTTTTTTTTCTAAAAGAGACTTACGTGTTGGGAATTAAAGATCTGTAAATTTTCAAGTAGAAGAAGGAAGAAGAAGACAATGAACAGTAGATCGGTTTAGAGAGAAGGCAGAGAAAATTATTTTAAGGGAGAAAGAGTATTTCTCTTGATAAACCCCAAAATTAATTGGGTAACCTCCACGGCAATAGGGTATATATATTAATGATATCCGGATATTTATAACTACACAGAATACAAGTATACATGGAAAATAAAACTACAACAGCTATTAAATATATTATCAGACTCTACTACCTAACATTACGTATATAACACGAATTTGAAACTCTAACAATATTAACATGTTATTGAGAAAAGAAAAAGACAAATAGGGGAAAACTCACTTGGATCTTTATTGAGTGCACTTGATGTCATTCTTTTTTTGGATTTTATAATGTGACAATAAAGAGCATATGGAGGTTGCCATTGCTTGCATCTCATCAATAAATAGGGAAATAACGTTTTGCACTTCACTCATATATTTTTGGAAAATAATAAAAATTATTTTTCGAGAATCTTTCAGAAATAACCTTTGTATTGCTATGAGATAGTGATAAGATATGAGTATATTTTAACCTTTTCAGACTTCACTGAGTATGTTATTGTTGTTGTTAAGTTATAAAAGTAAATTTTTGAATAATATTTTTGAGAAAAATGCACTTTTAGTATGTTTGGTCGAGTTTTTGTGAGACCGAAAGTATTTTTTTTTAATGTCAAATAGAGACAAAATTGGGAAAGATTATGAGATGTTTTGCATGATCTTCTACTTTGATTTGCCTTTCAGAGTCTTAATAATTTTTTTGTGCAAATAAATATTTCTTTAACAAGATTTACATAACACAAAATTTGTAAAATTTAGAACTTATTATAATTAAAATAGGAAAATATTAAGAAATTGTAGTTAAAAGAAATATTTTTTTCCTTTCTCTTTAAATATGCTCATGGCATATAACGTATTGGATAGGATAAGATAGAGAAAACGTATGTATATGAATTATATTTGGATTTATTCGAACTACTTACCCTTTTCTTTTTTAAATTTTATTAAAATTTTAATATTAAATAATTAAAATAAAATTTTTTTGATACATGAAGATATAAGAAATTATTTTAATTTAAAATTAATAAACATAAATTTTAATATAATTGTATTTTTTGAAAAAATTATATGATAAATTGGTGATTGTGATGACTCGTGGTGATGGTTATAAAATGTCAATTCAAGATGATATTGGCTAATGGGTGGGTGTGAGTAATTGCTAGTAGTGATGGTCGTATTGGCTATAAAAGTTGATGGTAATTTGTATTTCGTAGTGACACTTGATAATCGTGATGGATGATAGTAATAGTTAATAGTTTTAGTGAACAATGACAGGTGAATAATGATTTATAACATGATGATTGGTTGTGGTGATCAATGGTTATTGCGATAATAGTAATTAGTGATAATGATTGTAAATATTTACTAGCGTTTGCCATAACTAATAATAATTGATAGTAATGATGATTGTGCAGAGGATGGTCAATGATGACACGTAGTTCATCCGACAACAATGATTATAATTGATAGTAGTGGATGATGACAAAAACAGTAAATGAAGGAGATTGGTGAATTATCAAATTTGCTAGGAATATTCAAATAAACATCTTAATAATATTAAAATTTTATTACATAGCTTGATCATTCAAACTCACGAAGTGATTGAAACATGAAAAAGAAAACCTTAATCTTTTTAGATCTGAATAAATAAGATTACAATCTTCATTAAATACAAACAAATGAAGTCTTATATCTAGTGGTACTAATGAGAATCTCCCACACAATCAATGCAAATTCAACAATATACCCACTATAATACTAAAAGTCGAGTATAGAAAAGATAAAATACACACAAACCTTAACCTTACCTTAAGAGATAGAGAAATTATTTTCGATAAACACTATCGGTGTAGTCAATAGAACCATATCATACCTACTATGCTTTTCGTTGTCCCATATTTTTATTTCATCTAGTATTTGATTTGCCTACAAATCCAACTTTTTCAAACCATACACTAGCTCCAAACATCCATTACTAGAAAATGGAGTGGCAAATAATTTACACCTTAATGCAAAGTTGATTGAGAATAATGTACAAGCAATGGAGTAGCTTCACAACGGTAACAACAAACAACAACAACATTACCCCAATGCCTCACAAGTGGAGATTGATGGAGAACCCTCGTCTCAAGAATCAAGCCCCATAAACAGAAAATACTAGATATACATAATGGAATAACTACACAATTAATTATATCATAATGGAGTTCTAAAGTTCCTATCATTTCCAATGTCATATATACAGCTAGCTTATCTTAAGATATTATGGAATAGACTTGCCAGAAATTAATATCTTGTTCTGAATCACAATCTTCACCTTTCAAAAAATGTAGATTGCTGCTGCTTCTGTTTCCATAATGAATAGGTCCGCGCAATTGTTACAATGTGCCTACTTCTGTAGCCATATGAAACGGTCTTTCAATGATTTTGCAGGTTCCATGATACCGCCAAGCCATCCAAATCCAAAAGATAACTGCTTAGATTGTAAGGTAACAAGTTGTTGTCGGTAAGGTATCAATATGTTCTTGAGGCCTGCATTGAACACAAATGGAGCGAAATCAGTCATCACCTCGCATTGAGAACAACATAAATACAGAATAATTCTATGAAGTGATTCTTTGCACCTGATATGCACATAGTCTTGTAAAGCAGAGCTACATGAGGATCTCCTCGCGTACTCATGTTTGGCTTCTCCAAGCACTCGAGGAATGCAAGGTCTGCCTTGAGAAGTTCAGCCTGATCATGAGAATCATAACCCATGTCATGACAATAGCAGCAAAAATCCAACCAATCAATGGGTCTTCTGTCCCAAATTGGTGACCCTCCATCTTTTCCACTTGACCAGTTTGGTCCACAGTAATGGCCATATCGAGGGAAAAATTGAGAAAGAAAAGCTCTAGGACCTGTATGCCATGGAACTTTAGAAACATATGGTCTAAAACGTATGGTTGGGGTCCGAGCTAGAGAGTCTACACCTTCACGAGATGGCCTGCGCCTTTTCAGGTTCTTGTTGACAGTTGTTGGCATCTGAATATTACCCTCAGTTCTTTTAGCCCAAGGAACAAATGAAAACACGGTCCATTTCCAAAATTTAGCATCGAACTCAGCATTTTGTTTAGGTGTTTTCATTAGGGTGCTAGTAGATGCAACAGTTGATGCCATATCATTTGCAGAGTGGGGTTTGAACCACGGGAAATTACTGAAAAATGAAAAATCCATTTCTAGATAATGGAAGACACTGCTGATATGCAACTTCAGCCACCAGAACTTGTACAATCAGAGGACCTGTATCCAGGCATTGTTGCATTTCAAGTTACAATTTTCAAAGAAAAATGAACCAACATCGTA
>JAOTQJ010000001.1:3010434-3037341 GCA_025642045.1 Solanum sejunctum | reverse complement strand
TTTCTTTTCTTTTTGGAAAAAAAAATAACATTACCCCCCCCCCCCCCTCCACACACACAACACCAACACACAGATACACAAGAAAGACTCAAAGTACTCTGAAGAGTGAAGACTCAAAAACTTCAGTGTTTTTCTCTCGCTGAGCCTCAGTTGAATCCTTTTGCTCTGATTTTGGTTTGCCGTTGAAGACTCAGTTTTTTTCCATCAGACCCTTCTCATTCTTGAACTGTAAGTCACTTGCTTCTCTTTCTCTTCAGTTATCATGTATTTGGTGTACTATTTGTAGAGGAGGGTGTCTCAGTTTTGGGGCAGAAGGTGAAAAGATTTGTTCTTTTTGAGGGTTTGATGAGAAAAATTTATGAGATGAGGGAGGAAATTTGGTGGGGTTTTATTATCTATGAAATGCAAATGATTCTTGATCATATAGCTCTGAAGATCAGTTTGGGCTATGTGTGTCTATTGGTTGATTCCTTAGCCTTGATTGTTGTATTTTGATGTTGTTCTTCCTGCTTCATGCTGTTGTTGTCCTTTTCATCTGTTTTGAGCAGAGGGTCTATCGGAATATACACCAATCTCCCTAGACTCCGCTTGTGAGATTATACTTTGTATGTCATTGTGTTACAAATGATTCTTGATCATATATCTCCGAGCCAGCTTGGTTTAAGTGTGTCTACTGGTTGATTCCTTAGCCTTGATTATTGTATTTTGATGTTGTTCTTCCTGCTTCTTGCTGTTGTTGTCCTTTTCATCTGTTTTGAGCCAAGGGCTGATTGATAAAAGCCTCTAATTAAGGTAGGGGTAAGGTCTGTGTACACACTACTTTTCGGAAACCTCACTTGTGGACTATGTTGGGTTTGGTTGTTGCTGTAAAGGAAATTGTGATATGTCTTGAAACAAAATATTGAGGCATTGGGATGAAATGGGTCTAAACTGTAGCAGAATTGACGTAGAGGATCCGTATTACCAACCCCAACTAACTTTGGATTGAGGCATAATTGTTCTATGTATGTGCAACAACGACAACTTACCTAATGTAATACCACAAGTGGGGTCTGAGGAGGGTAGAATGTACGCACATATTACCCTATCTTTGTAGGGTAGAGAGGCCGTTTCCATAGATCTTCGGTTCAAAAGAAAATTGTAGTAAAAAAAGGAGTATGATTGAGTCTTTTTTCTCTGATTTGGGTTATCCGTTGAAATATCAGTTTTTTTTCCGACAGACCTTTCTCTTTCTTTAACTGTAAGCCACTTACCCCTCTTTCTCTTCAGTTATCATGTGCTTGGCTGCTTTTTGTGTACTATTTGTAGAGGGGGGTAGCTGTGTTTGGGGAGAAAGGTGAAAAGATTTGTTCTTTTTGAGGATTTGATGAGCAAATTATGTCAATTGTTTTGGGGACATGAGGAAGAAAACTTCCTTGGGTTTTAGTATATATATGAGATGCAAATGATTCTTGATCATATAACTCAGAAGTTCAGTGTCTCTAGAATTAGGTAATAGGTGAACAAACTCTTTTTCTTGTCTGAAACTTCAGAGAATAACATCAGTTTCTTAAATAAAGGAAACCGTGATTTATCTTGAAATACATTATTGCGCATTGGATCAGACGTGAGGCGTAGCTAGGACTTGAACTTCATGGATTGTGGATTACAAAATGATGACTTCAAGTGATAATAACTTATTTCTAAATGTAATATTTATATAACTTTAATGAATTTCATAATATAAATATACTGTTTGAGTAAAGTTTTTTTCTTTTTTACACCTCTGAAGGAGCTCCCACCCTTTTCCGAATCCATAACCTTAAGGTTGAAGGTGAAGGACACTTACTATCCGAGCAACTCCTCTCGTCAACCTGGAGCTTCTAGCTCCACCCTTGATAGAAATGAAATGAGTCCAACTTTAGAGGAATTGACATAGAGGATCAATTTAACCAGCTCCAACTAACTTTGGATGGAGACAAAATTGTTGTGTTGTATGTGGAAAGCTTATATTAGATGGGTAGATGTTCTTCGAAAAATGTGTGAGTATTGTGTTGAGGTATCCATAATTCTCCAGCTTTGCAATTTGTTCTTCCTAAATTGGTATTGCTGTTGCTTGTGGTTGATGATATTACATGAAGAGCTTTCTAATCTTTTTGGTTTGGCTATGCAATTCTAGTGATGTGGTAAAATTCCCATTTCAAAAGTATGGTTCTCCATAAAATACATTGTCTATGGTCTATACAACCTGAACTTGCATAGCAAGAGAGAATGTGTGTTTCGGGTGTGTATGAAAGAGAGATATCAATACATTAGTGGCTAAATTTGGTAAAGTTTAAAGTTTTGACCCATTTTAACAATGTATTTGGATAAATTACTTTCAAGTATTATCTCTTAATTATGTAATCAGTGTGCCCTCAAATAAGATAAATTTGGGATCAAATATTGGACGATAAACACATATTTGTGATAACATATTAACGTCCGGCATATTTGCTTAGCTTCGTACAATTAAAAGCGTACTTAGCTAATATAAAAATACATAAAATGAAATTTTAGTAGTAATTCTCAAATAGACTAAAGTGAAGATATAAGTAGGATGGTTCATTTTTTTTTCTAAGAAGTATTCCTTTATTTGATTTGATTCTATGTATCTTAGTTTTGCGAGGTGCAATTATAACAAAGGAATAGATATTATTAAACTAGATCGTGGGTGCCCGTGCGTGCTATCTATTTATATTTTGTATAAAATTGTGCTGAAATGAAAATTTGAAGTTGTGGAAACTTATTTATTGATTGGCAATAACATGTTAAACTGTTAATATACATGCACACATTTCTACTATATTGAAGAGTGGGTTAAAAAAGGTAACAATTGTTTGTGCATACATGCACACTATGTATAATGTGAAATAGCAACACAGCCAACTATTATGTCATTGTAAGTGATTTGATTCTTCAAAATTGGCTATATGACTGCTATATCGTCATAGTCATTTGTTCTTCAAAGTTATCATTATAGCCGTGTGATGCCACGCTTGACAAAATACATGTTAACCATGTCATTGATAGTGTCGTAGACAATCATTTAGTTATAGAATTTACAGTTACCATTATAGTTGTCTGGCGCCGTGTTTGACAGAAACCTATAGGGACATTAATGATGGGTTGCTTGTTAATTAAAGTAGAAGTGTTTAAGAATATAGGGTGTAGTAGCAGTAGAGTTGTATAGGTGTGCGACGTAGCTTTTACAACATCAGCCATGTTGTATATATTCTTAATTTTCTTTAATCCAGATTTTCAAACGATAATGCATTGTGTCAAAAAGAAAGTAGTTTTAGGTCGTCTTTACTTCAAAGACCCCTTGAAATAATCAAATGTAAAATAAGTTGTTACACAAATTGGGCGTGTATGTTTTATACAAAGATGAATTGTTTATCATGCCTCCAAAATCGTATCAATGGTATGTAAAATTCAACTAATCAAATACAGTCCCAATTTAAAAAATTCTACTCTAATCAAATCCGTTGAGAGTTCATCACAAGTGCACATATAAATAAACATACGCACAAAGTAAAAAGTACCTTCAATACATCCCGCGCAAACAAGGGAAGCTCCTTTAACTAACAAAGAATGTTGAAAATAATAGGATAGAGGATCTAAACTTTTGAACTGGTGTTTAAAAATATTCTAAAAAGGGAAAAAAAATTCCCGTTAACATTCTCAAATAGCACATAGATATTTTGCATTCGGTTTTGGTTTAAAAGGTCCTTCAACTTATTAGAAATAAAATAAAAATGCCCGTATTTGAAGAAATTAACTATACCCCTTTACCTTTTGAGTTGTTTTGTCGGAGTAGTCGCCCAAGATCTCTGATCTTTACCTGTATCTGATCAAAGAAATGGAATCACTTTCTATGAACTCGTTGAGAGTGAAAATTATAATATCAACTTCCAAAAAAACTTTTAGGAGTTCATAATTTAAAATTTTCACAAAGCGGAAGAGTGATTGGTGGTGGAATGGAGAAGTCCAAAGCAAAGTGAAAGCTGAGAAGGTTGCTTATACGGAGTGGTTGGAGTGGAGGGATGAGGACGAAAAGCGAAGGCTAAAGGATATCTATAAGACGACGAAGATAGAAGCGAAGACATCGGTGACGTGTGCTAAGACGGCAACGTTTGAGCGCTTGTATATGGAGTTAAGTGATAAAGGCAGGGACAAGAGATTGTATAGGCTCGCTAAAGTGAGAGAGAGGAAAGATCGTGACTTGAACCAAGTGAAGTGCATTAAGGATGAGAAGGCTGAGGTGTTGGTGGATGAGACCTTTATTAAGTTAAGGTGGCAAGCCTACTTCCATAAACTCCTAAACAGAAAAGGAGATGGAGATATTGAGCTGGGGGAGTTGTCACACTTCGATGGTCATCAAGATTTTGGTTATTGCAGGCGTTTCAGAGCTGAGGAGGTTAGATGTGCTATGAGTAGAATGAAGAGAGGGTTAGGAATGAGACCATTTAGGAGAAGTTAGAGGTGGTTCCTGTGGCCGACAAGATGAGGGAAGTGAGACTCTGTTGGTTTGGATATGTGCAGAGAAGAAATGTCGATGTTCCTGTTAGGAGGTGTGAAAGGTTGGAGTTAAGGGGCTACTCGGAGGGGTAAAGGTAGACAAAAGAATTATTGAGGGGAGGTGATTAAACAAGATATGATGAAACTTTATCTCACCGAGGACATGACCTTAGACTGAAATAAGTGGATGTCGCATATTAGGGTAGCAGGCTAATGGGTTACCGAGGGTAGAATGATGTTTGGCCTAGTCATATAGTAGGTTAGTAGGAGTAGTTGATTTTATCTTATGTTGCCATTGTCCGTCTTATATTTGTTACTTTTTTTGTAAATTTTTTATTGTTACTTTCGTATTTACATACTATCATTTGCTTTCATTATTAGTCGTTCGTTCTTTTTCGGTTCTTTCCCTGTTTTTTCATATCTAGTATTTTTTGCTTATGGGGCTTCAGTCTTGTGATGAGGGTTTCCTGGAAACAGACTCTCTATCTCTATGAGGTAATGGTAAAGTCTACTTACATTTCACCCTCTCCAGACCTCACTTGTGGGATCACACTGGGTATGTTGTTGTTGGAAGAGCAAAAACTGTTAAAAGGACTAACCAACTTCAACATAAGGAGACCAAGCAGCACTTTGCAAGCATCCTTGATAGCTGTAACAAATTAAACATGACAGAAGGAAAACAATGACACCGCTCAAATAAAGCACAAGAATTCTTTACAAGTGTAGCGAATGAACGAAAGAAGTACACAACAAAGAAAACAAAGAGTAACTAACGTAGGTATTTTGGCACCCTTTTTTGTTAATTAGATTTTGAATTTTGCTTATACTCCTGTATACCAAACTCACTGTCTATAGGTACTTTAATCATCTAATTCACCTTCAAAATTTTAATCCACTCAATCTATCAATTTCTCATTATTAATTACCAACGAATGGGTGCAACATAAAGTGAAAATCAGAAAACTCATCAGATTTCCGTAATAATAGATGAACACGCAAAGTTGAAACTTGAAACCGCTAATCAAATCAAAATGAAGATCCAAAACAGGTAAGAAAACTATGAATAAGAGAAACAAAAAAGAATATCTGAAAATTGCCATAAAGAATATCGGAAGATGCAATTAAAAATATAAATGAGAGAGAAGGAGAAAAAAGTTTAAAGAAGCATCAACAACAACAACAACATACCCAGTGGAATTCTACAAGTAGGGTCTGGGGAGGGTTAAATGAACATAGACCCTACCACTACCTCACAGAGGTAGAGAAACTAGAGAGGCTGCTTCCTGGAAACCCTCGTCTCAAAAACCTATAAGCCAAAAAAAATGTTTGAAGAGCATTGAAGAATGAAAAAGTAAAAGAGATTTGAAGCCGCATCAACACGTGGCCTAAAGTAAGATAATGAAAGATGTGGCCTAAAGTAAGATAATGAAAGGACTGTAATTTGTGCTTCTCATGGCACGTAAATTTTCAGGCATAAATAAGAAAGAGCCGAATTGTTATAATTGTCCCCAAACGTGAATTAAATGACGAAAAACAGACATGTTTATACCCCTTATAAAACTCACTTTTCTATAGTAGTATTTTACAATCTTAAACTAAATATAGACATAATCTTGTGATATTTAAACAATTAATATATTATATTATATTTTATAGAATTAAGAGTTATTAAACCGTCCCATTTTGTGGGACATCCTTTCCTTTTTGGTCCGTCCCAAAAAGAATGTCACTTTACTCTAATTGGAAATAACTTACTTTTAAAATTCCCTTTTTACGCTTAATGAAATGATTCTCAGCCACACAAATATCTAAGAATGATTTTAGATCACAAGTTTCAAAAGTCTTTCTTTAACACTGTGTCAAGTCAAAGAGTGCCACATAAAATGGGATGGAGGTTGTAATATTTTTGTTTGAATAAATAAATAAATCACGTTGAACAAAGCTATAGCCTATGTATAAACCTCCCCAACCCCCAACGCCCAACGCCCAACCCCCATCCCCTACCCCCCACACACTAAAGAAGAAAGGTACTCGGAAGAATAAGGACAGACTCAAAAACTTAAGTTTTTTTCTTTTGCTGAGACTCAGTTGAATCTTTGTGCTCTGATTTTGTTTTTTCTGTTGAAATCTCAGTTTTTTTCCACCAGGCCCTTTTCATTCTTGAAGTGTAAGTCACTTGCTTCTCTTTCTCCTCAGTTATCATGTACTTGGCTGCTTTTTGTGTACTATTTGTAGAGGAGGGTTTCTCTGTTTTAGGGGAAGAAGGTGAAAAGATTTGTTCTTTTTGAGGGTTTGATGAGAAAATTTATGAAATGAGGGAGAAAATTTGGTGGGGTTTTTATTATCTATGAGATGCAAATGATTCTTTATCATATAGCTCTGAAGATCAGTTTGGTTTATGTGTGTCTATTGTTGATTCTTTAGCCTTGATTATTGTCTTTTCTTCTTGTTATTCCTGCTGTTTCTGTCCTTTTCAGCTGTTTTGAAGGAGGGTCTATCTGAAACAGGCTCTCTACCTTAACAAAGGTAGGGGTAAGGCCTGTGTATACACTAATCTCCCCGGACTCACTCCACTTGTGAGATTATACTGTGTCTGTCATTGTGTTACAAATGATTCTCGATCATATATCTCCGAAGACCAGCTTGATTTAAGTGTGTCTACTGGTTGATTCTTCAGCCTCTATTATTATATTTTCTTCTTGTTCTTCCTGCTTCTTGCTGTTGTTGTCCTTTTCATCTGTTTTGAGCCGAGGGTTTATTGGAAAAAGCCTCTCCACCTTAATTAAGGTAGGGTTAAGGTCTGTGTACACACTACCCTCCCGAAAACTCACTTGTGGATTGCGTTGGGTGAGTTGTTGTTGCTGTGAAGGAAATTGTGGCATGTCTTGATACAAAATATCGAGCATTGGAATGAAATAGGTCTAAACTATAGCAGAATTGACCTAGAGGATCCATATTACCAATCCCAACTAGGGTTGAGGCATAATTGTTCTGTTGTATGTGCAGTAGTTGAGGCATAATTGTTCTGTTGTATGTGCAACAACAACAACAACAACAACAACATACCCAATGTAATCCCACAAGTGAGTCTGGAGAGGATAGAGTGTACACAGATCTTACCCTATCTTTGTAGGCTAGAGAGGCTGTTTCCACAGATCTTTGGCTTAGAAGAAAACTGTAGCAAAAAAAGAATCAAGATTGAGTTTTTTTCTCTGATTTTGGTTATCAGCTGAAACCTCAGTTTTTTTCTTTTTGATTTGCACCGGGTGTCCGAGTCTCTTAGAGCCCTGACTAATCCCAGGGGTGCATAGGCCCTCGGCAAGGAGTTTTCCGCAAGTGCACCACGGTTAATTCAGGTTTTACCTAGCCTGATGGCCCTCAGAAATTGTTTGCACCCAGTGGGTTTCGATCTCGAGACCTTGAAAGGGAGCAAACCCCAAGGCTCAAGTCTATTACCACCAGGCCAACTCCTGAGGGTTGAAACCTCAGTTTTTTTCCAGACCTTTCTCGTTCTTTAACTGTAAACCACTTACCCTTCTTTCTCTTCAGTTATCATGTACTTGGCTGCTTTTTGTGTACTATTTGTTTTTTGGGGGTGGGGTGGGTGGAGAATGTCTGTGTTTGGGAGCGAAAGGTGAAAAGATTTGTTCTGTTTGAGGATTTGATGAGCAAATTATATTGATTGCGTTTGGGAGATGAGGAGGAAAAGTTCCATGGGGTTTTCCATATATGAGATGCAAATGATTCTTGATCATATAGCTCATAAGTTCAGCTAGAGTTAAGTGTTTCTAGAATTAGATGATCGATGAACAACTTTTTTCTCTTGTCTGAAACTTTAGAGAATAACATTATTTTCTTAAATAAAGGAAATCCTGATTTGTCTTGAGATACATTATTGAGCATTGGATCAAAGGCGAGGTGGAACTAGGATTTCAACTTCATGAGTTGTGGATTATAAAATGACGACATCAAGTGATAATAGTGGATTTCTAAATGAAATATTTTTTTTTTTCAGAGAAAGGTAACTAGTTTCATTTCAAAGAATTCATCATCCCAGATGATGAATGGAAACTTACATCTCATCCCAGGGGGTACATTACAAGTTTCTTATGAAATCTACCAAGTCTAAAGTCTCCCCTATCAAACTACCTTGACCCCCAAAAAACAAAATACTTAAACTATTCATTTTGATTCTCTGTAAGCTTGACTTTTAGCCCTCAAAACATCTTGAGTTCCTTTCTTTCCAGAGAGTCCACCAGATGCAAGCAGGGATGGTTTTCCACCAATGGTCTTCTAAATGAAATATTTATGTACATTTAATGAATTTTTCAACACAAATATACTGTTTGGCTATTTTTTTTCTTTTTTACACCTCCCTAGGAGTTCCCACCTTTTATCGAACCCACAACCTAAAGGTTGGAGGTGAGGGGTACTTACTGTCCAAGCAACTCCTCTTGTCTACCCAGAGCTTCTAGCACCGTCCCTGATAGAAATGTGGTAAGGTTAAATTGTAGAGGAATTGACATAGAGGATTCATTTAACTAGCTCAAACTAACTTTGGATTGAGACAAAATTGTTGTGTTCTATGTGGAATGCTTATATGAGATGGGCAGATGTTCTTCAAAAAAATGTGTGAATATTTGTGTTGAGGTATCAATAATTCTGCAGCTTTTCAATTTGTCCTTCCTAAATCGGTACTGCTGTTGCTTGTGTTTGTATTTGTATTACATGAAGAGCTTTCTAACCTTTTTGGTTTGGTTACGCAATTCTAGTAATGTGGTAAAATTTCGTTTCAAAAGTATGGTTCTCAAAAAAATACATTGGCTATAGTCTATACAACCATGAACTTCATGGTGTACCAAAAAGAAACTAGAAACTATTTCTCAAAAGTACACAAAGCCATTTTAATCCTTTTGAAGTTCTCCTATTCCTCTCCTTCCACGAGACCCATATCAACGCAAGTGGGCCAACCTCCCATATGCTGTGTCTTCTTTTCCCTTTTTTCATCGGCCCAACTGTGTAGCGCCTTGGAGAACCTTTTATGAATTGGGCATAAAAAGTCATCATATTCAGACTACTTTGGAGCAACCTGAACTTGCATATGAAGTTGACACATTAAAAAGTATGAAGGGAATTTAACAAACTCTACTCTTCTCGAAATTTATTGTTTTGAGAATCATATCATTGTATTCATCAGTACAAAAAGATTGCACTGGCAACAATAGTACAAAGAAAAGACTAAAGCCTATGTACACTTCACAAAGCTTCCAAAAGGTCTAGGATGGCATCTCCTCTATACAAAGTTCTTTACACCGAAAATGCAAGCTCAAAATTCTTTGAGAACGGTAACTTTAAAAATGCAAGCTCAAAATATAGTTCATCTTTACTTTCTATTTTGGGTTACTTGTGCTCTCAAAACATTTACTATTTTTTTCCCTCCAGATGTTCCACCAAATGCACAAAGGAATTGCCCTCCGCCATTTCTTCTGCTTTACATTCGTCTAGCTTGGTCCTAAGCTATCAAAAGTTCAAAAGTGTTTCCTGGCATAACTCATTTAAGGTTAGCCAGAGCCAGAAAAAGCTGCCACAGCTGGGCTGTATATACACAGTGTGAAAGAAGGTGTCTGTTTATCTTTTGCTATTGCATTGCAAAGGCAACTTATGAACACCAGCTGCATACTCCTTCTCTGAAGTTTTTTCATGAGTTAAACAGGCTTTTCTAGCCACCAACTGTGAGAAACAGTTCACCTTAGAGGGTGCTTTTGCCTCGAGATCTGCTTCCAAGGCCAATGGGAGTGATGGACCTCATTACTAAAGAAAGCATTGGCACCCTTGATTGTGTACATCTTCTTCCCCTTGTCCTTCCATACCAAAGCACCTTCATTATCATTGCGTTCTCTCATCCCTTCTGAAATCTGCAAAAAGGAAGTCGATCTTTCCATCTTCCAATCACTAGCCTTCTTCTTAAGTTAAAATACCATCCATTTTGGTTCCTGACTTCACTGATGGAGGCACCATTACTCACAGTCGGTCTACGAAATTCTGGAAAACTGTCCTTAACAAGTTCCTGACCTACCCATTTATCATTCCAGTTAGCAATTTTTCTACTATTCCCTGGATATAGTTCAGTGTTTCGTCCAAAAAAATGCCAAAGAGCTGTGATGGATTTCCATATGGGTACTCCATAGCGGGTGTTTGCTGTTGGGATACACCAATTTCTGAATGTTCAATACTTTTGTGAATGAACTCCTTCCATAAGCTGTTTTCTTCTCTAGCATACCTTTATGGCTATTGCCAGCAAGCTCAAGATTAGAACAAATTTTTCTCTAGATTGACGAGACAAATCTAGATTATCTAAAAGTTCGATATAACTGGTACTGCATTAATTCTATAAGAGTATAATCTACATGTTAGAAAAGACAAGAAATACTAATGAGAAAATGATGATTATGATGAATTTCAGCATCTGCATGTAACATTAGTAATTTCACATTAGAGACTCAAAACAATGGGAAATCATCTGATTAGAAGCACCACGCAATTAGAGAGTAGAGCACTATATGCCAAAATATTCTCAACAATGCCGAATTTATGCTACGTTTTTCTCCTTGCTCAGCTTGCTATAATCTTAAGGCAGTTGGTTCTCTCACATGTTTCTTAAATGAGTGTTTCCTTGAGCTTCTTGTAAGGATAATTAGATCTTCTTCTAGGTTAATTTGTGATGCATGAAATCTGATGGCCACTGGTAGTGGGGCTGAAGCCTAGTACTAGATACGATGTAGATGTGTTTTCTCTTTGCTATAGCTAAATGTGTGGCACATGAGTTTCCATCATAGTGAACAGAATGTAGCGTTAATGAAGTAGTACATTTCAGTACTCATCTTTGATTTGTTTTTATCTGGATTCATGTCTGGTATACTTTGCAAAGCTCACTAGTTGAAGTTTCTTTTGCATTTTGATACGATTGCCTGGTATCTTTGTGCAGTTGTCAGCTTAATTTTATCAATTCTATACTTACATAGACATCCTGTTAATTTGGTACTTTTACAGAAAGAGTCTACAAACGAGTTCCCAATCTGAAGTGGTTGTCCGTAAAGTTGGTGGTACTGCACGATGGCAGACGTCAGTGCTATTACTGATACGTCAACAGATGTTGATACAGATGATAGAAACTTGAGGGTAAATCTGTTATCACTTCTTATCTTATTTAATGCTTTCAAATTTCAGCTATAGCCTTTCTAGATATAAATAAGCATTTATCTGCATGATATTTTGGTTGATAATTTCTAGTTATCTTCATTCAAAGTAGTTCCCTTTTAGAGCCCATTTGGCAAGCCAAGGTTCTTCATTTTTCAAAGAAAATTGACAATTTCTATGCTTTTATTCTGGACAAGTTGAACAAAATTATAGTTTGTATAAACTGGCAATAACATAAAACTCCCTTTGATTTTTTTTCCTTAGTTTTTATAATTGAGATTCTATCCCTGTAAATTCTGTTATCACTATCTACTTCTACAAATCTGAATGATTCACCTTGTATAAGAAAGTTCCAGGCCAGACATTGCCAGTATTTTGCCAATGCCATATTGATTAAAAAAATGAAGTTATATGCTTGTTGGTTTTCCATTGATTTCCAAGGGCCGTACACAATTTATTTTGTAGTGTAGCAACTTGTAAGTGCAATGGAAGGGGGGAACATGACCTAATATTAGCTTTTCTAACATGACTAAGCTTTAAGCCCGACTAGTGTTTTCGCCTATATAAATCCATTATGCTCTATTCTAAGTCATCGTCTCCCTATGTTCAAAAATTACTTGGAGTTTTTTTTTTCCTGATCTGCAAAACTTACGCATTTTTATCGAAGTGTTTCTGGAAGAAAAGAGGAGCAATTATATATTGGAAACAACACATTTTATTTCAATCTAGTTAATGACTCTAGAACTTTTAGCATCTTTCTGTACTTTTAAGCTAATAAGTATATCAAATTTTAATGGAAGTGTTCTTCATCATTCTTGGTGCAGTATATAAACGCTCTAACATTGGGTGCCACTTCCAACGCGAGTGACAAAACCAGAGATGCAAAGGTTATTCCTTGGTGCAAATTCAGAAGTCAATTGGAATAATGATTGAAAAAAGAAGTTTTCTAATTGAGTCAAACTCTTCTTTTGCAGACGCTTCGTAGGCTTTCCCAAAATCGTGAAGCCGCACGAAAGAGTCGTCTAAGGAAAAAGGTAGATCCTCTTACAGTTGCACTCCTGTTTACTTTGTATATTTTCCCTTAAGATTTGATTTGCAAATAGGTCAATAATCCAATGTCTTGTTCTGTTTCTATTTGATGATAGAAGTATATTTTTGTTCACATTTCTAAAAACACTGAACTATTTGAGAAAATAATTATGGCTCTTGCGATAGTTCAAAATGATCAACTTTTAAGTGCTTTTGGTCACTTTGGATCAATACTGGAGTAAGAGAACCACAAAACTTCGGTGGATGTTACTTTGTGCTTTGATATGGGAACAACAAGGATATCTGCTAGAGAAATAGTTCTCTAAAGGTATAACTTATTGAATAAAAAGATCTTCTGAAATCTGTTGCTCTGGGTAACCTGATGAACAACTAGCATCTGGTGCTGGATGCATGGACTGTGTGAGCTGCATTGAATTTTGTGTATCTATCTGTTCGGGATATAGGTAGGAGTATCTGAACAGTGCATTTATACCTTACGCTTGGTATTATTCCTTTCAATTTCAACTGAAGTGAATCAATAAATTCTTAATCTCAATTACCCATAGCATAAACGAATGCTATTCACTGAATTTCGATTTAGAAATTACCTTTTCGCCAAGGAATTGAATAACCTCGTTTGCTGGATACTACTATCTTTTCCAAATGTGAAATCTATAAATAATCCTATCATCTATAGTAAAAATTATGTATATCATATGTTTGCAATGGGATCCATTCTTCATTGGCCTCAGTGTCTGGATTGAAGGGAGACAGTTCCTCTCTTACAAAATTGAGTCCCAGGGTCTTTGAATGAGTTGGGAATGAAAATTTTTATCAAACCATGCTTGTATGATTTATTTCATAGGGGCGTTGATGCTATGGTGTCAAAACTAATAATTTCCCCTAAAGATTGAGCTTACCTCATCTTAGTTCAATCATCTCACGGACTGGATCTCACGGACTGGAGTCACTGTTGAGGATTCCAATCATTCTTGCTAGAAATGGTAATCAATAAAATCATTCTTGCTAGGGAGATGCCAAACATCATGTAAAAGCGAATCAGCTTACTGTTACAACCAAATTCCTGTGCAAGTTCTGCCTAAACGTTCCGGCAAAAATTACCCTCTTTTTCTATGCAGGAATTTAATATGTTGCTGACAATCCATTGCGCACCTCAAATGAGATTTACCTTCTGCACTCCCTCTATACTGTTGGATCACACTTTGACCGTTTGTCCAAGATTCCCCATCACAGGGTCCCCTTAATTCTTCCAAGTGCACAATATGGATGTTGTTTCATCCAGTTAGACATTATAGTGTCCTAATTCATTTGTTGTCCCCTTGAATTTTCACTCAATGTTGTAGAAGCTCCAGCGTGTTGGTCTGACCCAATGTGACTGCCTCCCATACTTGTCACTACAATTGGTCTGTATTATAACGTGAGTACAAGCATCAATGAGCTTCTGTTCAGATTTCATTTCCTCATTTCATTTTCAAACTGAACCAGCACTGGTGTTTGGGCTTCCTTTTCTTACCTCAAATATACCTCCACTCATTAATTTTCAACCAAAAACAAAATGTGACTCTTAATGTACTTTCATCATTCCTTCACGGACAAACACATTCTTAATCACACTCTCACATAGTTATACTTGTCTTTCTGATCAATAGTACTAGGCCGTCAATCGTCATTCTTACAAGTAAATGATGAGATAGGGCATAACACTTTACTTTCATTATGTTCTGTTCTTATCTAAGTCTTCATTAATTTGGAAAGATTTTAGATGGTCTGAGACAACTTCCCCTAATATGATTTTAGGTCTACATTCAATTATTACACTTCCCGATAGATATTTGCAGGTCTATATAGGACATGTGAAACTATATTAGGCGACCTTTTCTCATTATGTCCTATTTTGTCTTCCTTACACCCTGTGTTGGATGTGATCATTTTTAACCCCTATCTTGTAGGGCTGAACATTCATCTTAACATTCTTATTTTTATATCTCAACTTTTAGATATATTGGGCCTTAAAGACACAACTTTTCTTGTTGATAGTCACACACTTCAATATAGTATTGAACCCGCTAAATTTTCTTCTTTGTATATGGAATTGTTGCATTTGAGCTTGGTCTTCGGAAACAGTCTCTCCACCTCCTTAAGGTAGTGGTGAGGTCTGTGTACATTCTAACCTCTCCGGACCCCACTTGTGGGATTTCACTGGGTATGTGTTGTTAAAAGGTTCTGAGTTTGAGGCTCACTATCACCTATTATCAAAAAGAATTTTCATGTTCTCGTCTCATGAAAAATAATCAAGCCTGCATGTGAGGGGTGTGTTGAAGACATACTTAAGAAAATAAATGTGTGCTCTCAGATGGTCACACACTTGAACTTTTTATCTTTTTAGGTTTATGCTTGACTCCGGATAAAGGTCTGCCTGATTTGGATAGTACATATAGAACAAATGTTCCCATTACCCTTTTTTTTATATCTATATTTTTTCAATTCATTTTATGCAAGTTATTATTCTTTTTATATAGCACAGCAGGTCTTACAGCCATTTTACTGTAATTGCCTTTCACTTTGTAATGTTCTTATGTAGCCGTCCTCCATTTCACATCTTTATTCATCATGCTGTTCGCTTGCGAAATTGAGCATATATATGTGCATTTTCTGCTTTTTTGCAGCAGTATTATGTGTAATTCTTCACTTCCATTATTCTTCTTAGTTTTTCTGTTGAGCCACCAGCTGCGTGTACTTATTGGTAGCAGTTATTATGAATTTTGCTCTCTCGTCCTAATAGATATTATATCAATAATTACACCAGTATTTGTAATGTTTTCTTTTTGTGGTGATGTAGGCATATGTTCAACAGTTAGAGAGTAGTAGAATGAAGCTGACACAGCTAGAGCAGCAGCTTCAACGTGCTCGACAACAGGTTTGTTTAGCAATTGTGTTTTCGGTCTAATTTGTTTATCTTTTGCTCTAGAACTAGTGCCCTGTGTAGTTATTAGCTAGTTTCCCTAAAGATGATCAACATTTCTGATATTCTTTTCCTTAATCTGAAGGGCATATATATTTCAAGTTCAGGAGATCAATCACAGTCAATGAGTGGAAATGGTATGCTTATCTGCTTTAGCGGTTCATCTTTTGAATTCTATATAAATTTAAGTTATTGACACTGTAATTTGATTATTCAAAGCTAGCTTGGGTTTAGCATTCCAGAAAATTATGTAATATTAACATCTGTATTTTTTAGGAGCTTTGGCGTTTGATGTAGAATATGCCCGATGGCTGGAAGAGCACAACCGGTGTATAAATGAGCTGAGAGGAGCTGTAAGTTCTCATGCTGGTGATGGGGAATTGCGTATAATTGTGGATGGCATCTTGGCGCACTATGATGACTTATTCAGGATCAAAGGTGATGCTGCAAAGGCTGATGTTTTCCATGTATTGTCAGGCATGTGGAAAACCCCTGCAGAAAGATGCTTCTTGTGGCTTGGTGGATTCCGTTCGTCAGAACTTCTCAAGGTGGGAAATTTCCTTATGAAAAATGTGATACAACTGCTTGGGAAACCCCAATCTCCACCCTTGAATTAGCCAAATATAACAAATCTGAACTGGTGTGGAGGTTTTACAACAGGTTTGGTAACAACCACCACCTCATACTCAGTGGAATCCCACAAGTGAGATGTGGGGAGGGTAAAATGTACGCAGACCTTACCACTACCTCATAGAGATAGAGAGGTTGTTTCCGGAAAACTCATAAAGGACAATCGACTTCTTCCGACCTTAGTTACAACCACTTTCATATGGAAGTAACTATTTTGCCCCTTTGCCATGAATTATAAAGGACAATCAACTTCTTCTGACCTTAGTTACAACCACTTTCCTGATGAAAAACCTCCCAATACTTATCAACAGAAGTTATTGGGAGAATGTTGTCCAAATTGAGTATCTTTGCAGCTTCTGTTTGTTCTTCTTGTGGGTTTCCTTTTTGTACGTCGAAGAACTCTTGATTTTCTCTTTGTTGCTTTTAGCCGTTTATTTTCTCTTTTGAAGGGCTTGAGGTGGTCAGAAGGCAGATTTTTTTTACTTCCTTTGCGATCATTACCTCAATTATTCTGCCACTCTTAAATTTCTGGTCCCTTTATTGCAGCTTCTCATTAATCAGTTGGAGCCTTTAACTGAACAACAATCGTTGGCGATCAACAACTTGCAACAGTCATCCCAACATGCTGAAGATGCTTTATCCCAGGGAATCGAGTCGCTGCAACAGTCATTGGCTGATACCCTGGCAGGGTCTCTTGCACCTTCAGGGTCCTCTGGAAATGTTGCCAATTACATGGGACAAATGGCCATGGCAATGGGAAAGCTAGGAACACTCGAAGGCTTCGTCCGCCAGGTACTTGTAGCAGTTTGCTTGTTTATATCGGGTATTTTCAGTTTAAAAAACTAGACTCGGTTATCTTATGCTCTCGTAACAGCCTCAAATTTGTCGTTGATATATCACCTACACATCTTTAGTGGCAACTCGCCAGCTCCTCATGATGAGAACGAACAAAACTAAGAAAGGTGAAAGAAGAAAAATCGTATTATTCCATCCAAATAGACTCATCTACTGCATCATTTCTTTGTTTTGAGTACATGTTGAAGCGCTTTCCTTGGCATACAAAAAAGCTGACCTATAAAATGTTGATTGTCAGGCTGATAGCCTACGGCAACAGATGCTGCAGCAACTACACCTCATATTGACAACTCGCCAATCAGCTCGTGCTCTTCTTTCCATCAATGACTATTTCTCCAGACTGCGAGCCCTTAGTTCTCTCTGGCTTGCCCGTCCCAGAGAATAACGAGTAACCAGCTTCTCCTAATACTCTTCCTGGGACGCTACTTGCTTCAACGGTGGCACTGATATCACTCCCAGGGTGGAGTTTGTGCGCGAGTTCAATCTTTACTTGTTCACTTCTTTGTAATGGTAACTTCTTTTAAAGCTCTTCAAGCTTGTAGCAGTTATCATCTATAGTTAGATAGATGTAATTATGTTGACTAGCTTTCTAATTGTACTTATATTTCTCTTTATTGGAGTACATCTTGAAGTGAATAATTGCGTAAAATGAAGGTCGTTAAGATCATGTTTGCATGTTATAAATTAGGAAATGAACGATCGAAGAAGGTAGATTGTTTACATCACACCCTGTTGTCCCTCCTCAGAACGAACAACGAACAACGAACATTACCCCAATGTCTCAAAAGCTCCCGCTCATTGTGAGGTAAGGGGGGGTCGGATGTACGCAGCCTGACCCCTATGTTTAAAATCATAGCGTGACTGTTTCCAGATAACCTATGATGAGCGTCGAAAGTTGCATTGACTAACTGCTACTTCACAATTGAAAGAAGCGCAAATAGTTTAAAAAGCCATTTTGTTTTATTCCATCATATCCCAAAGCCAAAAAATAGTGAATCTTTGGCTCCATCTGAGATTGTCCTTCCTCAGACCGCCCGTAAATGTGGGATATTTGCTTATTTCACATTTACAATTTTACTTTCTTAACTATTTATCTGTCTTGATGGATTCATATCTATTATCCTTAAACCCTAGCATAAGGGTAGACAACAATGAATGCAACTAGTTCCTTCGTCCCATTTTATATGATACTTTTTAACTTGACATGGTATTTAAGAGAAAAAAGAAGACTTTCAAAACTTAATGTATATGGAAAAAAGAGATTATTTTTTTTAAACAGATTAAGAATAAAATTGATCAATCTTTTGAAATGGAGAAAGTATAATGTATATATTAATTATATAATTTGATGAGAAAAGACTTTTCGGAGAAATCTTTCTTTCTTAGGAGTATTTACTTTTAATAAAAAGATCAAAGATTTTTTGGAGGAATTATTCTTTTTTAAGAATATTTATTTTTTATAAAAAGATCGATGTGTTTTGGAGGAATCATTCTTTTTTAGGCCTAACACTCTTGAGTTTTACTTGGAATGGTAGTATGACGATAAAAACAATTACATATTCAAATTCAAGCTATCATGTTAATCTAATCGATAAGCGTAATAATTTGTATTGTAAGATTATAAATAGACATATAAATTATTAAACGTTATATAATAGAAAATCATACTAAACACATAAGTATTCTTACTTACCTTTACCCTCAAGGTGTAGGGCTTCTCCAAGAACCCTAAAAGTTTCCTTGTGGCTGCTTTAAGGCTATAGAAGAGTAGAGAGAAAACCTTATGAAACCTGATTTTTTTCTCAAGTTAAAAATGATCTTTAATTTTTTAAGCCCTTTTAAAGGGACTCTTTGACCGATTTTCTCTTGATATATTTTGATCATTTATTAACACATATAATCAAGCTGGTGATGCAACAACTTGACCCTCTCACTTGGGCCTAAATGGATCCCAAAGTTGATGAGCCTTGACTGTTCATTTTCTTAATTTTCTTCACTTAGTTTGGGTCCAAATCAACAAATGAATTGTGAATGTATTTGAGACCTTTTTATTATTCATCTTGAGTTGTAAATAACACAACAAATATTTGTATCTTAGATAGGGTGGATTATAATTTTTTTTTTAATTAAATCAACCGTTACACAAACTATTACAATATTCTAGAATTAGTAAAAATATTAAAATAAAATAAATTGAGACTTTATGTTATTGTATATGCAAATCATTTTTTGATATGCGTTTAATCATATAAGTAGGTCCAAATCATAGTGAATAATATCTTTTTAAATTTAATTATTTTATAATTTAATTAGCTTAGCAGTTAAGTCCGCATATGTTTTTACAAAAATTAATTTCTGTCCTATTCTTGATTTTCAGATCCCTAAACATCTAAAACGTATTTGAATTTGTTTGGTATTAATAATTATTCCAATTGCTAATTATACTGTTGATTATTTGAATTTCTACTTTATGATTAAAAAAAAAAAGATTGTATCAAACTTTTGTATATTGTTTGACAATAACAACTTATTTGCTGTATCACCATGTTGCTAACACGTATTTGGTTTAGCTTCGTGGCGTCTTGCATCAGACCATATTCGTCAAATTTGGTCAGGTAAATCAGTTGTGTTTATACTCCAAATATGAAAAAATAGCCTCTCTATTTCTATTCACTTGTGAGATTTTACTGATATTCCTAATCCTGTTAGCAATGAGAAAGCAATGGAGGTAGGTGCCGAGGTTCTTGTTTGTTTCGCGGTATTCCCAATTAATTTGTTGTTGATGTTAGTTTTCTTTGATAAAGGTTATAATTATATCAATATCAACATGTGGTGTCTTATGTTGTTTGGACTTTTCAAAAAAGTTGTTGATGTATGCGTGTCAAATTCTTCAAAAAAGTAATAAATTTTTTGCTATAATTTTGGAGAGTCCGAGTAACTTAGGTTTAGTTCCCCTCAAATTTAAGGAGGTCAGTTATCTACTATGATACTAAAAATTGTCTCGAACATCAACCTTGTGTCGCATTGCTTATCTTCAAAACATCTTTGATTATTTTCTGCGCAAACAAATCACCTCTAAAAATTAAAAAAAAAAAAAGCTTAAAAGCTAAAAGCTACTTAAAATAAATCACAATCGAAACACCCCGGAGGGTTTGTCTGGGTAAGTTACTTTAAGTGACTTGAAAATCAAAAGTTGATAGCTATTTACTTTTGATCTTTTTTGTGCTTTTAAGCAGTTTATGTCTTTGCCAAACACATTTAAAAATTTTAAAAGTCAAAACGCCTGGAGGGAGGTAAGCCTATCCTAACACCCGCTAAGCTTAAAATGGATTTAGAAAGCATGAAAATAATAATTCTAAGGAATTGGACCTACTCCTTCATTTATTTTAGCAGTTTGTATCCCATTGTTCCATTTTTTTTAATGACAAGTAAAGTCACAGCTATTATTCTTTGGATGTGTATAGGGTATAGTTTATTCTTGTGCAATATTTTCTCTGTCCCATATTGATTTAATTTGTGAATGAATGTATATTAAGAAAAATATTTAAGAATATAATTTAAACCATACTTTTTACTATTACCTTTGTGAAATTATAAATGTAGTTTTGCAAATAGTGTAATTTATCTCCTATAAAATATAAAACTTGAATAAATGAATGAAAAAATATAGAAAAATTTCAAACATTCATTTTGAACTTTGAACAATTCAACTACTCTGAACACCAAAAATTAAGTTAATATGGAACAAAGTGAATAGCTCTTAATTTACATAGAAAAAAAATGTTAATTGCTTTAGGCAAGTTTCGTGTGATAAGGTCAACTCCTTACATAGATTGGAAACAAACCAACACACGCAATCATATCAGCTGTGGAAAAGGAGGAAATGAATATTACTTTTTATATTTAAGTATCATTTCAATTTCTGAGATTTTCCATCAATCTTGGATGAAGTCAAAGATTTACTATTTTTTCGCTTTGAACTATGATGGAATAAAGCAAAATGACTCTTTAAACTGTCTGCGCTTCTTTCAATTGTGAAGTAGCATTTAGTTAATGCAACTTTCGACGCTCATCATGGTTCATTCGAAAACAGTGGCGATATGTTTTTAAATATAGGGGTTAAGCTGTGTATATTCGACCTCTTCTACCCGGCAATGGGCGAGAGCCTTTGAGGCATTGGGGTAATGTTGTTGTTGTTATTGTTGTTTATATTCTCCTCCATTCAATTTCTGAGATTAAATCACTGAATTTATTTCAACTTTTATTAATTGTAGTATTTAGTCATTGGATTATTAAATTTCCTTGTCTTTCACTCCCACTTCCCAACTCCCTCTCATCAAGGACGACTTTAATTAATCATTAAAATACATGATAATTGATTTTTTTTTTCTAGTTACAAGTTATCATATACTTTGCATAATAATTTGTATTGTAAGATTATGAATAAACATATATTAAATTATTAAATGTTACATAACACGATAAATGTTTCTATCTTAGATAGATATTATGGATTATAATTTTAATTTTTTTAATTAAATTAATTGTTACATAAACTATTAAAATATTCTAGAATTAGTAAAACTATTTTAAAAAATAAAATAGAGACCTTACATTATTGTATATGCGAAATTATTTTTACTTGCATATATTTGATGTGCGTTTAATCATAAATAGGTCCAAATCATAGTGAATAGAGCTTGTTATTCTTTGAATGTATTTAAAGTTACGATAATGTCTTTTAAATTTAATTATTTGATAAGCTACATAATGAATAAATCTAAACGATAGTGATTGTTATTCAAAGTTATGATAATATCTTTTAAATTTGATTATTTGATAATCTAATTAGCTTAAGGTAAATGTTTAAGATACTTCAAAGATTGAAGACAAGTCTTACAAAGTCAATTTTAAAATATGATTGATTCAAATTAAAGTGAACTAGTTTAGTCTATGTGCTTTGCAGGTACGTATTGAGTCAATTAATAAAAAGTGTGTAAAAATAAATAAATTATTACGTGTGCAACCTACATCATTGAGAATACAATTATAAATAATTACATAAATATTACATAAATTATTACGTGTGCAGGTATACATGTTATTGCATAATGTACTATGCCTCAATATTCCCCTCTAGTGTAGCTGTTAATATGAATAAGAGAAATTCTGTTATAGTAATTTTTGTACATCAATGTACTCTACGTCTACAGACAGAAGAATACATAGATATACTATTGCAACACTTCGTTACTTTTATGTGACTCTGTGGTCACAGGCAATTACTCATGGATCTCACAATCCTTAATTATGAAATTTAGCTACTCATAACAATTGAATCACAGAAAATAATTTCATTAATTCAATAAGAAAGTTACTTATAGAGTAAGATTTTTTTGAGATCATGGGTCGCTCATGTGAATCAACCCCATCCAATTTTATCCAACCCGTGAGTTAATGTTTAAATTTGGTTCTTGTTCAAGCTCTTTTTAATGAGTTGTCTAATGTCGACACCCTCGCCTTTGCTCAAATAGCGTCATTCCTAATCATATAGTTCATAATATGCCCACACATTCATCTAAACATACTCTTTTTCATAACTCGCTCCCTCTGAATATGAAAGTTCTTGACCAGTATATGGGCTTGGGTCCATTCAAAAGCCCATTTGTCTTGGGCTTCTCAAGTTGAATCTGGTAACCTGCTAGTCCATAAGGCCCAATTAAGGGTACAAATGTTATTGCATAATGTACTATGCATATGAAGCAAAAGGTGTGTTTGATAGGAAGGAAAATGTTCTCCATACAAAATGTTTTCTTGGTAAATAAATTGTTACTTACTTTCATGTATTTTGTAAGTAAATTAAAAAAATATTATTTCAAAAATATTTATATGTAATATCGTAAAACACTACGAAGATGAGATGGGATGAAGAGTAGAGGTTTAGGTGTAAAGAAATGTACGATGGTCAAGGAGTGGGGTTTGGGAAGGGGTATGTTGGGTAGCAGAACAGAGATAGTTAACTTGGACTGTCACTTATAAAACTTGTTTCTCTGCTTCCACGGTGAATTGATTTTCTTCATTTTTTGAAACTAATTTTTCTATAAAAGAGGTCATAACATATAACAGTCCATAACAAATTAAATAAAATTTAATTATCTAGAAATAATAGGTTAAAAACATTAACTTGGTAAAATGACAATGAAACAAAAGGTGTGTTCGGTAAGAAGGAAAATGCTCTCCATAAGAAGTATTTTCTTGGTAAACAAGTTGTTACTTATTTCTAGTATTTCGTAAATAAATAACAAAAATACTGTTTCAGGAATATTTATAAGTAATATCGCGAAACGCTATGAAGATGAGATGGAATGAGACGTAGAGATTCGGGTGTAGAGGAATGCAGGATGGTCAAGGAGTGGGGATGGGGGCATTGGGTGGCGGGGCGGAGACAATTAACTTAGAATATCACTTAATGAAACTTGTTTCTATACTTCCATCAACGAACTCATTTTCCTCATTTTTTTGAATCTAATTTTTTTACAAAAAAGGTCATAACATATAATAGTCCATGACAAATTAAATAAGATTTAATAATTTAAAAATAACAGGTTAAAAACATCAACCAGATATAAAATTGTTAATGCATGAAGAAGGGATTAGATATTATGTACCATTGATCAGGATACATATGAATTGTGGTAAAATCAATTCCACTAATTTGATTACTTGATATAAAATCAGTCCCAAAATTCATTAAAAATTGTAAGCACAACCTTTATATTAAAACAAATTAAAATAATAATAATGAAAAAATAAAATAATTGGAAAATTAAGGACAGAAAAAAATATTTTTATATTCAGTATACAATGTATAATTTGATTATACACTTATTATATATAAATTATACACAAGATAAATATCGATAACAATTGCAAGTCATTACGGATAAGCAGGTGGATTTATTTTTAAAACTAATTGGATAAAAAAAATTAGGATCTTGAAAACATAAATAAAGACCAATAGAAAGTTCATGTCACATATATATTTAAAGAGCTTCCTAAAGAAAAAAAAACTGAAACTTAAAACATTTTGGTATTTATTTATTTATTTATGAAATTTCTTTCATCTTATGTTACATATTTTCTTTTTTTATATATTTAAAATATTAATTTACTTTCATCTTTCTCTCCTTCTCCAAATAAAATAATTTGAGAAATTTATAGGTTCCTAAATAGATTTCAGATTTATAGTATAATTATAACTGATGTCACAATCAAATATTTATAGATATTTTTAGTTACATAGGCTGATGTACTCATTCTTATTGCTGACCTCGAGAGAGGCTATACTCTAAGAGTCAATTGACTCTTACACACACACAAAACTATTGAATTCACATAAATTTGCAACCGATCTTACCTTGACCTGATTTTTGTAGAAGCCTTTGGCCATAGGATTAGTGAAGGAGTCATCATTATAAATTATTGAAGAAACAACGAAATTTTAATGTCTGCAAAATTACTTAAAACATCTATTTATTATAAACACCAGGTGCATACCGTAAAGGTCAAAAAATATATAACACCAAAAACTAAGAAAAATACAATCTTTTTTACTTGTATCATAGATTATTGATGAAATAACAAAACATGAAGGAATTACGATTCTCCTACAGAACAACAACAACAATAACAACATATCCAGTGAAAATCTCACTAGTGGGTCTGAGGAGGAAAAAATATACGCAAATCTTACCACTGCCTCATAAAGATAGAGAGGTTGTGTCTGAAAGATCTCCATCTCAAAAAAATCATCCCAAACATAGAAAATATTAGATATGAAACGACTAGAAGATTCTCCTATAAAACAAAACAACACCAATAACATACCCAGTGGAAAGATGCTCATCTCAAAAAAATCATCCCAAACATCGAAAATACTATACATAAAACGACTAGAAAGATATGAAACAACTAGAAGATTCTCCCACAAAATAAAACAACAACAATAACATACCTAGTGGAAATTTCACAACTGGGGTTTAGGAAGGGTAAAATGTATGCAGACCTTACCACTAACTCATAGAGATAAAGAGGTTGTTTCCAAAAAACTCTCATTGTAACAACCCCAATTTCACAATAGAAACATTCAAATATATAATAACCAAACTCAATGTTACAACTGAAAATAGAACTAACAAAGAACTTGTAGACAATAATAAAATAGTAGAGGATAGATTAAAGAAGGGGAGATGAGAAGATTTACTCAATAAGCGGATGAGAGGACTACATATTTCTCAGCAATTTGCTTAATCCTTCATTCTAAACCTATATCCCTTTTTAACTAGTCAGTAATTGAGTCTGGATCCCAAATTAACCTTTCTAACGGCCTTTTGATCTTGCTACTTCTTCTTGGCCCAATAATTAGGCCGATGACACTCATATTCTTATTGAGTTGGGGTAGGTTCATAACACTCGTCTCAAAAAAAACATCCCCAACAGCAAAAAACACAAGATATGAAACAACTAGAGGATTCTCCTACAAAATTTCACAACTTGAGTCGGTAAGGGAAAAATATACGCATATCTTACCACTACCTGTTAGAGATAGAGAGATTGTTTCTGAAAGACCATCGTCTCAAAAAAATTACCCAACAACAAAAAACACTAGATATGAAACGACTAAAAAAATATGAAACAACTAGAAAATTACCTGAAACATTTGCTCGTCGTAAATACTAGGCGCAGATTGTAAAGGCCAAGAACCACCATCAGTGAAAGCCCAAGCTCTCTAGCAACATTCATTTTACGCTTAGAAGCTTGTTGAAATATATTTGCAACTTTATTTCTTGTTGATGGATCAGAAGCCATATACATTAACCAGTAAGCATTAAATCCATTTAAATAAAATGGTTTTCCTTGTAATGCAAAATGAGTTCCATCTGTATAAACAAACTTGGGGTTAATAGCTCTAATAGGCTTGTTAAATTCATTTAAAAATATTGTTAAAATAACAACAAAAATGAAGATGAATGAGTTACTCATCCAACAACAACATTACCCCAATGTCGTCTCAAAGGCTCCCGTCCATTGCGGAGTAAGGGGAGGTCGAATATACGCAGCCTGACCCCTATGTTTAAAAACATAGCACGACTGTTTCTGGATGACCTATGATGAGCGTCGAAAATTACATTAACCAACTGCTACTTTACAATTGAAAAAAGCGTAGACAATTTAAAGAGCCATGATAAGTTATTCATCCACATTAAAAAACAAATGAGAAGAAATATTTGATGGAGCAAATTGGTCTATGTTTGATGTTATATTAATGTCTTGGTGTTGTGTTTATATAGGTAAAAAGAAAAAGAAAATCTCAGTGAAATAAATAAAAGATTTCAGTTATAACAAGATAAAATTGATAAACCATTTTTGTTTTGAACAAATTTAATGAATTTTCTAAACTTGTACTTTTTGATATTTAGAATTCGATTGAATTGACTTTTGATTTTACAATTTGAGTTTTGATTTATAAATCAAAAGTCATAAATTTGAAATTATAACTAATAACTTTTTTTACTTATTTTGACATGTGTATTACGTTAATTAATAATAAATATATATTAAAAAAAATTATTGTCTGCACTTTATATTTTTAAATATAATTTTTTAAAAAATAA
>JAOTQJ010000001.1:2979934-3003713 GCA_025642045.1 Solanum sejunctum | reverse complement strand
GAATGAAGCTATTCGAGAGAAACTGGAGGTGGCCCCGGTGGAGGATAAGATGAGGGAAGCGAGACTGCGATGGTTCGAACATGTGCAGAGTAGGAGTATTGATGCTCCTGTTAGGCGGTGCGAAAGTTTGGGTGTAGGAGCTACTCGGAGGGGCAGAGGTAGACCAAAGAAGTATTGAGGGGAGGTGATCAAGCAGGACATGGCGGCACTCGACCTCACTGAGGATATGACTCTAGATAGAAATGAGTGAAGATCACGTATTAGAGTAGCATGCTAAGCTCTTCTTCTTCCCCTTCATTGCCTTCTTCTTATTGTTTTTAGCGTTTATTACTATTTTTTATTATTACTATTCCTTTTTCTCTGCATTACTTACGTATAAGTGTTAGTTTATCATAGTTACTTATTGTCATGTGTTATGAATTATTAGTCGTACTTGTTATTTTCTTACTGTACATTTTCATTTCACTGCTTTTTGCCATATCTAGTCTTTCTATTAATGAGTTTTGAGTTGAGAGTTTTAGGAAACAATCTCTCTACTTCTATGAAGTAGCGGTAAGGTCAACGTACAATCTTCCCTCCCCAGACCCCACTTGTGGGATATCACTGGGTATGTTGTTGTTGTTGTTGTTGTTGTAATGACAAAATGTCTCATTTTATGTAACAATTGGTTAGATGTGATCAAATCGTTATTGTATTTTTTTATTTTATTCTTTCTTTATTATAATTTATAATCATATTTTATCATCTACTGTATCTTTTTAATAATAATTCCAACTTATACCTTATTCTTTCTTACGGTTTATCCTTCATGTTGTCGAAAACTTGTAGTCAAACTGAGAATCGCAACTGAAGTTTGCTAAAAAAATCTGCCACTTTGTTATTTTCTCTAAATGTATAGACAATTTGGAAATGGCCAGTCGATAATATGGATGAAGTGAAGCTCCACCATGAGTCTAGGTATGGATAATTTTAGGGGCTTCTTTATTTTTATTGAAGCAATCGAGGCAATTGCAAGTTTACGAGCTTGATAAATATAGAGTGTATGCAGAAGAGTAGATTTAATAAATCGTCCAAGATGAAATAATACAATCTATCTAAACGTTATATTTGTCAAAATAATATAATATAATATAATATCATATGATACATTATGAAAAAATGTATACTCGAAAATATCAAGGATCAAAATGACCCAATTTCAAAAATCTAAAGGACCACTTTGACCATTTTCTCCAACTTAAAGAGGCATCCGAGCAATTTTTCTTTGCTTTTCCCTCAAAAGGAAAACATTTCCCTTTCCAAACTATAAGAATAGAATCTTGAAAATCCGGCGCCTGCCGTATATCTCCGTCGAACTGGGTGCACTTCTTTCTCATGGAATCAGTTATCCTACAAACTCAGCCATTTCAACTAATGACCCCAATTACTTCAAAATTCATCCCCACAATTCGATTTACTGCTTCCTCTGTAGGATTCAAGCTCTTTTCATCTTCATCTTCAGCAGTCATTACCACAGATGCCCCTATTATAGCACCTCCTAGAAAGTCTAAGGGTAAGGGTAGAAAAGGAATTTTGAAAGCTCAGCTGAAAATGGACTGGTTGGAGTCTTTATCTTGCCCATTTCCATGTACAAAGCCTTTGAACACTGATTGGGTTATTGGGGTTGACCCGGATACTTCTGGGGCTTTGGCACTCTTGAAACCAAATCAACCTCCTCAGGTAGTATAAAGTTTTGAACTTTATTTATTTACTCCAACTGTTTCGATTTGATTATCTGGTTTTGACTTGACGCGAAGTTTAAAAAAAAGTAAATATATGACTTTTGAATCTTGGGGTATTAAATTGAAGATACATAGAATGTACCAAAATGCTGATTAATGTTGTAGTCGTAAACAAACCAGTTAGAAAGTTAGAGTTGAAAGAAAAGGGAAGAAATCTCTTTTCATGAAACAAACTAAAAAGGAAAGTAAGACCAACAAACAGAAATGGAGGGAGTATTATAGTTGCAACCTACAATCCCTTGGAAAAAAATCCATGTAATATGATGCTAATTGTTTAGGATTAAGTTTAGTCATGTTAGTAGAGTTTACTTTTAGTCCAAAGTTAGCTAGGAGAGCTTTAGTTTTGAGGGAGATTTGTACGACAACAACATTCTCAGTGTAATCCCATACGTGGGGTCTCAGGAGAGTTTAGTCATGCTAGTACAAGGTACTTTTAGTCCAAGCTTAGCTAGGAGAACTTTAGTTTTTAGAGAGACTTATATAACAACATATCTGGTATTCCCATGTGTGGGGTCTGGGGAGAGTTTAGTCATGTTAGTAGGTTTTAGTCCAAGGTTAGCTAGGAGAACTTTAGTCTTGAGGGAGAGTTATGTAACAACAGCAACATACCTAATACAATCCCACACATGGGGTCTGAGGAGGGTGGTGCGTATGCAGCCTTGTCGCTGCTTTGTGAAGGTACAAAGTCTATCAATCCTCGACTCTAGTAAAACATATCAAAAACAGTAAGAAAAAGAAACAATAGTGAAGAAAGAGAAATTAGCAGCAACAAATAGTACGATAACCGAAGCAGTGTTTTGGACGCCGAAAGGCGACAAGGCTTTGCCTCGCCTCGCGGCGAGGCGCTCGCCTTTTTGAATTGAGGCGCCAATTTATACCAAAATCTAAAAATATTTAATTGCATATATAAATATTCAAAATCTCAATAGCAATAACATATGTTAGCAAATATTATATAAATTAGTATACAACACAATTATATTAATAAAAAAGGATTACAATTTTTTTTTTTTAAAAAATTAGGCAGAAACTGAGTTTCAAAGACTCAGTTTTAGACTGTCAGTTGCTGGAACAGGGAAAACATGAAAGAACTAAGAAGAAGAAGAGAAGAATTGAAGAAGAAGAAGGAAGGAAAAAAAAAAGCTATAGTGATGGTCGTGCAGGTCGCTGAAAAAAAAAAAGAGAACTGAAGAACAACAACAAGAAGAAGAACGAAGAAAGAAGAAAGAAAACTTACCTGGAGAAGAACCGAAGTGGAGAAACCGAGAAGCAAAGTCCTACTGTCGTAGAGTCGCAATGGAGAAAGAAGTGAAGAAAAGAAGTCGCGCAGCTCTCTTTTTTCCAAGTAAATCCTAGGAACTTTTTTATTATTAAAATTTGGGTATTTTTTAAATTAAATCAAAAGGCGGTGCCTTAGCGCCTCGCCTCGCCTTGCCTCATCGCCTTTCTTATTAGCGCCTCGCCTTGACTGTAAAAGGCGACACACCATCGCCTCGCCTCTCGCCTCGCCTCGCCTCGCCTCTCGCCTTACGCGAAGAGGCAAGCGCCTTTCGCAACACTGAACCAAAGCAGAGGAAATAATAGATAATAATAAAATCGAATAATAAAGTAGTAAGAGAGAACTAATAGTAGTACTTCCAGTGCTATAAAACTAATAATTTGTAGGATGAAAAATGTAGAGAATGGTGTGACATGGACGGTGAGGATCCCTGTAGGTGACTGCAACTTGTTTAGGATTGCAACATCATTGTAGTTGTTGTCACGTTATAGTTACAACATGCAGACCTGATTCTTTTTCCATGGTCCAAGCGATCATTGATGGATAGCATTCAACTTGAATTCAATTTTATTTGTTTATTATAGGTTTGCAATAATTCTGATGTCCCCTTTGCCTTTTTTTCGATAGTCCAAGAACCTTTTTAACTATTTTAATAACCATGGTGTCTACTCAAACTTCGCGTGCATCTTGACTAATTTCACAAGGTCAACTAGTATAAATAGTAGTAACTCTGGCTGCCAAGGCTCGGACATATGAAAAGAAATCACCTAGTGTTCTTGCTTCCATTGGGATGAACTTGAGACTTCATATTTTCAACCCACTTCATGACTGCTAGGCTACACATTTCAATGTTTTTTAAACTTCTTCTTTAAGTGAGAGTTGTACTATGTTCTTCCACATTTATATTTGTTTCTCTTGAGGAGCCAAAATTAGATATTGCTTTTATCGTTGATTACTATTTGCATGTCCTGTTGTCTGTTCTTCTAGCATTCATGGACCTTAGTGTATTCAAGCCAATGTTACATCTAGCAGTTGTACCTTTTCTGTATAAACATAAACTTTTAATGTTTTCTTCTCAGTACCAGTAGCAACAAAGTTATTTTCACGCTTTGAGTCCAAATTCAGTCTTAGGTGCTTGGCTAAAATTTTGAAACTGCAACTAGTAATTGCTGAGATAGCTGAGGATTGCTCTAGTGATAAGAATCACTCTGGTCCGAACCATTAGATTGGTAGTTTGAGTCACTAAAGGTGTAAAAGCTATGGGTAACCAAGGTGATACTCCTGGGGTTGGTAAACCAAACGGCTAATAATTGCCAGTTAATTGTTCAATAGAATTACATGAGTTGAGAATGTATATCCATCAATCTCAAACCAAAGAAGGAAAAAAAAAAAATAAAGAAAAGAAAGAGAAGATCTTGTGCTCTGAGAAGTTAGTACCTTGTTCACCGATTTATTTACTTCTAAATCTGAAGTGTACTTCTCATTGACTTCCCATTCCAATCGCCAGGTGTTTGATTCTCCTCACTTGAAGGTACTTGTTGGCAAAGGAGTACGGAAACGCTTAGATGCAAAAGCTATTGTTCAATTGCTTCGAAGTTTTGAAGCTCCTCTAGGTACAACAAAAGCTATCATGTTGGAAATCTTTCAAATTTCTGTTCTTAACTTCCTCAGTTATCTGGTCTGAATGACTTGCGCATATTTCCTTGAGACTTTTCTGCTAGTTTGTCCATTTGGCACTGAAGCTGACAATGCTCTCCTTTTTTTTTCCCCCTTCACTAAGAAACTAAATAATAGTGCTTGTTTTCCTGGTATATATATTGTTAATGGCTGTCTTGTTTTCTGCTTCTGGACGTGGGTGTGGGTTGGGGAGGCAGTTGATCTCTCTCTTATGTGAACTCTATTGTATTTGCATAGATCCTGAATCATATTATATCAGTTGAACACTTCTGCAGGATAGCTACGAATTCCATCAAAGTAAATTCTTCATTAATTCTTCAGTTCGTAAACCTAGTTGTTTGAATGAGTTCTTTTATGCTGCCTCCATGTAACGTTGTAACAAGTGGTGCATGTGTTGGGGTGTGTTTTCGTAAAAAATCGATGTATATATGAGCCTGGAATGAAGGATTTTAGTTGATCATTCTCTCCCTCTCCCTGGAATCGATGTATTGGATAATGCTCTTGTTATTACTTCAGAAAAGGTTTGGCTAACAGTTTCTGATCTGAGTAAGGCCTTGATACTCTAAGAATAATCCTTTTTATTTTCTCATGTCTTCTGTATAATAAATGTCTGCGTACGAAGACTAAAATTCATCTAGTTGAATGAATATGATAGTTTTCTTTATAGGTAATACTAGTCCAAAAAATATGTTAATAAAGTGCAATGTCTTCTTTTTGGACCACTATCGTGTGGTTTAAATACTTATTGTTGAAGAATGACAAAAGTCCCATATTGGTGGTTAATGAAATGGGTGGAATCCTTATAAGGCTTGGGCAATCTCCTCCCCTAGAGCTAGCTTTTGGGGTGTGAGTTAGGTCCAAGATCTAATTTTACATGGTATCAAAGGAGGACCCATCTTACCCAATGTTGGGCCCTCGAAAAATTAAAATTGTCTACGAGATGCTAAGCACTGGCTGTGAGGTGGGTGTTGAAGAATGACAAAAGTCCTAGATTGATGGTTAATAAGATAGGTGGACTCCTTATAAGGCTTGGGCAATCCCCCTCCCTTTGAGCTAGCTTTTTCGGTTGGGCCTAATTTTACACTTATTTTATCATAGAGGAGTTAGAGATGCAAATTTCCTTGTTGATATAGTCGAACCATACGGGCCAAGATGGCAGGATGGATATTGAGAACTAGTTGGGATCATGTAGTTGTAACAGATGAGCAATCTGTTCCTGTTTATGATCTTATCAAGTTAATTGAGTTATTAATTTTGCTATCTGATAGTTTCTTAGGTGGAATCCTCAGAGGCATATTAGATTTTTGTTTGAAAAATATGTAGAGTAAGATTGGATTTTTCATTTTGTTTTCAGGAACAACTGTGTATATTGAACAATCAAATCCATATCCACAAGATGGTAAGCAGGTTAGCAATATTATTAACAAGAATGCCAGTATGTACTGCCACTAGGTTATCAATTTTATTCAAACGTCGTTACCTATTTTCATGCCCAGTTGCTCTTTAAAACTCTCACCATCAAATAATTCTGCATCGGTGAGAGTGATTGCTACTTGTAACATATGCATCTACACTTAGTGGCCATATACATTGATTCCTCCACAGCTTCAGCGGATAATGTCAGTCAACTATGTGGTTATGGCTTTATCTGGTGACCAGCATCTATGACTTTGGACTTATTTATTCTGCTAAATAGGTGAAAAGGCTTTGTTGTATAGCATAATTTCCTGAACAAAAACTTCACAAAGTGACATTTCAACTTGTAGTTGTGGTTGGTCGAGATAGCCATCCAAGATTCTCATATGTTTCTGGGAAATGGTTGGGTTTAGGCTTTATGCATTGCTAAGGCATTTGGAGTTCCTTTAGATTTTTGTGCTCCTTAAAGGCACGGGGTTAGTGGTAGCCGTTAGGTGAGTTTAGGTATACTTGGAATTTTCCTTTTTGATTGTGATGTTGTATTATTCTATTCTGTAGGTAAAGGCGGGTTAGAAAGTGTGTTGTTACCGAAAGTATAGGCATCATACATGTTTCACCCTTACATGATTTAAGCAATCTAAGTATTTACTTGTTCAAGAAAGAAAGTTTGCGTCATTAAATACTAGTTGTTGCCATATACTTTCTTGGAACTATCACCATTTTTTGGATAGAACTTTTCTAGTGTACCTTGGTTGTGTTTATTTTTCTGGTACACTATTTATCGACATATCTTTACTGCATCAAGGGATGGTGGAGTGGGGGATTCGGCTATGGACTATGGATTGGGTTGTTAGTTGCATCTGGATTTTCCGTTACTCCTGTGCCATCAATGGCGTGGAAGAGTGAATTTCAACTTACAGGAGAGCGCGCAAACAAGGTTATTAAAATTCCTGCGATTTGTTTTGTTGAATATATTACATACTATCCTCCTCATTGATTGGATTTACTTTATTATTTTAAGTCTTTTGCCTTTTTCCTTTCATTAACTCCATCTAGTTACATTTTTCAGTACTGGTCTAAGAAAAAATTCTAGCAAAATATCGTCATTTGCCGATTTCGTGGCGTCATCATCTAATATCTGTTGTTCAATTAATTTTCTTTGCAGGATTATAGCAGGGAACTGGCGTCTTCATTGTTTCCCTCTTTGAGTTCTTCACTGAAACGGAAGAAAGATCATGGTAAGTATACTTCGATTTCATCTGCTAAGCATTTTTATATCTGGAAAAAGATCTACGGCTTCTTAATGTTTTAATGGTTTGCGTTACTTGTCAACCTTAAGAAATCATTTCAGGGGACTATTCATCTTATATACAGAATGGGAGTATAATGGGCACTCAGGCAGTGAGATGTTGACTCTTTTTACGGTTAATGGTTAATGAAAATAACTGATCAGGAGGAGTATCTCTCTCTATGAGGGACTGATTTTAAGAAAAAAGAGAACAAAAACTTCGTCTTATACTCAACGTCTCAATTTGAGCCTTTTTGTTGTGGACGATGTCCTTAAATCCGACATCAATTTTTGAAATTAAATAGCCGTTGTAACTTTTTCAATGTACCTCATTATAAGTCCTTGCTGTTCTCTGACTGTAAGATTGGTAGCTCAAGGTGCAACATTTTTATCTAATCTCCTCTTATAACCAAAGAAATTCGCTATTTCCAGCTTCTGAACTTGGTCGATAATGGGTCTGCCTCTCTACCTTTCTAAATACCATACTTGGTTCACAACACGATTCAAACCCGTGACATGTGCTTACTACATCCTGTGTGTACTACCTTCACGATTGAACCAAAGCTCTAAGCGCTTCACATTTTAGTTCATCTTGATCCGAAACATTTATACATATCAATTTTATTAGAACCATGAATATGTTATACTTGCTCCTACATGTAGTGTACAAGTTTATCTCCTCTTTTTCTTTCTTTCCGATCACTTTATTTTATTAAGGTGTGTAGTTTGGGCAATGAACACCAAGGGCGTGTTCGATACGAAGGAAAATATTTCTAGGAAAATAAACAACTTTCCTGCTCATTTTCTTGTGTTTAGTACGTCAGCAAGAAACATTCTCCTAACGTATTTGTATATAATCTAGACAAATACTATGGGTGGTGGGATGGTGGAGAGGGGGGCTATGGAGGATAGGGGTGAAGATGAGGTGTGTCGGAATGCCACTTGTGTTTTCCCTATTTTCACTAGGGAAGTTATTTTCTTCGAACTTCTTCTCCTAAAGACAATGTTTTCCAAAAATTTGACCTACCGAACGTAGGAAAATCGGAAATTTCCTCAATACGGTCAATACCAGACACACCCTAAAGTTAGAAAACTCATTTCCCAATTCTTCCAGTTGGTGAAATTCCTATACAAGGACCTTTTTCTTGCAAGTTTTACTTAACTCTCACCTCAGAATGTGTATCGAATATACAATTCTTGATCAATAGATATCGCATCAAGATCCTATTTGTCATAATCCTCAACAGCATATTCGGTGTAAATCCCACAAGTGGGGTCTAGGAAAGATAGAGTGTACGCAGATCTTATCCCTCCATCGTCGAGGTAGAGAGGCTGTGATTTCATACCATCTATTATTTCAAAATTTTTTCTTAAACGTTGCAGGTCGAGCTGAGGCTCTTCTCATTGCTGCTTATGGCAAAGGCATCAAGCTAAATTCTGATTCTGTTTCCGTGGTGGAAAATTAGGTGTCTCAACAACCGGAGAAAAACTGGTCAACAAATTCCATCTTTCATCAACTCCAACGCTTTAACCCTTTGGAAGAATTATGTAGCAAAGGAGGAACAATTAGTCGACGAGGCTTTTGAATCAATTCGATTGACTCCATGAGATCTCAACGTAAGCATTGGCGAAAATCGAAGTCATCCTTTCTGTGTTTAACTTACTTAGCTCTGTTGTAAGTATAGTATCTTCACCTAAGATTATAAGTAGTGTAGATGTCTTCATTAAGAGAAGGGAAATTAATGACCTTAGTTTTTTGACCTATATTGTTTCTATTGAATGAACATTTAGCATGAAAAACACTTTATGAGACGAGGGTCTTTTGGAAATAGTCTTTCTATCTTTATGAGGTAGTGGTAAAGTCTGCATACATTTTACCCTTTTCAGACCCTACTTGTGGGATTTCACTGGATTTGTTGTTATTTGTTTGTTTACATACACATACAATGGCATCTACAATCCAACAATAGATTCGTGAGTTCAGCAGAATGCAGTATTTTAACTTCGAATATACCAAGCCAACGCCTATTGTTTCACACGGAAATTGGTTTGTTTTGAACGTTTAAAGTGGATGTACAATCGTAATCGAGTTTCATGTCATTATGAGTGATGTTTTATTGAATATTGCTCCAAGGGAATGATATGGCATAACTATTTCATCATGTTAGCAGTGGCGGAGCTAGATTATGACTTACGAATTTGATGGAATTCAATAGTTTTGATTCAAATTTTGTGTTTATCTTTAAAAATTTATTAAATATGTATAAATTTTTAATTTAGAATTCAATATCTTAAAAAACTAATTCATGGATGGTCACTGTACCTAATTCATTAAATTATTTTTTATAATGAAAAAGTCAATTAATTTTATTTATATAACACAAAATTCACTAAACTATATATATTCGTAGCAAAAATAACACTTTCAACTTTTTTTTTTAATTATCATAGAAAGACACAAGAAAGAAACAAAGATGACATTTTTTATGTATTGATTATTTTTGTTATTAACATAAATTATTTAATGACTTTCTGTAATAAACAGACTTCAATTTTTTTTTTTTAAAAAACAAAATAGTGTAGTATCATTATCTGTAGCTTTGAAGATGAATACGCAAAAAAGAAGTTACGTGAATTTTGATTATTCGTAAATATTTGATTGATGAGGATGACGCACAATTAACCTCAAAATAAGTTAATTATGAGGTGATAGATCATGTGAAACTCAGTTCGAAGAGTCACGGGCTTAGAGTCTTGGCGCGCAGCATTGCGCTCGTGAGGCGTCTGGAGGCATTCCATACGACCCCAAGCTAGCCTGATCATAAGCGTACCGATTGATTTCGTCTTGCCATGGGCTCATCAGGGAAGCGGCAATAGCTCCCGACCAGTTGTGCCCTTCGTATGATCAACTCCCTTCATAGTTATGGCCAAGACAAGCGACAAGCTCTCCAAAGCTGATCATACAAAGGGCACAACTGGTCGGGAACTATTGCCGCTCCCTTGATGAGCCCATGGTAGGGCGAAACCAGTTGGTAAGCTATATGGTCAGGCTGACTTGGGGGTAGTATGGGATGTCTCCAGGCGCCGCACCAAAAGACTCTAGGCCCGTGACAGAAGGATGGGGAAGAGGACGAAATAGTTAGATATAAGAATAAAGTTAGTGGTTTAAAAAGAAAGAAATTTACGTATCAAATGTAGTGATACTCTAAATGATTTGAGATTTTTTGAAAAAAATTATATGAGTCTGATTTAATATAATAATACCACACTGTACTACCTAAAAATATTCATCAAGAAAAAATATTGTTTCTCATGCATACCATGAATTATTTATTGGATCCTCAATAACGTACAAAAGTTATATCACTATTTTATAAAAATAAAAAAAATTATTTTTAATAGATTATCGATTCAATTAAAGTCATCCATTAAAGACCACTCTTCCAATCCCAATATAATAATGAAAAAAATATTTGTATATTCACTAAAATACAGTAATGCACATTGCAATTGTTTTTTTTTTAAAAATATATATGAAGGTATTTATTTTTTATTGGCAATGTTTTTTTTATTTGAAATTAGTGGGATAACCATATTGCCTCTATGAGCTGGAGATATTCAAGTAAGTGCTATCTGATATCTCCATCAATGATTTTCCAATTTTTTTTCTCTTGTGGAATCTGCTTTTTCTTTTATTATAAATATATTTTGTTCTATTCTTTTGTTACCAAAGTAACATTTAACTTTGTTTGAGTTTGTTTTGATAAGAATTTAAAAAAATAATGAATTTTATTTTACTTTTTGAAATATCAGAATATTTTCATCAATCTTGGATGGAGCCAAAGATTCACTATTTTTTGGCTTTGGGGTATGATGGAATAAAGCAAAATGACTCTTTAAACTGTCTGTGCTTCTTTCAATTGTGAAGTAGCAGTTAGTCAATGCAACTTTCGACATTCATCATGGATCATCGGAAACAGTCGCGCTATATTTTTAAACATAGGGGTCAGGCTGCGTACATCCGACCCCTTACTTCGCAATGGGCCGAAGCTTTTGATGCATTGGGGTAATGTTGTTGTTGTTTTTGAAATATCAGAATAATTTGAGTTTGTGGATTTTTTGACTAACCAAATTTGAGTTTTGACTCTTTAACAAATATGCCTTTTGCCAAACACACTTAAGACTCCTTAGTGATATAATGCCTAATACATTGGCCTTTTAAAATTTCCTCTATGCCATTTTTTTTGACAAAAAATAATAATTCAAGTCTATTTTTTTATTATTTAATTCATATACATAACTTTTTATGCATATATTGAGTTTCTTCTTTATACAAACAAAAAAGAAGAAGTTGACCACCTCTGCATAATAGATGAGTCCAAGGTAAGTATTTTTTGTTTTTTTTTTTTACTTTGTGATTAAATGTATGTGCATAATCTCCACTTTTAAGAATGGTGTTCCATTGATTATATGCTTATGTTTTAAGAAAAATACCTGTTTGTTTGAGTGATGTAAGGAACATAGTTTCGTTTTGTGCTAGTGGAAGGTAGCAGGTACGAGGTGTAATAGTCGAGGTGCATGTAAGTTGCATTGAACACCTTGCATAACTGCAGAGGCAGAGCTAGGATTTTGAATTTATGAATTTTAGATTCTTAGGAATGAGTTGTCATATTCTTGTTAAATTATTTGGACGTACTAAGTGGATTTCTTAACAAAAATACAAATTTGGACCAAAGCTAGTGAGCTTTGCTTAACGTTTAATTGAAATACTAGCTCCGTCCCTACATAATTGCGTGTTAATACAAAGGCTTTCTTAGTAATGAATGGAAATGACTATAGTACTCAAGAGTAATGCCTAGCAATCGTTTGAAGTAGGTGAGAACCATAAGAGATTGGAGTTCAAATTCCAGCTGAGACAAAAGAAAAAAAACATTAGGTGATGTCTTCTCGAGTTATCCACTTTCTCCATATGGAATAAATGAGGTGTGTGAAGCTGGCTCGAACATTACGTTTATAAAAAATGAAAAGGGCTATAAGTAGACTTTTTCGGGTGATTTTGATGAGTATAGTTGGCTAAAATGATTCACACTGAGTTCATGGTCAATAACATCTTTCGTACTGGGATTGAGTTTAAGCTGCCTATAATGCTCAATGTCATATATTTGGAAACTAATAAAATGACTCTTTAATTGTCAAAAGCAAAATGCGTTTGTGTTCTCGTGATGCTTAATATCTCATATGGAAAAAACTAGTATCCAATGTGTTTATCTTTGACGAGTTACTACATCTGATATCTAGTTTTGGAGCTTGTTCTGCTACTGGCTTACTTCTTGAAAGTTGATGCCTTGATCGTGTTCTTTTTTAACTGAAGATGTTTGTCCACGGATGTTTCTCTGGATTCTCCTGATCCAATTTTGGAAAGGATTCATATTGAGGATACTAGTGATGGTGGCAAAGGCAAAGAAAGCAGCTTCTTAGTTTACCAATCCAGTTTACTCGATGAGGTCTCGAGTCCTGTTAGAAGAGAAGTAGCTAACAGGTTGTTTCGAAATTAATGCCTATGAACTTCATCTTTTCTCTCTTCATTGCAACTGTTTTTCCATTTCATCCTTTAAATTGCATATAAATATATATTTTGTTATTGCCTTTGTGTTACTCCTCCGGTAGACATTGATGGTATTCGTGAACTTGTTTCAGCATCTCTACAACAACAACATATCCAGTGGAATCCCACAAGTGGGGTCTGGGAGGGTAAAATGTATACAAACCTTACTACTACCTCATAGAGGTAGAAAAGTTGTTTCCGAGAAACCCTCGTCTCAGTATCTCTACTTTATGTAAATAATATTGTTCTTCGTGCCATTATACCTACTTTTGCAGCTATAGGTTACATTTTTTACCAATAGGAAGTGTCATCCACTGATGAATGGTTATACAATGGTGGTCCTTATGAACCAAAGATCGTTCGATAGTTAATTAGAATTATGCAGGTATTAATAATGCAGGGATTAGTTATGTGGCATTATGTATGCTGGATTTAGTATCTGTATAACTCACTTCCGAACCAGCTACCAAACCACCCCTAATTTTTCTACACTTCTTACTTGGTCTAGCTTGTTACATTTGTCGCGAGTGGGAGCTTTTTTGCTGCTTCTATCTCTTGTTCAGTTGGAAATTTTACTGTTTCTAATTTCTATTGATTTTTTACTTGCTTCAGATCTTTTTTAGGGAAGGTTATAAACAGAATCTCCGATGTGGAAAATGGGAAGTTGGAGATCAAAGAGAAGTCAATACGCAATAATATGCTCGTCAATGTACACAACAAGGCGTTGCTGTCAGGAATTGCATACTGTATTTCTTCCTGTAGCATGATATTAGTTAATAAATACGTCCTTTCGAGCTATAACTTTAATGCAGGAATATCCTTGATGCTCTATCAGGTACATTTAATCTGTTAAATCATTTGATAAATTCCATATATTGAGAAATAACGTAACATTTCAACTAGTTATGCAGAATTTTGTCTCGGTTGTCGTGGTTTCTATGTTGAGCTTCTTTGGTTTAATTTCTACGGAACCACTCAAGTTGAGGCTGATCAAAGTCTGGTTACCTGTTAATGTTATATTTGTCGGAATGCTTATCACTAGTATATTGAGGTATAGATTACTCGTTTTATATCTGCATCACCAATGTCAAGTCTTTTTGTATATAGATACTTTCACTTGTGATGTCGGAGGATTATCTTGCTCATGATTTACTTGTGATTGTCGTATTTCTTGTAGTTTGAAGTACCTAAATGTTGCTATGGTCACTGTCCTGAAGAATGTTACTAATGTGATTACTGCTGTTGGTGAAATGTATATATTCAACAAACGCCATGATAGTCGAGTGTGGACTGCTCTTTTCCTGATGGTATGTTCGTAGCTTGAACAGAATCCTCGCTTCTATCTCTTCTCCGATTCATTTCTGCACATTCATTTTTCTCTGATTAGTTGGAAAAAATAATTCTGTATCTATTCTTTTCTTGTCTGCACAATTCTATTTATGCTTTCATCATTCTCTTGACGTTGCAATTTGTGTGGTAGAGGTAGGGGGTTAGCAGCCTCCTATTCTCTTTCATTTTTTTCTAATTTTGGTTAGTTATCGTGTAGTTTCTCGTTCTTCAATCTGTATTATCATATTTTGTTGCAGCCTGCACTTGTCTTATATCTTGCTATTTTGCTGTTTTTATTTTTCTTAACGTTCGGCTTTGGTTACACTTCTGTTGAGCGGAGAATCTATCAGAAACAACCTCTCTATTCCAAAGAGGTAGAGGTAAGGTCTCTGTACATCTATCCTCCCGAAACCTCATTTATGAGATTATATTGGTATTGTTGTTGTACGTTCTGCCATATTTGTGCCAAGCGATGATCTTTTGATCATGTACCTAAGTCGAATAATTGGCTTAGGATCTCGGCTTGGTACAAATCACCCAAATATACAACAACGTATTAAACATACTAGTGTAATTTCACAGGTGGAGTCTGGATAGAGTAGTGTATACGCAAACCTTACCTTACCTTGGGAGATAGAGAGACTGTTTTCGATATTTAACAAGCCATGACAACTTTACCATTGCCCCAAGTCCCTCCTCCGCACTAGAGTCCAGAGATGCATATACTGGAACTAAATTTCAAACTCAATGTACTCACGAGATCAAAATCTTGAGATAGTAACCTTGTCGTTTGCTATGCAGATTGTTTCAGCAGTCTCCGGAGGAATTACAGACCTTTCCTTTCATGCTACCGGTTATACCTGGCAGATAATCAATTGTTTCTTGACAGCGTCATATTCTGTAAGTGCATACTCCTTCCGTTTCAATTTGTATGTCTTACTTTCCTTTTTAGTGCGTTTAAAAAAGAATGCCTCTTTCATTTTTTTGATAACTACGTAACTCTAACTTTCCTCATAAGCATGTTTAAGATTGCAAGATTAAAGAACATTCTGGTATATTCTACGTACCTTTAGTTCAAGACATGTAGAAACCAGACAAACACATTGAAACGGAGGAAGTATCTTTTCCTTGGTACTTTTTCCTTGTAATCAGATATTTATGTGCTCGATCACGAGTTGAGTCAAGGTTAATGCTGTTGTATTGGAGCTGGCTGAATTATGGCTCTTCGAGAACAAGTGTTCAGAATGCAGACTGAAATCTATTATTTCCGACAGTTAAACAGACATATTCTACTCGCTGAAAATATTGTTCATATAGAGTAATTATTAGTACTAGAAGAACACATTACTGTTAGAGACAACAAGTGAATTTTGATAACCGAGAAATCCCTTATGAATCAACTGGAAGCCGTACTGTACTCACAAGTTCAAAACTCGGAGGACTATGAGCCCCTGGTAGGGTTCAAACTCGTGACACACGCCTCATCCACACTTTACATGCTCTGTCCTTTACCACTTAAACGAAGTCACAGGGGCAGCTTTACCTCATTTTCTTCGCAAATCCAGCCTCTCTTGCTTATTTTGCATGATTGTCATGCTAATGTTTTTTTCCGCGATTACAAGCTGTTAAACCTGTGATACTTTTGATGTTATGTTGCAGTTGACTCTACGTAGAATTATGGACACTGCTAAGCAAGTGACGAAATCAGGGAACTTGGATGAATTCTCAATGGTTCTGCTAAATAATACCCTTTCACTGCCTTTAGGCCTTCTCCTTGTATTGTTGTTCAATGAAGTCGATTATCTCTCCACGACGTGAGTTCTACTACTTCATTTTACCACTCTTTTTGTTCTTTGTGCGATTGCCTTTACGTTCTACTGCTGCACATTCATACTCATTTGATGTTATCTGAATTTGAACATGGTCGCGAGTTCTTTTCTGGTTCTGAGTCCTCTCACGTCTGGAAAATGTTTCGCGATTTTTATTTGATTTTTACGTTATAATATGTGTAATTTTTCGACAGACCACTATTACAGTTGCCAGCGTTCTGGATTGTGACAACATTAAGTGGATTTTTGGGCTTAGCTATTAGCTTCACATCTATGTGGTTTCTACATCAAACAAGTGCAACAACATATAGGTATATGATTATTCATCTTAAGAGCATTACTTCTTCCTCCTAAAATGTTGCCGCATCCGTATCATATCCTCCAAAACTGGATCTGACATGTAACAACATACCTAGTGAAATTCCACAAGTAGGGTTTGGGGAGAGTAAAATGTATGCAAACCTTACCACTACCTCAAAGAAATAGAGAGTCTTTTTTCGGAAAACCCTCGTCTCTGAGAATCCAACACGTATTTGATGAAATTTTTGAAGAGTCCGAGCAACATAGGTTGTCATATGATTTTAATATCATATTCAATGTAATTAATTTTTTCTTTTGTTGATTTTGCATTTTTGCAGCCTTGTGGGATCACTAAATAAGATACCTCTTTCTCTTGCTGGTATTATCCTTTTCAATGTTCCAACTCGTCTTGACAACACTGCCAGTATATGTTTTGGTTAGTACCAACTCTTTCATTTTATTTTCTCAATTGTAGATGTTTTGGCCAGGCCTTTCCCGGACTCTGTGCATAGCGGGATTTTTAGTGCACCAAGCTTTTCCTCCTTTAGAACATTGTTCATTTGAAATATGTTTGTTAAAACAATTTGCAGGCCTCTTGGCTGGAGTATTTTTCGCCCGAGCAAAGATGCAGGAGAAATCTCAATCATGAAATGATAATAACATATTCAGTGTAATTTCATAACTGATTAAGGTTCGGAAGGATGGTGTGTACGCAGCCTTAACCCTATTCTAAGAAGATAGAAAGATTGTTTCTTATAAGAAATCTCATTTTGTTTTTTGCTTTCATAGGTTAGTAATTGAGTTGAATTGTAAATCGTGTTGTACAGTAATAACATCATTCTAAACGTTGAACACTAGTAGCAGTGGCAGAGCTAGGATCTCTATGAAGGGGGTTCAAGTATAAAGAAATAAGCACGTGGCTAGCTCCGCCCCTTACTAGTATATATTGAAGATTTAAAAAGGTCAAAACACATTTATAATATTATGATTTTTTCGAGTTTCCTGAGTTTCTAGTTGAATTATTACTAAATATTTATCAAAACACACAACTGTCAACTATTTCATTTTTCCATGCTAAATGATTGCGATATTTCAAATATCTAAAATATAATTCAGCGTTATGTATAAATTTATGCATTACTTGTTGATAAACAATGGTTTGTCTAGTTAGCATTTCATGTTAATTGTTGTATCATCAATTATTAGCATTTTTTTTGAAAAAAAAAAATGAAATTAGCTACCTACACACACTTACTAGTTTTTTTTGGATTGGTTATCCACCTGGGTTCAGTACCCACATCGGAACCCGATTAAATTTAAATTTGCGTTGAGAAGTCTAGAGTAAAGAGCTCTTTAACAAAGGCAACTCAAATCTGCGACCTCTGATTAAAAATAAAAGAGTACTTACCATTCCATCACAAATCTTGGTGGTCACAAACTTACTAGCTAGTCCACCATTAAATTGCTTGTAATTAAATTAAATTAACAACAAGTTTTATTATTTAACTACCAAATTTACTTATTGCTTGTCTTTTTTTTTTAAAGAGTATTTTAGATATAATATCACCATGTCAAACACATTCCCTTTATTAAGCATTGCACATACATTATTATTATAACTATATACTAGTGGCAAAGCCCATGTTGGCAATGCAAATTATTTTTTAGTCTTGATTTATGGAACTTAATACACAATTATCTTGAAAAGATTAAATTAAAAATTTCACAAATTATTTTTTGTTGACTTTTTTAGTCTTGATTTATGGAACTTAATACACAATTATCTTGAAAAGATTAAATTAAAAATTTCACAAATTATTTTTTGTTGACTTATTGGAGGCTGCAATATAAATTATTTTTTAGTCTCGATTTATGTTACATCATTAGATTTTTTATTCATATTTCAAAATTATTATAAAATTATAATTGAAGAAACTAAAAAAATTTTATAAAAAAATTGAAGCAGACAAATCAATATACAACTACTTTAAAAAAATTAAATTAAAAAATCTATAAAATATTTTTTATTGACTCAATATAATAAAAACAAAAAAACTGACAGAATAATCAAAAAATATTCAAGCAGGCATTTACGATGAGAAGCTATTCTCTTATTAATTAATAAGTAGTAATATGCACTTTTTTTTTTTCAAAATATGATACATTATAATTGAATAATAATTATATGAACACATGTCATTCTAATCATATATATATTTTTTTTTGAAAAAGAGAAAATTACAATTTCCTAATTTAATTTTCAAGTGAAACGAAACTGAATTTTTTTTTTTAATTTTTCTCATCTCTTTCTCTTTCGTTTCGTTTCTTCTTCTGTTCAATCTTACCTTTTCTTCCAGAATTTCGATTTTCCAAATCAAAAACAGAGCTTGAATCTCAGAAATGGAAAGTTACTTTTTCCCCCAAATCTGAACAAAGTAAAAGGAAATTTTTGTCACAAATCTGAGGAATTTCCAATGGAGAATTTGTTATGAATCATGAAATTTTATTGTAAAATCTGAGGGAAAAAAATTTAATCCATTTTTTACGACGACGGTGATGGACGAGCTAGAATTCCGACGACTTCTGGAACGTTTCCCGATCGTCCGATTTAGAGATTATCATGTAAATTAACCCTTTTCCTTTTTCCTCCTTTGTGAATCCTTTTATTTTTTGCGAGAAATTATTTTTTATTGGAATTTAAAATAGTTGGCATTTCCTGGGTTATTTGGTTTTTCTTTTTCATATATTTAATAGTTTTAATAATCAGGGTTAGCTCACAAGCACCTCAACTAATTAGCACTAGTATTGGGTAACTCTAGTAACCAAGCAATTAGTATTGGGTAGTGGAAAATGTATATACTAAAAGTGGGGCACGTGAATGGATGGTCTTTCCTTGGTCCGTAGGTCTTGACATAAGGTTAGAATGCTAGTTTTGGAACAATTTAGGAGATTTTTTAGAAGTATGGGTTCTCCTTCTGATAGTAACATGCTTATTGGGGTCAAATCGATATGTTTTAAGTAATTAGATATTTAGATATATATTTTTCATATACTATTTATTGGTACCTATTGCTATAATAAGGATAAGTGGAAGTTATTTATCTTAGAGGATTAGGGTGTAGTTCTCACTTAATACATTATCGGGTTACTTTATCTTCCATGAATATGTATCAGAAAACTCTATGCACCAAGATTTGGATAGATAGAAAGAAATCACCAAATATTTTCTTTGTCCACCATTAGTAACTGAAGTTGAGACCTCATAGTTGTCCATCCACTTTGTTGATCACTAGGCCACAAATTTAGGTGCTTGCTCATATATTTTTCTTTTTCGATCATGGTGGTATGCAGGGTTAGTGGTACTTTCCACCGACACTAGTATTCGACACTTTTGGGCATCAAAGCTTAGGTAGATGGGAAGAAATCATCGTGCATTTTTATGTCTATATTCGGATTTGAACCTAGGATTCCTTGTTTTTCACCTGTTGCATTGTCCTCTAGGTCACATCCTCGAGTTCTAGGTGGTGTTAATAGTTGAGTATACATGTTAATATGCAGGTATGGCCAATAACTCTACAAGATCAGTTATACTCTGAACATATAGGTCTTCTTCTATTTACATTTTTTGTAGTAGTATATTGTCTGATTCTATGATGTATATAGATATGTTCTGTTTTTAGTGATAACTGTTTTCATGACATCCGGAGAAGTCATGAGAGAGGCAGGCTAAGTTAAATAATATACTGCTCCTATTGATAATTCTAATGAATCAAGGATGAAACAGTTTCTATATTTCCTCCGACTACAAGGAAAACAACTAACTTAGAGCACAGCGTGGCCTTACTATAAGAAGTCCCGAGAGCCTTTCTTCTTGGTCATATGTTTTCATATGCTTCTATGCATCACATCTACATTTAACTTGTCTGATAAGGATGCAAAGTAAAGAAGAAGTGGAATGAGAAGAAGTCTAAACACGGGGTCTTGGGCTTGTTTAACTTTGGCTTGAGATAGAGGAGGTATAGCGGAAAGTGAAAACAGAATTCATCCCCTTACACCTATATATGAGCCCCGCATGTGAGATTAGAAGTGTAAACTCAAAATAACTAGGTTCCCATCGCTGTCAAGCTTCATGTCACTCATCTCGCTCCAATTCAAATCCTGTATCATTTATTGTTCTTTCCCTTGTTGTATGCTAGCTCTTATATTTCAATCTCTTTTTTTTTTTGGCTTTTCATTATATCCTCTTGTGACTCTCATTTAACTTGTGCTTATCTCACAGATTGATTTAGACACATCGAAAAGAACTTCTCATTCAATAGAGCAAGAGGAGGTAGAGAAGCTTTTCTCTGTAACATTATCTTTGCTTTCAGTTCTTGACTTTTTCTTCCTAACAGTAAAAGTTGCATCAGGAAAGGCAATGGAAAGAGGCATGGAGTAAGGGACATAAACCAGAGACTGGACTTCAAGTGCTGCATCGTGGAGGTATGCATTCTAGAGTAGTTAGATGATAGAGTGCCAATAAAAATGTTCTGTGGGGTTCTTGTAAAGAAAAACATTAATTTAAATATAGAAAGGCCATAAAGGATAGGTAAGAAGAGCGGTGACAAGCATGAAAAAGAGGTGACAGATTTTCCCGCGACAATAGTTTTACAGCATCAATCTACCTTATGCGCTGGTTTGTTATTGTGGTTATGGTTAAGCTACTCAACAATATTTAGGATCAGCGATATAATCTACAATATATAGAATGACATTACATGGCACATACTTTTTATATAATGATAATGTGTTGATTAATTAAAACTAGGGGGTACCACAAATAATGGACTCCCGAGTTCTACTCTATCTATAGGATGAAGCTAATACTCAAGAAGTTGAGGCTATCGAGTAGTACGTTAGGAAATAAGGATTTTAAGATAGATAGAACGGAAGACAGAATGTATGCATGTTAAATTTAGCTCAAATGAAAAAAAGAAGGATAGAGAGAGATGAGACGAGATTATGGGCCTAAATGCAGATAATTAATCAGGTAGAAGTCGTTCAACAAATGTCGTGACATAAATAGAGTACTGTTTTGTGTTTAGATGAAGATAATGTAGGCGGCACAAACGAGTTTAGATAAAGATATAGCTGTTGTTGTTAGTTTGCTACACTTACAAGTATTGTGTTTGTCACCACTATTCTTAGTTTGGCAAGAGACTTGTATTCTTATGTAAAGAATAAATATAAGAGTTGTATAATACAATTTGAGTGATAGATTACTTATATAGCCAACCCCAAATAGTATTGATTAACTGAGTTTTCCGGCTTTACTGCGTATCTGTTTATGGAGAAGAGTTTTCTGGCAGTTTCCTGAAGTAACATACCTGCATATTTTCTTCTCAGAAATTTTTCTTTGACGCCCTATTTATTTTGGTTGATCAGTGTGATTTCTTAATCTATATTGAGCTCGCCTTCATGGTGAATTCTTAACCTTTTGTTAAAGATTTAGTAAATGTATTGACTTAAATGTTACAGGTCCATTTTGGGGCAAAGTAAGAGAAGCTGCTGAGAAAAAGGTGAGTTTGTCATCATCGTTCACCGTATAATCTTTGAACTGTCAGACCTTGAAACATTGAACTCTATATGTAACTAGCAGAATAACGCCATTTCAAATTAATCTATAGAACTGTTTCTTTAACTAAAAGATAGGAATTTTATATCTAATACTAATAGATAAAGCCTTTCTCTAAGAGTTGACATTCTATAGTTAATTTCAAACTGAAATATATAACAAATAGTATTGCAGCATCTTATTTAGCTACAACATCCTCCTTTGTTTAGAGAAAACTCGACTCATCGATGTGTATGAGCAAAACTCTATTGGTGGGATTTTCCGAATCTTAAAGGAGGTTTACGCTGAGATGCAGAGGACAATTAAGTTGTTACAGGATAAAAGATAGTTTCGCTTCTTTCTAGATCAAATTTAAAAAGGTTAGAGGATATTGGTGGAAAAATACTAGCTAATAAGATACTCAACGAACTATTGAAATGATTAAACATGAAGAAGGGACTCTGCTTCTTCACTGTGAGTTTCTAAGCTTACTCAAATTATCCTAGTTTGGAAAGTCATGTGTTGAAGTTTTTGTGAGTGAAATTGGATTGAATTATACATCAATATCTCACTAAGGAATATATTTGTTGAAATCCATAATAAAGCTGATAAAGAATGCCTAAAGTAATTGAATTGTAATGAAAATCACTAAATTGATTGATTTTTTCATTGACTGATGTCTGTCACAGCACACAGAAGTTCTATTAATACATACAAGGTCAGCCGTTAATGGACCTTAGCCACGACTTAATTAGTAGCATTGGGTTTATTCCTGTTACATTTCATTGAACTGTAATATTCTCATGTTTAGCTGATGTTGCTTGCTCACGCTCTAAGACTTGGTGGTTATTTGATTTTGTCATACTCCGATATGAAACTTGTTAGATAAAGTCAGCAACAATAACTTGCCTTGTTTATTTTGGAAGGCTATGGATTTGATTTCTGCCTATCATCTGGCTGGACTTGGCTCATTTTGTTAAAGACCTAAAAGGTCATTTAACTCACCTACCCAAGCCCAATCTTGATTTTAGCCCAGTTTGTTTCCCAAAATTTTGGTATTACTTCAAGGAGCAAAGTATTAATGCTATCTAGAAGGATATTCTAGTTATAATTAATACCTACTGCCTTAAAGGAACGAGAGCCAAGGGTCTATGTAATAGCCTCTCTGCCCCCACAAGGTAGGGGTAAGGTCTGTGTACGACCGATCTTCCCTCGAACCCACTATGTGGTATCATACTGGGGATGTTGTTGTTGCCTTAAACAAGCAAAATCATATTTCCATGCTCTTATGGAACATTAACATATAGGAGAATGTCTTCCGAACATTGTGTTCAAATGTATATGCTGGATTGTCCTTGATATGACATTATGGTAAGTTTCTTGGATATTGTGTGAACTAACATTTGAGCAATGTCATCATCAGTTTTATCTGGGGTTTTGTAATGCAATGAAGGGACTAACTTATTTCGAATTGGGAGAAATGTTATTTCATGGTTCGAGGAAACATAGTTCTCGGACATAGGAAAATGTTGAAAGCATAAAGAAGTTGCCACCTACTACTTAAGTACATTAGGCATTTTGCTGGACATGCTCGATCCCATACACCTGGAAACAGCCGCTTTATGTTTTTAAACATAGGGGTTAGGCTGCGTACATCCGACCCCCCCTCACCCCGCAATGAG
>JAOTQJ010000001.1:2967752-2979834 GCA_025642045.1 Solanum sejunctum | reverse complement strand
GGATACAAGTGGGTAGTGGGTATGTGAGATATACTTGAGCACATGGTCTATTATATGTATTTGATACCTGATCAGGCAGCGAGACCGCATTACTCTATGTATGACATGATTATTAGGCGGCAGGACCGCAGTGGAGACCTTGTCTGCCCGCATTTATGTATATGTATAAATGGATATATATTTGCATTGTTGTCTGGGTTGCTGCTGGATTTTCTTTGCAGGTACAGTTAGTTAATAAAATAGAGAAAACTCTGCCAAAATTTTGATAGGTTTGCAGGTCGGTTTCATTGAGAATTTAAGGTTAGCATGTGTCTAGGTATCCCTATCGGACACTGGTCACGACCCTAGGGTGGGGCGTGACAGTAATCATATTTTTAATCACCTCATTTATTATAACATTAAAATATTTCACATATTACACGTAGGAGAAGGGAAAATTTGAGAATTTTACAAGAATTACAAAGTTTTGAAAGTTCACTTGCTTTAGTCAAATCACGGTTAATCTAATATTTTGATTTTTTCTTTTTGAATGGAATCCATAGCACCACAATATAGTCACATAAATTATTACACCTCAACTTAACTTTGATCTATCAAGATAAATTCATAATAATATTTTCATAATGAAGTACTTAAAAGTACACAAAAATAACTCATTTATAAAATATCTTATTATAAATAATTTAAAAAATAGGAGCAACTTACAATAAAATTGTCAAAACTCCACGCAATAAATCACCTTCCTTCAACTTAATAAAACTCTCAAAATATTTATAAACTATTTATATTTTTTTTCTACTACTTCACTTGCTCATTTTCTGTTGCTCAACGGATGAGCAAAATGCTTAATTTATAGAGGCTACAATGCCTCTCCACCATATTATAAAAATAAGATAAGGAAGGTGACTTTACCACTTAAGGAAAAGGAATAATATAAAATCTTATAATAGGCCAAAGGAGTGGAGAAATTAGGTAAAGTAACCAATAAACAAAAGCAAATGTTGCCCATTATTAAACAATATTGAAGAATAAATTGATGCAGCATAGATAAAAAAAAATGTACCCAAAATCCCCCACTCATTTGAAAAAAAAAATTCTCCTTACACTATTTCAATTCAAATAGACAAAAATTTCAGAATTGTTACAACCACAATCTAGTCAAATAAATTATCACTATAAGATTTCAAAACTCACAAAACTCATATTACTATATGTCTAGCCTAGACCCAAAGACCAACCAAATTTGTTATTAACTTCCAAAGTTTCAAGTCTAGGATTTAATCTTAAATCCTCCATATCATATAATTCTAATTCTCACAACTTAAAGAATAATATTATATTCGATATATATAAATTATGAGCAATTGTCAATAATGTTACATCATTATATCTCATTATCTAACCATTCCTATTCATTAAATATTCTCACACCAAGTCTTGTTTCTTTTTATATTCTAACCTAAAGAACTAATGAAATTAGGAGTCGTCATTAGTGGCCTTGTGGCTACATTCTCTAAGTTAAAAAAAAAATCACCATAACATGTGTACATATGCACTTTGCGTAGGAGATTCACAAGTGTAAAACAAACTACTTAATTGTTTAATTTTTCTTATTCTAAGAAAAATATAATATTAATTGTATGAGTAGTTTCATATTACTAACAAAAAATTTGAAAATATGAAGTCTTACTTGAAGCAGTGATGGCACTCGTTCTCATCGAGCAGGTACACCCTTCTTATTTTTTTTGCTTGTTTTCTCCTCTTTCTTTTGTAGAGACACAAATCAAACTCTGTCTCTCTCTCTTGCTCTTATTTATAATCATTAAAAGCTAATTATCATTATTACTTTGCGAATATAATAATCCCCCAATAGAATTCATTATTACAAGATCATTACCACTAAAATTTTTCACTAGTCCTTGCCCCCTCATTAATTCTTGTCCCCTTCACTAATCCTTGTCGTGCCTCCAGAAATTTTTTTTTAATGTCACAATCAACGAATTTAACAAACACATAAAATAACACATAGTCTTTTAGTCTTAGTTATCGAATGTTTAAACTACCCACTAAAAATTTACGAGAAAAACATTTTAAAAAAAATAAGAAGTTAAATTCTCAAAATAGTCTACCGAGTCATTACAAGGAAGGAACAAAGCAAAGAAAAAACATTATTTGAAAATTCAAAAGTCCAAAAAATCTTATTAAGAAGTCATAATTGATGTTCCAGTACATTTAAATAATTAGATAAATGTTATTGTCATAAGAAAATTCACTGCCTCAAAATAGTGAAAGTGATGTTAAGAGAATAACACTACACGAAATTGTTAATATTTTGATATCAAAAGATAATGAAAAAAATATTAAGACTAAAGAATATGATAGTATGATATTATTGTGTCCATATACTTTTTAAGTCTATCTTTACGTTTTGCCGGACCCATTATAGTTGTAGTCTCTCAAACTTGCGATTTTTTCGAGCTCATTATAGTTTTAGCCTCTCAAACTTCCTTATGGAGGTATCTGTGCATCTTCTCTACGCACGATTGAATCATCTCAATCTTGCGTTCTCTCATCTTGTCCACCATGGAGGTTACACTAACCTAGCTAGTCTTGAATATCTTCTTTCTTAATTCCATCTCTCCTTATAATATATTTACACATTCATCTTAACATCCTTATTGTTATTACTTTGATCTTTTAGACGTGTGAATTCTTGATCAGCAAACTCTCCGAAGCTATGTATATTGATAAACATAAGTTGGTCAAAAATGCACATGTCATTAATTTGTCAAGACAAATACCGTTTCTTTTTAGACCAAAAAGTCTATAAATAGCATATGCAACAACAGTTTGCACAACCTATCAAGCCAAATAACCCTCCCAAAATATGAAGTTATTCAACCTCTTTTCCCTTTTCCTTTTTGTGTTTTCCTTCTTTTTGTTAATGAAATGGAAGTATTCCAATAGCAAACCCAAAAGATTGCCTCCAGGTCCATGGAAATTACATTTAGTTGACAACATGTTTCATTTGTTAGGTGGACTTCCACATCAAGTCCTTAGAGACTTGGCCAAAAAATATGGTCCAATTATGCACCTTCAAGAAGGTGAAGTTTCTCTAATTGTTGTTACTTCTCCTGACATGGCCAAACAAGTACTAAAAACTCATGACCTCGCTTTTGCATCGAGGCCTAAGCTTCTAGCTTCCAAGATTCTTTTTTATAACGGGACTGATATTGTCTTTTCCCCCTATGGAGATTACTGGAGACAAATGTGTAAAATATGTCTATTGGAATTGCTTGCTGCCAAAAATGTTAAGCCATTCAGCTCTATCAGATAAGATGAAGTTCTTCGTATGATTGAATTTTTTCGATCATCTTCTGGTAAGACAGTTAATGCAACAAAAAAGTTTTACCAGTTCGCGAGCTACATGACTTGTAGATCAGCATTAGGAAAAATATTCAAAGAGCAAGACCAACTTATACACCTTGTAAAAGAAGCTATATGCTTAACGAAAGGATTTGATGTGGCTGATGTATTTTCATCACTAAAATTTCTTCATAGGTTATGTGGAATGAAGGGTCAAATTTTGGATGCTCACCATCAGTTAGATGCCATTCTTGAAAAAATCATCAATGAATACAAGAACAACGGTGAATTGGGAAGTGAAGGCTTAGTTGCCTCACTACTAAGACTAATGAATGAGGGAGGTTTTCAATTTCCAATCACCAATGATAGCATCAAAGCTATTATTTTATTAAGTATAATCTCCCACTTATTGTTATTTAAATATATATTGTCACGACCCAACCCAGGGGTCGTGATTAGTGCCGATTGGGCACCCAAACACCACTAAACCGGATGTACAAACATATTAGCTAAGGTATCTACCAAAATTTTGGCAGAGTTTTCTCTGTTTTACTGACTAACCAAACCTGCAAACAGCGAACCCAACAAACAACAAACATCACTATACATATATATGCGGGCCGACAAGGTCATCGCTGCGGTAAAACCGCCAAACAAAAATGTCATACATATGTAGTCGTACCACCGGTAATATCCCACACCCTCATGTATCCACAGACCTCTAAACAATACGAACTGAATCGTAGGACGGGACAGGGCCCCCATCATACCCTCGAATATACATGAATGTAAAATACATAAAGTAAGTATACGTGTATATACCAAAAGATCTGCTCCTAAGGCAAAGGGAGCACTCCAATGGTGGACAGAGACCCTAAGAAGCTGGCTCTCTAACCTGTACGTCGGTACCTGCGGGCATAAACGCACACCCCCTCCCCCTCGAAGGAAGGGGGTCAGTACGAAAAACGTACCGAATATGTAAAGGGAAAAGTACGAAATATAAGTGAGAGTAATAATGCGGATAAAATCTAGAAGTTAAACCTGTATGAAAATATCAAAATAATTTTTTATTTAAAATATCAAAATAATGCATACCGGACGGGAACGATGGCGACCTCCGAACTCGCTCCATACCACAGCATAACACCAGAAGTTTTAAATCTCCGAGATCTCCAGCACAAATCCCAACTGTAACATAGGTGTGCCGAGGTGAACAGCAGCCAAGCACTCACGTCATAAGATAGGTGAACTAGGGCGACGCGCCAAGCGTTCACGTATCATAATGCATAAAGGTCATCATGCTCGTTTATGAAGCCGAGGCGACGGTACTATGCACTCCCGTGAGCCGGGGAGAACTCGGCCCAGCACTCACACGTCATGATGCCATCCCAAGCCCAGCTCCTTATGTCTCCAAGCTAAGCAAAGTCGACCCATGGGCAAACCGACCAGCCATATCCAACCTACTTCAAAATATAGATACAGATATACATATAATTATACATGCACACAAAATAACCGGCCCAGGAATAGGTGAACGAGACCAAACGGGCACGAACAAAGTCCTGAGAATCATATGCACCAAAAACTGGTTTCAAACACTTAACAATATATAAAATGTTCACTCTTGAAATCAAGTAGTTATTCTTTTCTGAAATTTTGCCAAAATTGCTCAAATTCACGTTTAGAGGTAATTTCGAAACAATTTGAACTTATACCTTTCCAACTCTCTAATTTCGGTCAAACAAATACTATTCATGGGTTCAAAACTCAAAAATTCAAGATGAAGTAAATTTATCGTAAGATTGGCCAAAAATGAACATAGATTATTTTCAGACCCAAATTGTAAAGGAAAGGGACTTTTCAAATGTAAAACGTTGATTAAGCTTACTAATTCATGCCAAAGAGTAGGAAATCCTTAGATACCTCAATTTCGCTTGCCAACGTAAGGTCAATCCAAACTTAGACTTCCGAACGTTCAACATCTACACAATTACAATAACGCCAACGATTAATATCCGTATCGGACCTTAATTCCTAACTTTTTAGTTCTAAATTTATAAAAATTTCGACAACATTTTTCCTTAAAATACGCCACCCCAAGAATTCAACTCATCTCAAATAATCAATCAACAATAACAACACGACCCATAACATCAACAAACCTTTTCCAATATCACCACAACATCAAAACGCCACAAAATGCTATTGCGACGTAAATAGCAAAACAGGGCAGCAGTGAATCAAACTCATATCTATCATATTTAAGCCTTCCTATATAGTCCAAAAATCATAATACATCACCCCAATGCCCAACGCAAACCTCCAACGCTAAAACACAACAATATACCTTCGACGAGACTCAAATTCAACTTAACGTTCATGTAGTCTTTTGAATAGTTTTCTAACACTTCTTTCACCCCATAAAGACTTTTTTCATGATAAGTAAACATAAATACATGACAATAATTCAATATATAGTCATATGCAAATCTGTTCCCCATTTCGACCACAAATTCGAAATTCGTAATTTCATTAATAACCAATTCTATTTTCGTATTTTACCTTCATTTTAACACATTCCTAACACCTTCACAACCTTTAATTAACATAAACAAAGCTAAAAATGAGCATACCTTTCAAGCTTTCACTACACCCAAATTCTTCGTAGCCGCTAACCTAAGCGTTTTCTTAACCAACCAATGCTTCCACGCTATTTAGGGGATCCAATATACCAAGCTTGAAGCGTCAAATAGTCGAAAACTTGAAAAAATTAAATTTTGTTCTCGGGTTACTGTAGCAATCCGAGAGCATTCTTGATTTTGCTCTTTCTTCAATTTGTTTCTAAATGTTGGAACCTTTTCTTGCAGATAAGATGCACACACACACACACACACACACACACACACACACACACACACACATATATATATATATATATATAATGAATCCAACGACACTAAAATCAATTAATTCGATAAAAAGGATAAAATGGTCCAAAATTTTTGTCGCCGGAAAAGTCATCGAAAACCTATAAATTTTTACATGAAAAGGTTCCCCAAGTGATAAGGAATTCAGTGGTGAAAACCGTTTTAAAAATGGAGCTCATATGAGGAAGAAATCGCATAAGAAAGTTTGTGGGAATAACAACAACGTAGCAGCAAAAATCATGATATTTACCTCAAACGACGCACCAAAATTGGTTTATGAAGCTCCCAAGTTGTTCTTCTCAAAAAAATATACAATTTAGCCTTTTGAATCACTCAAATCGGATAAAAATGAGAGAGAAAGGAAGGTTGGAAGTTTGGGGAAAAATGGGATCTTGCTGCATAATTCTGCAGCTTTGAAGGGTCTAGGAACTGGGTAGACGCATGGTAGAATCCTATTGGGCCATGTCATCCGCTCGTTTCAATATTTTCAGAAATCTCTCGAACTTAAATTCAATGCTTCGACCTTATCCAAAGTTGAAAAAATACAATCCATATATGAAATCTGATTGGAAATGACATTTCGGACTCATTGGTGAGGTCAAAATTCTCATAGGAGGTCATTTTTTCCAATGTAGATCCCATTTCCAATACCGAAAATTATTAAGGGGGTCAAACCATACTCGAACTTCCCAATAATGGAATGAAAGGTCCTCTTAGCCCAAACTCTACGTTCCGGATCCAATGAAAATGTCATAATTTTCAATTGAGGTCTACTTGACCCCAAAATCTGAAAAAGTTCAGTTAAACTTATATCGGACCCAAAAATGCAAATTATTCTCAGAAGCTCTAAAAATTGCAACAAAACTATTTCTAGCGTTAGTTGACCATCTGAAACTATGAAAATTTTCAGAATTCCAATTCGAGCTTTTGGACCCCACTTGTTGACCAAAGTCAAACTTTGATTCCGGTAACAACTAAAAATGCAACTTGTGAATTAAAATCTTCACTTTAACTCCAAATTAAATTCTACAAGTTTCTCCTAGACCATATTCACATTTGGCTCCAACTCTACCAAATTGAACCAGCTAAGGACTTACGGGTTCTAACATATATACTTAAGCAGGTCTATTAAAAATAACTTTGATCTTTATCTTCATAAGATAAGAATAAGATCGTGTATTCTCCCAATACCTTACTTGCACTTGTATCCTCAAATTAAATTGCACATTTAATTGTATAGTGATCAATTAAATAGAACTATAAGTACAGTAGACAAAATTTACACATTTGAGTGAGTAGAATGAAAGAGGTTACGTACCACCTCAACTTACTATAATAATTAAATAATAGTAAATTCCATGATAACAAGAAAATTGGTGTTAAAATTTGGAAGTTGATTCTATATAGAACAAAGTTAGTAGCTTAAGCCAACAATGGGGCCAAAATTATTCACTTACGGATTTTGGATTATAACTTTTTCCTGTTTAGTGAATTTTTAATAGATTATACATTTAGCCTAAATATTTATACTTTAATAAAAGTATAGAGTTTGAACTAAAGTTATTAGATTTTGTTGAATTTGTAGCCAGTACTATAGCTCTACCACTGAATACGAGTGATTAACTTTCTCATAAACGAAGGACATGTTGGCTGCGGGAACAGAGACTTCATCAACAACAATTGATTGGGCTATGGTGGAACTGATGAGGAATCCAAGTGTCCTCTTCAAAGCTCAAGATGAGGTACGAAATGCCTTCAGATTCAAAGAAACTTTCAATGAAAATGATGTCGAGGAGTTGAAATACTTAAAGTTGGTTGTTCAAGAAACTTTCAGACTCCATCCTCCATTACCCCTTTTGCTCCCAAGGGAATGTAGGAAAGAAATAGACATAAATGGCTATACTATTCCTATGAAAACAAAAGTTATGGTTAATGCATGGGCTATTGAAAGAAATTCAAAATATTAGAATGATGCAGAAAGTTTCAAACCTGAGAGATCTGAGCACAACTTTATGGATTTTGTTGGTACTAATTTTGAATTTCTTCGATTTGGTAGTGGAAGGAGAAATTGCCCTGGATTATCATTTGATTTAGCTAATGTTTTCTTTCCACTAGCTCAATTGTTATATCACTTCGATTGGAAACTTCCTAACGGAAACAATCCAAGTGATTTGGATTTGACTGAATTTGCAGGAGCAGCTTGTGCTAGAAAGAATAATTTATACTTGATCGCGATTCCTCATCAACCCTGTCAAGAGTAATGTCATGAAATCAAACTTTTATTTTCATTCTATCTCTAATATAAATAATGGATCTTATCATATTGGATGGCGTTGTCATTATTATTATTTTTATTTTTTCAATAAAGGATTTTACTTTTCAATTTCTTTGGCAAGCCAATTCCATAGCTCTTTAAATATTGAATTCTAGTGTAGGTTCCTTTCTCCTGATTCATTAATTTTGCTTTGTTCTTCTTAATATGATGAGTTTGTTGGAATTATTCATTAACTTCTTTAAAATTTTATTTTATGTTACATAATGCAAAGAATAAAAAAGTGTGTGGTGACAAGTGACTTTTGTAATAGCTCCAACAACTTAGCATATCAAAGAACAAAGAGGTAAAAAATGTTCTAATGCATTTTTTTCTTGTTATTATTTAAGGGTGTGTTTGATTGGAAAGAAAACATCTTTGGGAAAATATTTTTTAAATTTTTTTCATATTTGATTGGCTTAAATATTTTAAAAAATATTTTTAAAATCAACTTATTTGGTTGACTTCCCTCAAAAATCTAAGAAAAATATTTGTCAAAATTCTCCTCCCACCTCAAATTATAATATTTTTTTTACGTCATCCTTACCCTTAACCTAACCCGCTACCCCACCCCGATCCTAGCCCCCTACTAGCCCCTCACCCCTACCAGCTCTCACCCTCATATATATATTCCTCACCCCTGTGAGGTCCCATCGAATGTCGAGATCAGGCCTTGGTTTGAAAGTCGAGTACCAATTTGAGTGTCAGTAGGATCATATCCCGAATTGATTGATTATGTCCAGGTTTGAATGTCTGGGTCAGGTGCTGGATCGTTCGACCTCTAATTTATTATTCAATCCTACCTAATTATTCTTCTAACTCATGTAACCTTTAGGCCATTCATTTACCTATACTATTATCCACTTTATTCATATTCAAAACAAGAAAGAATTTTTCACTTATAGCATTTCTTCATTTGTGATGAGTATGTAAGAAAGATAACACGTGTGGATAATTAATCTACTGTGTAGTGAGATTAGTGTAGTAAAAAAGAGAGTTGAGACAAAATACATTCTAAGTATTCAATTAATTTATTATACAAAAGAGCAATGTATTTGAAGAAAGGTGTTCTTTTTGTGAAGTTTCAGACTCTTCAACTAATCCGTAATTTTTGAATTGTACAAAATTCTTAGATTGTTGTACCATGGAGGGAACAAGTCAAGAATATTACTGTTGGATCAGTGTAGATGATGTTATAGTAGGCTTGAACCTCCTTAAAGAGTGTGAGATATTTGCACCTCAACGTGAATATAGTTTTTACTCATTTTTGTTATTTTTCAACTGTAATCCATTATATTTTTGGTATATTACACCAGCACTTTCTTCACATCAACAATCCCTTTAGATATAATGTCTTAAATAAAATGATGTCTGACTTAGAAAAATAAATAAAATTATAAACTCTTGATACATATGAAGAATTTAATCAAATATTTAATTTGTAAAAACATCTAGACAAAAAAATTTAATCACATACCAAAATATATTACGTCATGGGGACAATTTTGATGTTCAGAAGATTGAATCTTCTCATTAAAGTTCTTCACACAAGGAGAAGAGAGTATTGCACAGAAACATTAGAGGATTTTCTTTCTGTTCTTTGTTTACTAGAGAGGGAGAAAAGGGATATTCCTTTCTGTTAAAATAAATTCTGTTATAATCTCAAAGGGACAATTTAATTTTTAAATAGTTATATCTCTTTTTTTAATTATTTATTAAAGAAATTATACACATAATGCATAATTGTATAATTTCTCTAAATATGAAAGCACAATGGTTGACTTGCCCAAGAAATTCAAAAGCAAGGTTGATTCCATAACATCACTCTTGACAAGGTTGATACGGAGTGACGATCAAATATAAGTTATTCTTTCTACCACAACTTGATCCAGCAGATTCCGTCAAGTCCAAATTACTTGGATTGATTCCACTAGGAAGTTTCCAATCAAAGTGATACAACAATTGAGCCAATGGAAAGTAGACATTAGCTAAGCCAAATGACATTCCAGGGCACATCCTCCTTCCACTACCGAAAGGAAGAAGTTCAAAACTATTGCCAACAAAATCCATAGAGTTGTGCTCAAATCTTTCAGGTTTAAAGCTTTCTGCATCATTCCAATATTTAGGATCTCTTCCAATAGCCCATGCATTAACCATAACTTTTGTTTTCATAGGAATAGTATAGCCATTTATGTCTACTTCTTCCCTACATTCCCTTGGGAGCAAAAGGGGTATTGGAGGATGGAGTCTGAAAGTTTCTTTAACAACCAACTTGAGGTATTTCAACTCCTCGACATCATTTTCATTGAAAATTTCTTTACCTCTGAAGGCATTTCTTACCTCTGCTTGCGCTTTGGAGAGAACACTTGGATTCCTCATCATTTCCACCATGGCCCAATCAATTGTTGTTGATGAAGTTTCTGTTCCCGCACCAAACATGTCCTTCATTTATGAGCAAGTTAATTACTTACATTTAGTGATGGAGCTATAGTGTTGACTACAAATACGACATAATTCAACAGTTTTGATTCAAACTTTCTATGGTTTAAAAAAAACATTTAACATATCTAGTAAACATAACTTTTTTTCATTCTATACATTTCAAATGTGTCAATTTTGTCATATAAAAGTACAATTACTAGTTCTATATACAATATAATTGTGCAATTTAAGAATACAAGTGCAAGTAAAGTGTGAGGAGGGTACATGTGTACACATGCCCCTAATGAAAGGTTGTTTCTACTAGACGTTCGGTTCCATGCAAACTAATGAAAGTACACACTTACATAAATAACCATAAGAAGGTGAAGGTACTTACAAAAACAATAGCTTTGATGTTGTCATTGGTAATCGGAAATTGCAAGCCTCCCTCTTTCATTAGTCTTAGTAGTGAGGCAACTAAACCTTCACCTCCTAATTCAACATCCTTCTTGCATTCATTGATGATTTTTTCAAGAATGGCATCTAACTGATGGTGGGCATCCAAAATTTGACCCTTCATTCCACATAACCTATGAAGAAATTTTAGTGATGGAAATACATCAGCCACATCAAATCCTTCCGTTAAGCGTGATGCTTTTTTTACGAGAAGTATGAGTTGATCTTGCTCTTTGAGTACTTTTCCAAATGCTGATCTACAAGTCATAGAGCTTGTGAATTGGTAAAACACTTTTGTTGCATTAACTATCTCACCAAATGATGATCGAAAATATTCAATCATACGAAGAATTTCATCTTGTCTAATAGAGCTGAATGACTTAACATTTTTGGTGCTAAGCAATTCCAATAGACATATTTTACGCATTTGTCTCCAGTAATCGCCATAAGGGGAAAAGGCAATATCAGTTCCGTTATAAAAGAGAATCTCGGAAGCTAGAAGCTTAGGCCTCGATGCAAAAGCTAGGTCATGAGTTTTTAGTACTTGTTTGGCCATGTCAGGAGAAGTAACAACAACTAGAGGAACTTCACCTAGTTGAAG
>JAOTQJ010000001.1:2936537-2953551 GCA_025642045.1 Solanum sejunctum | reverse complement strand
AAGGGCTCCTAGTTAGCCCATTGACCAATTAGGTCCCCAAACTTTCCTATTTTAATCCAATTAAGGACTCCCGACTTCAACTAAATTTTTTTACCCGCGAAAATTCCCGGTGAAATTTATAATACACCTCAATCTCAACAATTTTCCCGAATAAGCAATTAACCTCCATTTAGTTAATTACAGGGTCTAACAATATATATGTAATAAAATAATTTTAATCATGAATAAATAGTGAAATTTTTTATTAAAAAAATTTAATTAACCCCTCGACCCTTTCTATTTCCGCTCTTGTTTGTATATATAGTCTTTCTAGACAAATTCTACGATGGCTGTAAAATAAGGTAACTAATTTGAAACCAATACACTCACATAGCAAAAAATCAAAATTGACGGGCTGAGAATATAAAAATAATGGAAGAAGTTAAAACAATCATAAGAATAATAATTACGTCTCAATCTCAGATAAATTTAAATTGAATAATATAAATTTTTATTTCTTTTTTAAGTTCATATATCATCATAATAAATAAAATAAAATTGAAAAATATGTCTTTGATGGCGGAGCTCCTTAAACAAACAGAATTGGACTTAGCTTAGTATTATAGAAGCTCAATTGAAGAAATACAATTTTGATTGAGGAGAAATACACACAAATTTCTCCTTATTATTCATATAAAATAATATAATAACTATATAATAATAATGATAATATGCTATTACTAATTGAAATTGAGTTGATATTTTGCCCTTTGCTCAGGATAAAAGAGTCCAAAATGTTGCTCACTTATTTCACCATTCTTTTGATTTTCATCAAACATGGCGAATAAATAAGTTTCTATGGTCCTTCCTGGTTTCTTTGGTGTTCCAGCCCCTCCTTTTACGTGATTAATCAAATTTGAAAGATAAGTCTATGCATTTTCTATAGTTGCTGAAGGGTGTCCCTCAGAAGGCCATCCACTTTCTGATACAATAATTTCAATATCTTGTCCTCCAAGTTTCTCCATAGCAAAATACATTGAATCCACAAGGGCATCAAAAAGATTTTGATATCCTGCGGAGTTTGTCTCTTGTTGATTAAAAAGTGCAAAAGAAAGCGGAACATTGCCATAAATATGGGCAAAATAAGGGTAAATATTGGTTAAGAGTGGAAGGTTATGTTGCGCAAGAAATGCAATTACGGGACTAATGAAGCTTTTATATTCTTCGCGAAAAATACTATTACTAGGTGGATCCGTATTAGCTAAAAGTCTTGAATATGTCGCGGTTGAGACCTTGATTTCATCTTGCAGCCCTGCTGATGATAAAGCATTGTAGATATTTTCCATTGCTGGACCAACAAATTGTGCATATTGAGCAGTATTTGTATTGCCGGGGTCAACTTCATTTCCAACAGCTATATATTTAAATCTAACATCTGGAAAGTAATTTTTTATATTATCTTGAACCCAACCATTGACACTTGAAGGATTGGCTAGGGTTTCAAGATCTTGATTAGGGACATCAAGAATTATTTCAATGTTACTTCCCTTGAGAGCATTGAAGACATTTGGATCTGGATAGTAAATTCTCATCTTATTAATGCCATTAGCCTTGTATAGGTTTATTGCATCTTGATCTGATGGTAAATTGTTGGCAATTTTTCCATAGCATACTCCAATAGATTGAGCTCCTACATTATAGGAAAACAAGTTGGAATTAGTTATATGAGACAACTTGCGTTTTGATTTGCAAGTATTAGTTTTAAAGGTCCATGAAATACATTTTCTAAAACCTATTTTATATGTTCTTACAAATAAGACCTATTTAGTGCTTTTATAGGACTTTTAACTCATTTATATATACTATCAACTCAAGAATTGTTATAATGTCAAGCCACCATATAACTCTCATATTAATTGGAATTGAGTAATCTAGAAAATAAAGTAGTTATCTGCTACGATATATTAAAATAAAATATGCTATTGATCCTGATATGTTAATTGGCTAAAAAGTTAGAATTGTTAGTAATTGTGAATTAGCATGTCTCAGCCAAATAATTCGTCAATCTGCCATGAGCATAGATAACATTACTTTCTCTAATAATGACTTAGCTTCGATAAATAAGCTTTAAGAATAGAAGATTAAAAACTCAATTTGATATGAAAGATGTAGGAGACCCAAATTTTCTTCTGGAGATTAAAGTGATGAGGTTTTGGAAACCAAATATAAGTATTGATTGTCAAAAGTTAATCTTTCCGCATGCAAGCTGGAATAAATTAACTAAATATTAATATTTATAAGTAAATTCCACATGATACAAGTAGTGGTGGATGTACTATGTATCAGGTTTATCTGAACTTAACACTTGTAACACAAAGCATAAATATATGTATAGTATAAAAAATTACACTAAATAGTATGTCAAAACTCTTAATTTTAAAAACAAAATAAATTCAATATTAAAATTTTTTAGATGTTTGACTCATAAAATTTAAATTTTAAATTTGTCTATACGTAAGTGTGAATAAGAAAAAGAGACCTATCATATGAATAGTGCAGATCGACAACCCAATAAGAAAAAGGGCAGCTGCAGGAAAACTTAGAAAAGCCATAGCAAAATTATGTGAAAGAAAACTTAGTATAAAAAAAATTAATGAGGTGAAATTATGTGTTAAGGAACAACCAAATTATTTGTTATATAGACAAAAAAAAAAAAAGAAAGGCTATGTGGAAAAAAAGCCAAGTCAAGTTGCCCTATTAAGAAGTTTAATGATTTGGAAAATTTAGTCAAGTAGAATAACCAAGTCAAGTGGGGATTGGAGAAATTAAAGTTTTAGGTGATGGAAAAAAATGAATGGTTTCATTTAATTCCAGGAAAATGACCAATTATGGGAAATGGAATAACTTAGTCTTTTGTTAGAATTACGGTCTAATATTATTCTTGATTATTTAGAGTGTTTAGGATTTAGGTATTTTGATTATTGACAAAGTGATCGATATGCAATCTATCTTAAGATGAAAAGTATCACAACAATAAAACACAATAAATATGTTGGGTATATGAGTAAACAGGCTTTACCTATTAGTAATGTATTTTAAAGTTGTATGGGCATAGGCCCAAAGCAGACAATATCACTAGCGGATTGGATCGTTACAGATGGTATCAGAGTGTCACTCCTATGTCGCCTTCTTACTGTGGGCTAGAGTTGACACTCCTATGTCAGCTTTGTTGCTATGGGCTAGAGTTCAATTGAATTTAGGCAAATTCCACCTCAAGTGGCTTAGAGTTGAACTGAGTTTATGTAAATCTCGATGAGGCGGGACAAACCTCAGTGTTGAGTCTAGGCGAATCCCATGCAGTGGGGAAAACCTCGGCAAAGAGGTTGTGGGAGAATCCCAACAAGGACGCTGAATCCATAGAAGAGATGTATGTAAGATGAGAAGTCTCACATCGGCAAAATACAGAAAAAATGTTGGTTATAAAAGTAAACAGGTCTTATCTACTAATAATGCATTTTAAAATCGTGCCGACCTAAGCTCAAAATAAATAATATCACTATCAAATTGGATCGTTACAATCGAGCGAGTTAATCATGAAATAGATAGGTGTTACATGTTCTAGCATTCAGAGCCCAACTCACGTTAGGACTCTCTGTTAGGAAAAAGCCCCCTTTTTTCCTTGGAGATGAAGAAAGTTCAAATCTAGAGTAGGTGATGGAAACTAAATGGTTGATTCCATTTATTACAAGGAAAATAACTAATGATATGAAATTGAGGGATGTGCAAAAATTGAACTGGTTGATAAATTGAATTGGAAAGAATATTATTGGTTTATTGTTATTGAGTTAACAGGTTTTTAATGATTTTACCAAAAAAATAATCAGTTTATCGGTTCAATTTTGATTTTTAATTAGTATTGAGTTATTGGGTAAACCGATAACTCATTAAGATTATAACAATTTACTACTTCATTCCCTTATAAATATTAAATATTAATAATTTAACATCACTTGATACTAAATCGATATTCGTAAGTCATGTATTTGCTTGGTTTCCAATGTATAACCCTTCTGTCAGAAAGTAAATTAGAATCTGAGGTCAAATATTGCATATTATTAACTTTAGGTGATTAATTGATTTATTTATTTTACTGTATCTGATCGTATGACGTCAAATTATTAGAGAAATCATATATTTATTTTATAAGTATTTTCTTATCGGATAAATCGAAAATTAAATCATTAAGGACCAAAACCTGATAAATCAAAAATCGATAAAAAAGTATTTCATTGATTTAACATATTTAAAAATTAAAAATCAATAAATCAACCAATAATACATAAAATCAAATTGAATCGATCGATGAACAAGCCTACTCAAAATATCTTATATTAAGTGAAATTGAGGAATTTTGCATTTAATAGTTGAATAGTAAATTTGAACCTTTTGTTTATTTATTTATTTGAAAAATTGGACAAGTCAAATACACTCATTTTACGTTGGAGTTTCCGTTAATTACGATGGCAAACACAAGATAATTTACCAAACGACAAATGTATGTATGAACAAAAGTGTTACGGTTGGAAAATTTATAAAATTTGGCAAGAACTTTTCATATAAATTTATAATTGTACTGAATAACTAGGTAAGTTTTTAAATTTTATAAAAATTAACCAAAAAATATCAAATCATACCAAATAATATATGTGTAAAAATAATATATTATATGTCATGCCCAAACATATATCCTAGACATGATCGGTTCTCAAAAATTATTTTTGGTCCCAAACAAATCATTGGCCTAGCTAATAACTAAATGAAAGGTTAAATGTACGTAAGGAAGATTCATAAAGTGAACTTTTAAAATATTTAAATAAATCTCATGCAAGAGTATATATGAAAATAGCTCTATATAAATAGTAACGATATTTTAAAATATTAGAATAAATAGATTGAACTAGCTCACTAACTTTGACTATCTATGAAACCTCTGCTAATTGAAGATAGGTGCCGAGACAAAACACACGACTATCTAATTATAAAATAGATAAACTAAAATTTAATTAAACCGAAGCCTTTTGGAAGAGAGGAGAGACTTCACTATTCATTGATTTGAAGATATCTTATTGATTTTTCTATTTTGATTTTAGTCGATAGTTCTTTTGGGCTTTTAGATTTTCTATAATTATGTAGTGATTAAAAAAGAGAACAAATATATTTTTATTTACATGTGTGGTAGGCTAGGATTTAAAATTTTAAATGATTAGGAATCTTCAAAAAAAATCTTAAAAATTCACATCAATACACAATATTTAACTCAAGAGAGTGGTTGTGCTATTTTTTCTACATCAAACCACAAGTAGGTTTTTTTCCGGTTTTGCTTGGTCCATCGATTCAATTTAGCTTGTACATCCAAAAATTAAAGAATATTTTAATATAATTTACATATATTTAATTTAAAATCATATTCAAAAATTATTTTTATTTTCTCAAACTTTGTGTCAAATGGAAGAAATGATAAATAGCCAACGATTGAACTTGATTGCTTGAGAAATTATCGAGTGTAGACGATGAATTCAACTATAAATGGCATTTCTTAAGTAATTTGTGGAAATGGAAGAGAGAAGATAGATTTTTATAAAAAGTTTTTTTCTAAAGTTAACGAGTATTTGTGTGATCAGATTTGACTTTAGCGAGATTTCATATATTATAAAGTCATACAGCTAGCACGATTTGCATTAGTTTTTCTTTATTTGTAGCTTCACAATCAACGATCTAATATAAATATATTATGAGTTATCTAAAAAATAGCTAGACTAAATATAACATGAAGTCATATCGATGAGCTGAATAAAGAAAGCAAAAGTGACAATACTAAGTATATATAACATATGTATATCAAAGAAAACACAAAAAGCCATACATTTCCTCATTACATATTAATTAATTGAGGAGAAAGACATACAATTTAAAGGTACAATTATGATTAAGGAGAAAGGCACACAAATTTCTCCTAATTATTCATATCATAACTATATAGTATTAATTATTATAATATTCAGGTATTAATGTAACTTGATTTGATACTTTGGTTTCTGATCAGGGTAAAAGAGTCCAAAATTTTGCTCACTTATTTCACCCTTCTTTTGATTTTCATCAAACATGGCGAATAAATAAGTTTTTATGATCTTTCCAGGTTTCTTTGGTGTTCCAGCCCCTCTTTTTACATGATTAATCAAATTTGTATAATAAGTTCGCGCATTTTCTATAGTTGCTGAAGGGTGTCCTTTAGAAGGCCATCCACTTTCCGATACAATGATCTCAATATTTTGTCCTCCAAGTTTCTCAGTAGCAAAATACATTGAATCCAAAAGGGCATCAAAGAGATTTTGATATCCCTCAGGACTTTTCTCTTTTTGATTGAAAAGTGCATAAGAAAGCGGAATGTCCTTAGTGTTACCAGTATAGGCAAAATAAGGGTAAATATTGGCTAAGAGTGGGAGGTTATGTTTTACTAGAAATGCAATTATGGGATTAATGAAACTTTTGTATTCCTCGCGAAAAATACTATTTTTGGGTGGGTAGGTATTAGCTAAGAGCCCTGAATATGTCGCGGTTGAGACCTTTATATGATTTTGCAACCCTGTAGACGATAACGCTTTGTGAATATTCTCCATTGCTGGAACTACAAATCGAGCATATTGACCAGCATTTGTACCAGGATTAACCTCATTTCCAACAGCTATATATTTAAACTTAACATCTGGAAAATGACTTTTAATATTATCTTGAACCCAACCATTGGCCTTTGAAGGATTGGTTAGAGCTTCAAGATCTTGATTTGGGACATCAAGAATTATCTCAATGTCACTTCCTTTGAGAGCATTGAAGACACTTTTATCTGGGAAGTAAATTCTCATCTTTTTTATCCCATTAGCCTTGTATAGTTTTATGACATCTTGATCTGATGGTAAATTGTTGGCAATTTTTCCATAGCATACTCCAATATTAGATTGCACTTCTGCATTATGACCCAAAAAAAAAGTTCAAAAATAATAACAACAACAATAATAACGTTTCCTGGAACAAAATATGTAGTGTTTTTTACATGCAGTAGTGAATGTGTAATCAGATTCATCTGAACTCAACAGTTCTGACGAGAGCATATATATGTATAAAACGTTAATGAAAATGAAAACAATAGGTTACTAGAACCCAAAATTTCAAAAATATAATGAAATCAATACTAATAATCTTAAAAATTAAACCTACAGAATTTAAATCCTAAATCTATCTCTACGTGAGTGTGTACATGTGAGAGAGAGAGACTATACCTATCATTTGGATTAAGAGCCCAATGAGTAAGAGGGCAGCTGTAGGAAAACTTAGAAAAGGCATAGCAAAATAGGAAGTCATCAAGGGAAGAGTAAGAAAAACTTGAAGTGAAATTGTGTGTCAAGGAAACATCAAAATTGCTTCTTTTATAGACAAAATTTTAAATTTGTTATTTTTTTAAAAAAAAAAAAAGGTTGCCCCTATGAAGAAGTTCAATGAATAGTAACATTTTGTCAAGTAGAATATCTAGTGGAGGTGAAAGTGATGGAAAAAAAGAAATTGTTAATTTTATTCATCACTCTTTTCATTCATTTTTACTTGTCTATTTTATACTATTTTAGAATGTCCAACAGTATTTATTCAGTTTGTAAAATCAATGAATCATTTATAATTTTATTTATATTTTATCTCTGTTATTAAATAGAATTCATTTTTCATTATTTAGATGACGTATATTTAGTAAGGGTGATTTGGTAAAAATTATCCTATCATTTAATGCTTTCTAGTCCTTGTCCTTATGTCAAGCCAATAACGAACAACTATTATTGGACAAGGGGAGTACAAGGAAAACGATCAATTATGCAAAATTTAGTGAAAGCACATATCATGGGGGTTTACAAAAATTCAATAATTTTTATCAAAATTTTAGAAATATATTAAAAATTTACTAAATATCTATGACTATTTTGTTATGAACCAATAATCATTTTACATTATTTTGTAATTACTGTAAAATTCATAAATTATAAATTTTTAATCTATCTCGAAAGAAAGTGATAATCTAGAAGCAAAATAAGTTGCCTTGTGAACAGGGACAAATCTAAGGAATGTCATGATATTCAACTGAACTCAATGGTAGAATCAGAAATTTTATTTAAGGGGGTTTAAAATTTAAAATGATAAACTCATGAGCTATTGAAAGTGAATTCGACATCTATTATGTAAATATAAAAAATAATTTTAACTATATATAAATAGTATAATTTTTTGTCTAATGAAGTTCATGCCTGAACCCCTCGACACGACAAGAGTATAAGGATATAACAATGAAATCTTTGTCTCATGCGAAGAAAAAAAACTAAAATGATGTGTAGAAATCAAATCATAAGTTGCATTAAACCAATAAATTGAGTTATAATTCAGAAAAGAATCCGCTTAATGATTTTGTTTGATTTAATTTAGTTTTAAAAAAAAACAATCACAAATTATTTGATTTCGTATAATTAAAAAAAATCAACTCGAGATCAAATTATTTGACACTGAATATGCATAATCTTTAAAATTGCTTTATATATTAAAAATATTATAAATTGATGAAAACAACATAACTAGACAATTTTAAATAATTTTGACAAATACATGATAGCATTAGCTTATTATTAATTATGACATATAAAATATTAATTCAAATGGAATGGTCTAATATGCATGAGAAACAATTATTAATATATATACCATAAGAATATATATTTCTGCTTTAGAAAAAAATTTGTACTATAAATATATATTTAATAAATTTTCTTTCTAAAAAAACATTTGATACAATAAATTTATAATATAAATATTTATGTCATAAATCTAGCTATATATAAAAAATAATGTGAACAATCTATTTCCAATTTTTTGCCAATAGCTTATAACAAGTTTGATTGTACTCAAAAGCGAAAGTGACACTTCTAAGTATACAATTAGGATGTTCGTGCTTTGTACGAGTTCAATACTGTAATTAATTACATATTTAAACTAATATTATTAAAATTAAATAAGTTTATGTATGATAACTTGCAAGTAAGTAATATGACATTGTAATAACTTTGAGAATAACTATGATCATTGATACGAAGCAAATGGAAACAAATTAATGTGATTTAATTCATCAATAACTCAAGGAAGAAACAAAGAGGCCATAAATTTTCTCACTACATATTAATTAGATATGCTATCATGTATTGAGGAGAAATACATACCATTTCTCCTTATTATTTATATAAACTATATAGTATAATCAAATATGCTATCATTAATTGAAATTGAGTTGATACTTTGGCCTTTGATCAGGAGAAAAGAGTCCAAAATGTTGCTCACTTATTTCTCCCGTCTTTTGATTTTCATCAAACATGGCGAACAAATAAGTTTCTATGGTCCTTCCTGGTTTCTTTGGTGTTCCTGCTCCTCCTTTTACGTGATTAATCAAATTTGTATAGTAAGTTCGTGCATTTTCAATAGTTGCTGAAGGGTGTCCCTCAGAAGGCCATCCACTTTCCGATACGACGATCTCAATATTTTGTCCTCCAAGTTTCTCTGTAGCAAAATACATTGAATCCACAAGAGCATCAAAAAGATTTTGATATCCTACGGAATTTGTCCCTTGTTGATTAAAAAGTGCAAAAGAAAGTGGAGCGTTGCCATATGTATGGGCAAAATAAGGGTAAATATTGGCTAAGAGTGGAAGGTTATGTTGTGCAAGAAATGCAATTACAGGACTTATGAAGTTTTTATATTCTTCACGAAAAATACTATTACTAGGTGGGTCAGTATTGGCTAAGAGCCCTGAATATGTCGCAGTAGACACCTTGATTTGATCTTGCAATCCTGCTGCTGCTAACGCGTTGTAAATATTTTCCATTGCTGGAACAACAAATCGTGTATATTGACTATTACCTGTACCGGGATCAACTTCATTTCCAACAGCTATATATTTAAATTTAATATCTGGAAAATGATTTTTTATATTATCTTGAACCCAACCATTGGCATTTGAAGGATTGGTTAGGGCTTCAAGATCTTGATTTGGGACATCAAGAATTATCTCAATGTCACTTCCTTTGAGAGCATTGAAGACATTTGTGTCTGGAAAATAAATTCTCATCTTTTTAATGCCATTGTCCTTGTATAGCTTTATTACATCTTCCTCTGATGGTAAATTGTTGGCAATTTTTCCATAGCATACACCAATAGGTTGCGCTCCTGCATTATAACAACAATAATAATCAATAACGCATCAATGAAAATAAGTTGGTATCGATTACATGAATTTTTACTGACTATGTTACTCTAAATCAAACATTAGGTGAACATTATACACAACAAAATAAAACATTAAAGAACACTAAAAATTCTAGTACATATAGATAGTCATAACATCAAGTTGGTAATAAACAATTCAAGATGGTTTGTTAATACATCTATAAATAACTTATTTGTAAATGTCACAATTGCGTGAGATGATTAAACCTTTTTTTTTTTATGTCCAATCCTTAGCAATAGGGCCTACTTAACAAACAAATATCTAGTGCTTTTTAATAGGACTTTCATAAAATATGCATGAAACAAGTTATAGGGACAGTTCATCTGAACTCAAAACTTCTAATGCAGGGCAAATATAAAACGTTATTAAAATTGAAAGAAGTAGTACGTTAGAACCCTAAATATCGCTATAATGAGTTCAATTATGAAAATCTTAAAATTGAACTCATAAAATTCAAATGTTAAATCTGCTTATACGTGAGTGTGTGTATGTGTGTGTGAGAGAGAGAGAGGGGGAGGGAGAAAGAGAGAGACCTATAATTTGGATTAACATCCCAACCACTAAAAGAGAAGCTAAAAGAGAAGTTAGAAAAGCCATAGCAAAATGGGAAGTGAGAAGAATATGAAGTTTTTTATGGTGAAATTGTGTGTTAAGGAAACATAAATTGCTTCTTATATAGGAAAGAAGAAGAAGACCAAGAAAGGTAGTGTGGAAAAAGGCCAAGTCAAATTGCCCTGTGAAGAAGTTCAATGAATAGCAAAATGTATTCTAGGAGAAAAACCAGTCAAGTGGGGAAGCAGAAAGTTCAAATCCAGTAGTAGGTGAGGGAAAAAAATGGTTGATTAATAGTCAACAATGTGAAATTGAGTAATTAATAAATTTGTCCTGTTAGGAATTAGTCTAGTTTGCTTCATTTGGTTCCTAACTGACCATTAACTTGAACAACATACGAAGTGTAATTTCAGAAATGAAGTCGAAAAGCGTATGCAGATCAGCTAAATTTGTCTCATATTCTATCTAATCACCCACTCTTCCACCTGCACCTACCTCAATTCTTTCTGCCTACCTCTACCTGTCCTAATTCCGACTATATTCAATCTCTCACACCTCCTCCCTAATGCATTTTCACATCTCCTCTTCATAGGTATGAGCCATCTCAACCTTGTTTCTATCTTCTTCGCCGCAATAGATCACTATCACCTTGTCACAGCTTGTATAACATTGTTCTCAATTATATCTCTTCTAATATGTCCACCCATCCATCTGAACATCCTCTTATTCGCCATCTTCAACTTTTGAACATGGAAATTTTTGACTGGTTAACACTTAGCCTCATACAATAGTTTTGGTCTAACCACCACCTCGTAGAAGTTATCTTTTAATCATTGGCAACACAGTCTTATCGCACATTAATATCCTAAAGACGAGCGGTTATTTCACTCACACTACTCTAATAAAGTGTAACATCATCGTCAATTGTGCAGTATCCTTAAATTATATATAGACTTAAGATACTTATAGCTTTCTATCGTGTATTGCTAGTGTATCGATCTTCTCTTCCACCTCTACCTTGTACTTTGTTTTAATCTTGTTTAAACAAAAACTTTTAAACTCCTTAACCTCTCTCTAAACTTCTAATTAACTCCACTACACAATTCGTCAATCAATACTATATCATCTGCAAACAATGTACATTATAGCACCTCCCCTTAAATATATCATGCTACCAATATATTCATCATTCATCACTTAGACATAAATGAATTTGTAAAGAATTAATCCATGGAACAATCCCATTGCAATTGGGAAATATTTTAAGTCACCACCCACTATCCTAATCCAGGTTTTGTCTCCATCCTTCATGTCTTTAATAATACACCTCTAAACTCCAAACATCTCCAAAGGATCTCCTAAAGGACTTTATCTATATATAGTCTTTTTTTAGGTTAATAAACATTAAGTATAAGTACTCCCTCTTTTTGTCTCTATATTGCTCCCAATTTCCTTGCAAGATGGATAGTTTCTGTAGTCGAATGCCCCAACAAAAATCCAGATCAATTCCCCTTTGCATCTTCATTTCAATCACAATTTTTTAAAAAAATATTAAATTATATATTCAGTTAAAATCATCACATAAATTAACACGAAAAGAGTAGACAAGAAGAAGAGGACAAGAAGAAAGTGTTGATCAAGATTATAATTTTGTGAAGTAGAATACCAAAGTCATACCCTGTGAAGAACGTCATGGAATATTATTATGTCCATATGAAGAAAACATTAAAAAAATATGTAGAAAGTTTAATTCTAATACTTAAAGTTTGATTAATTTAATTTTGAGTTGGGTAGAATCCATTTGCGGTAGTGCTTTTTTATCAAGACCTTTAATTGACCGTGTTATATCTATTAATTTTATGTTGAAATTTCTATTATTGTCATGAGATATTTAAGATATTTTTTAATGAACGAAGTATGAATGGACTAAACATGTAACAGTGTGAGAAAACTAAGAAATTTTATTTTTGCATATATTATAATTTTTTTATTTTAATTTTTTTTACATGTGGTGATTTACATGTAATTTTTCCTCATTTTTCTTTTCACTCTGATATTTAGAAATACTTAATTCTTTTTCTTTCTCCTTTTGGTGTTTTAGCTTAGAAATCATGATAATTTAACATGATCATAAGTAATTTAATGTGATAATTAAGTTGAATATAATACGAATTCATTTTTATTTGACATGACTTGCATGTTACGTACTTCTTTATTGCTAATATTGAATATCCTAACGATCGATTCAATATGATTTGTGAGTGATTTCAAAAGTTTAACTAGAGTAGTTATTGGATGAAATCGATATTGGTATGCCATCACCTGAAAAACAAGTAGTCCACACACCCAATTAATGAAGACAATACCAATCAAAATATGGTACTATATTTACTTTGCTCATTTCGAAAAAGTCATACATTTTACCCTTTCAATTTATGCTAATTAATAAAATAGCGAGACTTGTTAGGTAGCGTAATTGAAAAAAAATTAACTTTCTTTTTAAAATATTTTAACAACAAATAGTTGGGGGTAGGGGGCCCATGGGATTTGAAGGTGAAAATTTTATTTTTTTTAAAAAATGGTGATAGGGTTGGAGGTAGGGGATGAGTGAGGGGAGGGGAGGGGAGGGGAGGCAAATTTTTTTTAATATTTTCTAATTTAAAAAATGAGGGTGGTAGAGGTATGAGTGGGGTGGGGAGGAGGGTTGGGGGTGGAGTGGGAGTGGGTGGGGGATAGGGTATGAAAGTAAAAAAAAATTAATTTTTTTTTATAAAAAAATAATTATTTGGGAGTGCCAATGTCACACTCCGGGAGAATACCCTTGGTGTGGCTAGTAATCAGAAACTATTACTAGTCTCCAAGCGAACCACTTGGCCTCACGTTCATTCATTGACATATATAACTTAGAAATTTTAGCGGTAGTCTAAAGATAAGAGTGAGCAATCTAATCCTCAAAACAATATAAATAAAATAGGCTAGTCCAAAAGAAGCTACTTAACAAGTCGCAACATCAATACTCAACTCTAGCCTATTAAACATCCATCACTATTAAGTGGTGTCAATGACAGACTCATGGCTATCTCAAAATAAAATAAAACTAACTCAAGTCTAACTCTAATAAACAAGATGAAAATAAATGCAATGATCCTCCAAAGTAAAGGGGCTCACCAACTCAGCTGGAATGCTCAGATCCTTAATGGTGCGCCTGTTGACGATCTCTAGTACCTGCCTTTACATCATAAAACGATGCAGTCCAAAAGGGGACATTAGTATGTGGAATGTATTGATATGTAAAATAACTGAATGAAATAGAAACAGGTAGAACAATATAGAAGTAACATTAACTTAAAATAATACTCAATCAGAATGTCAAATATCTATCTAAAGCAAGAATAAGGAGTAGACAAGTGACTCATTAACCAATCAAACCTCATCAATCAACTCGACTTAGAGTACTCAAGGTGGGAACTTTTGGGGGGGGTTCTCTTATCCGCAACAATTACTTATAAGTCAGTAATTGTACAACAATCCTGCCGGCGCTGATGTTATCGCAGTCGTTCCGTACTTTCAAGGTAAGGAACGCATATGATCCACAAGGGATCTAACCTCTACAATCCCCTATTGTTTCACGGACTTTTCCTCAAGATGGGACCATGTGATGTAAGGGTCCAATCCTCATCCTACGCTTGACGACGTAGTTAATGAGTGCAAGTGGGACTCACTCTTACCATTTTGGTGCTCGATACTCCTCCCAAGACTCAATGCTCATAAAACTCTTCCTCATCTCAATTTAGCCTCATAAAGGCTCTCATCAACTTAATCAGCCTCATAGAGACTGTCATCATCTCATTAACTCAAACTATGAAGTCCTCTATTGTTTTCAAGGACTTTAACTCATCTTAATTAACTCAATTCTCATTAAGAACTCAAAGATTCAGATCATCATTTAGAAGAAATCATTTAGACGGAACTGTAGAACTCAATTATGAAGACTCATAGCATCATCAAGATCAAATAACTCAACTTCATACTCACATCAAGATTTCCATTGACATACTCGAGTCAAGGCTCTAGACTTCATCCCTAGGTTCATTCGTGCATAATTCACAAAGTCAACATATAGGGTTTATACAATATTTCATGAAAAATATTCAATTCCAGAAACAATTTTATGATGATCATTGACATATGAAAATACATGTAATAGATATAATCTTCAAGAAAATAATCAAGAAAATATTTCAAGAAACATATATGTGGACTCATAGACTCTCAACTCCGCTATTACCATTTGTGGGACATGAAAAAAGAATCTCATTTTTAGTTTAGTCTTACATACCTCATGTGAAGCTTTTGATAATTAATCCTCAAGAACTCTCCTCGAACTCCTCAATTTTATGCTCTTCTTCTCTTCTCTTTGGCCCTAACCTTTTTCAAGAACTTAGAATTGTTTAAGAATGGGGTTTAAAACTCTTTTTACACTCAAGACGACCCATTTTGATCGTGTTTTGAGTTTAGAAAGGGCTGGAAAAGGTCTGGAATGCCCCTCATGAAAAACTAAAAAAAAGTCTATCTTGGGATATGGGATTTGCGACACGGACCTTGTGCAATTTGGGTATTTTTCACCAAAATTCTCAGAACAAGTTTTTAATCCCGTAGAAAATTTTTGGAACAAAATTAAGTGTTGGTCCGCGGCAGGTGTGTGTCGCACGCCTGTCGACCATCATCATTGAAAATCATTTTCATATCGAAAAATTATATTTTAACCCAGTTGCTCAAAAAATCAACCGAGACCACTCTCCCACTCAATTTTTCATGTTGATCACATCTCCGATCTTGAATTTGCCGGAGCATAAGAAGTGTTATGCACACATCTCTCCTCTAGAAGTATTTTGATAATTTTATAAAGCGTTACAGTCAATCATTTGTCACCTCTAGTTCAATACTACTATATGTATATATAAGAAAATAATTTCAACCATCATAATAAGTGGATGATGCGGACATAATGTCATTGCATACTCGTACTTCTAGGGAAAACTTCGAGAAGGCAATCCAAAATATTTAAGTCCAGTTTCAAGAAGTTCGATCGTTAAGTCTTGAACTTGATTGTTTGAGTAATTTTCGAATGTAGACGATGAATTCGCCTCTGACTAAACTGTATACATCATAAAGTCATACAAATATCGTGACTTGTATCAAATTTTTTTTAATTCATAGCTTTAAAATCATAACGATCTAATATGAATTCCGAGGCTGAATAAAATATAAAGTCATATTGATGTTATGATTTGCATGCATGCACTTCTTAAATGTAACTTCTTCTCTCGTCCATTTCCAATTTTGTGAATTCATGTAATTAAAACTAAATAAATTTATGTATGATAACTTATAAATAAATAATATGACGTTGTAATAACTTTGAAAATAACTATGATCGTTGATACGAAGCAAATGAAAACAAATTAAAGTGATTTAATTCACCAATATTAACTCATTTGATATCAAAGAAAACACAAAGAGGCCATAAATTTTCTCACTACATATTTCATTAGATACGCAATGATTTATTCAGAAGAAAGTCATACCATTTCTCCTTATTATTTATATAAAATTATACAGTATTAATTAGATATGCTATCATTTGATTGAAATTGAGTTGATACTTTAGTCTTTGATTAGGAGTAAAGAGTTCAAAATATTACTTACTTATTTCTCCTGTCTTTCCATTTTCATCAAACATAGCGAACAAATAAGTTTCTATGGTCCTTCCTGGTTTCTTTGGTGTTCCCGCCCCTCTTTTTACATGATTAATCAAATTTGTATAAGAAAGCGGAATGTCTTTAGTGTTACCAATATGGGCAAAATAAGGATAAATATTGGCTAAAAGTGGAAGATTTTTTTAAGCTAGAAATCTGATTATGGAATTTATGAAGCTTCTGTATTCTTGGCGAAAAATACTATCTCTGGGTGGGTAGGTGTTTTTCCATCAATCTCGGATGGAGTCAAAGATTGACTATTTTTTAGTTTTAGAGTATGATGGAATAAAGCAAAATAACTCTTTAAACTGTCTGCGCTTCTTTCATTTGTGAAGTAGCAGTTAGTCAATGCAACTTTCGA